>JAITYX010000002.1:4252500-4815000 GCA_021018815.1 Talinum fruticosum | reverse complement strand
TTTTCATTATTGCTCTCAATAATAATAATAATAATAATAATAATATTATTATTATTATTATTATTATTACACTACAAAAAACTTGCTTTTAGCGTCGGAATTTAGCGACTACCACAAAATCCGACGCTAATAGTAACGTATTGAGCGTTGGATAGTAAAAATGACTCCATTTGCATCGGAATAAAGAAAAACACGCAATTAGCGTCGGATTTTAGAATCGGATTTTTATCCGACTCTAATAGAGTCGGATTTTCGAGTCAAACTTTAATTTCCAATTCTATTAGAGTCGGATTTGGAATCCGACTCTAAAATCCGACGCTAAAATTTGGAGGCAATTCTAATAGCCTCCCGTCATTCGCTCCTGCTCTTTCAATCCCTAAAACTCCTCCCCTTTACTCTCTCACAGTCGCTAGCATTCGCGTCCCCTCCATCATCGGTGGCCGTCCCCTCATCATCGGCGACCGCCCCTCCGTCACCGGCACTCACCCTCAAGTACACCGATGTCGCCTTCGATTTCTCGGTACTCTCTCTTCCCGCATTCACTCATTCGGTTCATCAATCTTGCTTGCTTTTCTTCCTTATCAATTTGTTCCTCTTCCGTGCAATTTCGTGGTTGTACTTGGATTTGTTCTATACTTTGAACCTCTTGGATTTCTACTCCCTGTCGTCGATCACTGAAAGCTTCCCCTTTTCCCACTCTCTTGCCATTTGAAGCTTGAGAATTCAGGTCGGTGTTTGTCTCTCTCCCTCCCCGATTGTTTCTCAATGCTTTGCTCTTTTGTATTATTTTCGGTGAATTTTTAAATGCATGCCGGATGTTTAATGAAATGCCACAAAGAAATATAACAGAGATGAAGGTTCAATTCAATGGCTGAGATTACGGTTCATCGAGTTTTATTGTTTGTATGTGCCGTGATTCTTTAAGCTCTTCATGAAATAGAATGGGATACCTTGAACAATTTTCATGAAATAGAATGGCATCCGACCTAAGGGTGAAGTCCATTGCTCTGAATTTGTCATTAGCCAAGTGGCCAGAGGTATTCATCTTCCAAGCTTTTTGTGAGTTATTATATCAAAGAAGAAGATGAAGTTGAAAAGTTGAACCCTATGGAATTTGCTACATTCCAACCCATGGATGACATAGATTTCGGAGCTCAACTTTTGAGCACCACAGACAATCGTGTTTAAATATCTTGTGCGAATTCTGTTCTCAAATCCTTTCCTTGAATTCTGTTCTCCACAAGCGGTGAAGAAGATCATCTACTCGAGCCCAAATAACCCGACTTAATCATACGCTCATATCTATAAATATTGGGCTTGGGCTTATTCACAACGTTATCTATTTTGAAATCCTTGGGACTGCCTTGACATCTCCAGGTGATTAGTTTTCTTGTGGATTACTCTTTAGTCTCTACACTCAATCTTCAATGCAGTTGTGATATACATTCTTTGCACTCAATCTCCAGTCTAAACACAAACTCTCACACACACATATATAGTCTAGCTTGTCTACTTATCCTCTCCTATTAAAAGTCTTACGTACATATATATAATCTTTGCAAGCAAATATTGCTTGAGGTGCTAGTGTTGCTACCAGGAATTAGGTAATGTTACATATATAATTCAAAATCACAAGATCTTTAAATGAGGTATATACATAAGCAAAACCCAGTAGGAAAGGAGGGGATGGCCGGGCTTTTGGGAGTACTTTCTTTTGGAAGAAATTTAATAGTTTGGTATTGTTCTCGCTTTGTTCAATTTCGATTAAGAATATGTTTTGCGTTGTTGATAGAATTTCGCGTTTGTTATTCGTCGTTTATCCTTGTATGCACTAATGGGCTAGTTAATAACTTAAAAAAGGAAAAGTCTACATAATCTGATTAAGTTAAGATATCCGAATTGGTGTTCTTGAATGACCAACTCGTTGAACAGTGCCCTCGTTTCTGTTCGAATACGAGTTCCGATTCATGATGGCAAATGATAGGGTTACTCAGCCTAGACCTTTCGCTGTCGGGAAAAGAGTAACTTAAGAATGTGGTCTCCGATTGGAGTGAAGGGTTGGTATTTCATTGATTTGATGACTTGACTTCTACTTCAACGAGGATCAAGTGCATGACACATAAGGTGTTATTCAGATTGAGGTACACTTTCTTTGTTATGGTGTTGAAAATATTATGTTTGCTTGTGAAGCCAAGGATAAAGTTTGTGTACATTTGTATCTCTTTATATATTTCCACGTGTTCTCGCTAGCGAGGTCGTTGTTCGAATTTGTTTTTCTTTGCGGACACATACTTGATTACCTGTT
Source organism: Talinum fruticosum (assembly GCA_021018815.1). NCBI lineage: Eukaryota > Viridiplantae > Streptophyta > Magnoliopsida > Caryophyllales > Talinaceae > Talinum > Talinum fruticosum. The sequence continues at coordinate 4,812,695 of JAITYX010000002.1, read as the reverse complement.
GATATTTCTCTAATGGTTTCACATATATTATATATTTTTATGATTATTAATGAAGCATAATTTCCCCTCATCTATCTCCTAGGTAATGTTGAAGGGTGGAAATGGGGTGAGTCGGACATACTTGAGCTGTTGTTTGTCTTTGTGTAATGCAACTAAATTGATGGGCCAATAGAAGGTTATGTTCTGTTTGTAATATGAGTAGTCTATTTGTCAAATTCAATACACCTTTTCCTTAATTTATTGACAATAACATCAATTTGATTTTTGGATCCTATATTGTTATATCATATGTTTAACCTCAAACTAAATACTTCAAGGGATGCCAGATGCGCATTTTTGCTTAATTATTGCATTGTGCGTTTATTATGTGAACTGTTCAACTAATACATGCAGCTAAACTAACTTGACTTTGTATTTATATAGATTTTTGTAATCATCTTATAGAGAATTTTTATAACTATGATGTATTTCTATTTTCTTTTCTACAGGTGTTTTGAAGACTATGAAAATTATCATTCAAGAACTTCGTCTGCTTTTTTTAGAAAATGTAATTTTAGAGCTTTTGACTGTAATTGAGGGATATGTTGTTACATTCAGTTTTTGTTGAATATGTATATATTGTAATACACGTTATTATTTTTGGCTCAAAGAAATTAATAACATGGCATTGTGTAAGCTACTTTAGTTGATGGATTCTGAAAGTTAATTTTAGAATTATTTTAGTTGAAATTATTCAGTCGTTAACCTTGCCTAGAAAAAGTCACGATAAATAAATTTCGTCGTTAATGATAATAATTATAAAAATTTTAATTGTGATTAGACACAAAATCCGACGCTATTTGAGTCGAAAAATTAGACACTAACCTCAAAAATCAGACGCTAAAATGGAGATGTAGCGGAAAAAGGGAACAAAATTAGAGTCGGACACAGATCGGACGCCGTTAGCGTCGGATCCGTCCGACGCTAATGTCTCAAATCCGACGCTAAATCGGACGCTAATTCGCGTCGGATGATAAATCGGATGCTAAATTTTTTAGCGTCGAGGTCTTCTGCGTCAGATTTTAATCCGACTCTAATCCGACACTAAATGCGATTAGCGTCGGATTTTGTTGATTTGGCGTCCGATTTCATCCGACGCTAATTTACTATTTTACTTGTAGTGTTATTATTATTGTCATTATTATTAAAAAGTTAATTATTATATTATTATTATTACCATTATAGCTTATAACCTATATACAACCCATAACGAGATATAACCGCTAATTATAACAGCTAGTAATGACTCATAATGACTCATAAACGTTATAAACGCTATAACCGCTAGTTTTAACAGATTGAAACGAACAGGACTCTCAACGGCGTTGTTTGGCAATATGAGTCTGTTTGAGTTACGGATAATTGTTTCTATAACTTATATTTGTTAGATTTTAGTTGTTAGCGGATAGTTGTTCAATTGAGCGGTTGAATAAATGTATCCGTTAAATTTACTTGTTGAGTTAAGCGATTATTGTAAATTGACGTAAAAGGATAAATAATTTGTCAAATATAAATTAATGAAGGAATGTTTTTGTCAAAATAATAATAATAAAACGCTACTTTTAAATGTGAAAAACTAATATTAACTTTTCAAAAACACTAATTGAAACAATATAAGTTATTTCAAACGTTAGTTGAAACGCGACCTTATTGAACGCTAATATTTTATTAGTTAGTATTTTGACTTGGTGAAAACAGTGAAAATTACTTCAAAAATTTTTGCCGAATAGTGCCAATGTTTGTAATCATTAAGCTGTTGAATGTTGATAATCGTTAACCACTAAAAATATTTGTTTGTAAGTGATTATAATCGTCAATCATAACTAATGGTAATATCGATTAATAACCGTGAATGGTAATACCTCTAACCAACGTTGAATAAAATCAATCCTCGTATAAAATCTTTAATAAGACTTGATGGTGAATTTATCTCCAAAGGCATCTTGATTTAGGGCTTGTTCGAATTAGCGTTTATAACCGCTAACCGCTAATAACCACTCATAAACGCTCATAACCGCTCATAAACGTTCATAATCGCTCATAGCCGCTCATAAACGTTCATAACCGCTCATAACCGCTAATAAACGCTATAATAGCTCACAACGACTTATAACGACTAGTTATAACCGCTATAACAGTATCCACTATAACAGATTAATAAACTCATATTATTATTATTGTGATGATTATTATTTATGATGATAATAATAATAATAATAATAATAATAATAATAATAATAATCTAATTATATTATTATTATTATCAAGAAAAATATTATTATTATTAGTAATAATAATTATTATTATAATTATTTAATTATATTATTATTATTATTATTATTATTATTATTATTATTATCATTATTAAGAAAAAAGTTATTATTATTATTATTATTACTAATATCATAATTACAATTATTATTGTTATTATCATTATCGTCGTTATAACTTCTTATTATAATGGTACTCATCATCATCGTTATCGTACTCTTGTGACAATTTGATAATATTTTCAATAATATTTTTGTAACACACACACATCAATTGACTTGAAAATAATAAAATTAGTAATGAATTGATTTACAAACAAATGACTAACTATTGCGCAACATTCCCTACTATGCCACTAATCATATTAGCTATTTCATCCCCGAGTGCATTCATTGTTTGTGTGTTACGATGATCATAAAGCTGTTGTTCCGACTGGTACTTTATATGTGATAGTCGGTATAGGGCTAAATGGTATCTTTTTTTATGCATGCGGATTAATTTGTGCAACGTGCACGTCGCAATTATAATCTTCATTTGACGCTCTCTACTCGTCCGAGGCATTCCGTGCTTCAAAATTCTCCATCTATTCTTAAACACAAAAAGCTTCGTTCAATAGTCATACGTAATGAGGAGTGTCGATAATTGAACACTTCTTTGATTACTTCCGGTGGACCGTATTCTCGAAAGTCGGGCACATGGGATCAAACACCTGTTTCCTTATACGGTGATAAATACCCAACCGTGTTACGATATCCAGAATCAACCATATAATATTTCCCTAAAAAAGAAAAAATATAATAATAATAACAATAATAATAATAATAATAATAATAACAATAATGTATTATTATTATTATTATTATTATTATTATTATTATTATTATTATTATTATTATTATTATTATTATTATTATTATTGCTAAAAAATGTTATTATATTTAAAAATTTTAGTAATATCATTACTATAATTATTATTGTTATTATCATTATCGACGTTGTAACTTGTTATTATAATGATTGTCATTGTCATCGTTATAGTAGTCTTTCGATAATTTCATAATAATAATAACAATAAAAATAAAATGATAATAATAATAATAATAATAATAATAATAATAATGATAATAATATTAATAATAATAATAATAATATTAATAATAATGATAATAATATTAATAATAATAACAATAAAATAATAATAATTATTATTATTATATTAATAATTATAATACATTATTTATTATTATTATTGATATTATTATTATTATTATTATTATTATTTTCATTATTGCTCTCAATAATAATATTATTATTATCATTATTATTATTTTTATTATTTAAAAGTTAATTATTAATATTATTATTACCATTATAACAGTTTATAACAGTTCATAACCGCTATAGCAGTTTATAAATGTTATACAATTTATAACGATATATAACCGCTAATTATAACAATTCATAACAGTTCGTAACATCTCATAAACGCTATAAACACTATAACCGTTAGTTTTAATAGTTGAAATGAACAAATCTTAGTAATATTATTTATGAAACAATGTATATAACATGGATTTTGAAATAATAGATAGATGGGATGGGGGTTGGAAAATAATAGAAAGAAAATCCCAAAATGAAATAAAAATGAGGGACATGTGATGGTTTGGAAGACACCAGAGGAAGGGAGGGAAAGATCATCAAGTTTTCAAACTCTTTCTTTACCACTATTTTATTTATATTATATTATATATATTTCTACTCTACCAGCAAGAAAATCAACAAAAAGAAAGTGTGCCATGTACGGCATAGCTTTGAACTTTGAATCCAATTCAGAGCATGTTCATGCCCCCACGTGTGCCTACGACACTGATGTTTAACTACTCCATTTCTTTTTTTTATTTACCAATTAATTCTTTTTTCTTTAATCGTCCATTAACTAATATTTAACTAATTCAAGATTATACGATATCCACAATAAACATCATACTCAAACAATTTTATAGTAAGATTCTCATGCTTGTTCGACTTTACATTAAAAATAGAATATATTTATGTGTGATGGTTCTAACTCGAATTTTTTCAATTAATTTCTCTAACCTAAATTTAAGATCTTTTAAAAAAAAATAACTTACAACTATATGTTAAAAATAATTAATTAAATCTTGCAAAGTCATCTCATTATTTATATATATATATATTCTAGAAAATTTTTAATACAATTGTATTTTTATTGGTTTTGAACTTCATCCATAAATGTAACATAGGAATCGTTACTAATCCACTCGGTAACATCAATTTGAAACATTGATATATTGATTAAGACTAAGAGTTTAAATATATTAAATTGTAACTTTAATTTGTTGTGCTCCTTATATTATAATTATATTAATTTTTTTTAAAAATCATAATTAATTACAGTTATAGAAAGTTTCCTCATACTAAGACATTTTTTATAATATTATCCAAAATTTTGAGACATCCCCAACATGCATGGGTAGATTTGTCTGAATAATTAAATGATTTCTGACCTTACTGTGCAGGTAGGTGTATATGCATGATCCCTATTTATTGTTTTTTTAAAAAAAAATCCCCCATAGAATTTGTCTACATCGTTATACTATGGAAACGTTGAACTTTGACTATGGATGGGATTTGCATGTTATCCATAATCAACAGCAATAATTATAATTAATCTAATCTTAATAGTACTAATTAATTTCAAGTTTGCAACCTAATTAATCCTACGTGAGACGTGTAGTCATTGAAGAAGGTTGTGCTCACTATAAAGCCTATTGAGGATATATATATATACTCTTAAAAATTACATAAATATATTCGTACAAAAAATAAATATATGACAATACATGTCAAAAACACATATATGTGCTGCATTCGGAGCATTGTTTGTATTAGTATAACCTTTTTCTCATATTGTATCTCTTTTGCATAACCTCGTATATGTAAGTATGTAGTTTAAATTATATATTATTACAACAATAGCGATTGAATCAGATTGATATATTGATATACCAATAATATGTTTTTAAAATTAACAATCATTTCAAAAACACGTGTTGAAAACCACACTAATTTAGATAATAATTCAATTTATTGGCATTAAAGAGGAAAAATTTTCATCTTAAAAAAGGAAATATTTTAAGTATAAAAATTAGCAACATAAGTTGATTCAAGTGATTTTACATATTTATTAAAATTAATGGGGAAAATTAAAATGATGGTTTTATATATGAACATAATAAGTTTTAGAAAAGAAATTCAAAGTTGAAAATACAAGAAAGTGATTGATATGAAGGAAGGGTAGCAATTAGCTGAGGTCTGAAAATATAATGAAGTGACGTCAGAATATAATTATTGTGATGACATTAATAATTTTACAAAAAGGAAAGGGGAAGGTGCCACTGCCACCCCTTTTTGTGAATATCTATCTCTGTGAGGGAGAGGAGGGCTTATCTGAGTGTTTGAATTAGTATTATGTGGAGACCAGTTGTTCTCATGGGAATCTTGTGTGTTCTTTCCCCTGTTCTTGCCGTTGGCAACTAGCAACTACTCATTTTGACTAAATTTTCTTCTTTTACCAACAAATTTACTTTATTTTTTACAATTATTTTTGCTTCCTATTCAAATTTATTCCCTTTTTCCCTCTCGATGTATATATATATATATGTGGTACATGCAAATAGTATACTTTGTATTGGACATGAAATGAAGTCGAGTTCTTGTTAGCCCATAAAAGTTGGAGCTCTCCCACCGTTGATTTTCTCTATTCGTAAGACTTGAATATGAAATCTTACTTAAGGAGAACAAGTATCACATCAATCGAACCAACTTGTGTTGATATATATACTAAGCATGCTTTGTATATGAGTTTTCATGGTTTTTTATACATCAATAATCTCAACTTTGAGGTATTGAACACCAATAATTCGAACTTTAGAAATAGCAACCACTATCTCAAACTTTAAGGGTGTTTATACTTTAGTGTCCCACTACCAAATTGAGGTAAATTTGACTCACCAGAATGATACGTAATATGGTATGAATTTGTTATGTGTATAAGTGCTGATATGTTATAAAAAAAATGATAATTATTGTCTTGGTCGGATAAATCCACCACCATATCATCATTCCAGTGAGTCAAATATTCCTCTATTCAACAATTGTGAAACTAAAAAAATAAATATCCTTAAAGTTTGGGACACTACGTGCTATTTTTAAAATTCTTATTACTGACATTCAATACTTCCAAAATTAAGATCATTCTCCAAAGGAGTTTCTCCCATGTGGAGGAAAGAGAAAATAAAAAAAAAAGGAGGAGTTGGGGCTTATGTGGAGCAATTCCTTGGAGTAACTTGCCAAGAGGGAAAAAAGAGAAGAGAGAGGAAAAAGAAGGAGAGAGAAGAAAAAGGAGGAGAGAGAGAGAAACAATTATATTATGTAGGACCCATTTATAATATAAATTATTATGGAATAACTCTCATGAAGTCATTACCATTGTGAATGGACAATAAAAAAGAGCAACTTCCTTACCTATGTGACACTTGGAAGCAACTCAAAGGAGTTAATACCATTATAGATAGCCTTATAAAAAACACTCTTAAAGTAAAAAGGTAGAAGTTAAATCAATACTAATCAAACATCGAATTTTCTAAATATATACATCTATATAGTTATATGAATATTTCAAAATTGTATATCTTGTTTGACTTCTTTTTTTAAAAAAAAAATTGAAATATAAATAGAGAGAGTTTTGAAAGGTCACGTGGAACAATATATTTAAATTTGGAAGTTAGAAGAGAGTACTTGAGTTGAGAGTCAACTTTTCAACGAGAAACGGCAGCGCAGGGTGAGCATGCAATGCATGTAGCAAGCAATGTGCTGCTTTGTGTTGACATCGTCCAGACATGCATACGCAATTTCCAAATTATTATTTTCACTTTTTTATTCATAAAATTATAACATCCTAGGAAAAGTAGCCTTGAAATTTTATTTTATTTTTTAGAACAACAAATTAGTGGTATAATCCACATTCAACTAAATTATTTTTTAGGCGATGTTTGGTGAGAAAAAAAATTGAAGTTGAATCGAGTTTTGAAGTTTTTCGAGTTGAAGTGGAACTTGACCAATGAATCTATATGTTTGGTGAGTATTATAAAAAAATATAAAATAAAATAAAATGCCCACCACATTGTAGAATGGTAAAATTAAGCATTTGAATTACTGCGAAATTAAATCATTCACCCACCATCATCCGATCACCATGGGCCATCAACCTTCGACTGATCTCTCTCGAGGCCCCCATCGGAACCCTAAAAGTTGTAATTTTAAAATTAAAGTTAGATTGTCCTCGATTAAAATTAAACATTTAAAAATTCATCTCATCCACCAAAATGTATCAAAAAATGGACCTACATCTCGATTAATCACTCTGTTTCACCGAAAACACCATAAATTAATTGAGAAATTGCTTAGGAATCGACATGAAAAAAAGGATGAGTGAGAAATACAAAAAGAAGAATAAGAAGAAAAGAATCTGTAAAAAGAAAAAAAAAGAAAAATACGTGGTTAAAGATATCACATGTACTCGCCTTGACGTCGACGGCACCGGACTTCTATTTGGCTATAGCTGGTGATGGTACTGCCCACCGATACCCCCTCCTCTTCCTTCCCTCTCTTTTTCTTAGGGCTTTTGTGAATTAAACTCCTACGGGGTTGGGACACTCGTAAATATTGATTCCTTTTTCCTAAATTCCTCACCAAACATTTAAGAAAGAAACTTTAAACAATATTTAAACTTAAATTAAAAATCATGTTAGACCAATTATAATTAGAAAATTATTAGATCTGAAATGAATTTTAGATCCTTATATTAAGATTTCAAAATCAGAATATAAACTATAAAAATGTAGTGTACAATACAAAACTAAGAGCTATGTATAGTACATGTACAATTGTACACCAATTTTCGATAATGCTTTATCATATTACATATAAATTTATTTTTAAATAACTTGTTGTATATTTTTCTTAGATATATTTCCCAGTTGTTAGCTTAGACATTAAACTTTTTATGACATTGTATAAATTTTTACAACTTTTTATTTTAAAATAATAATTCATATAGTTTTCCTTCATCTCTTTACAATTACGTACAACCGTTTGAATTATGTGGATTTATAATATAAATTTACGACTAAACATATATGTATAATTCATAATAAATTTATATATTCTCCAAATTTTGGACATGATTTAAACATTATTTATGAGCACTGAAATAATTAAATCTTCTTCATTAAATATCTTCCATGAGGGTTTAAGAACTTTTTTTAAAAAAATCCCAAAGTCAAATTTTTGTCCAATGAATGTTCCTCTTTTAAAACACAGAAAAATTCTAATGCCCCATTCACACACAACATCATATTAAATTTTTTAAAAAAGATACATTCTTTACTTTTAATTTTTAAAGTATGAAATTGATTAGTCGGTATTCGGCAGCCGTAATGGCTATGAGCATAATTAATTTCTAGTTAATACAACTTGGGTTAAAATATACTAATAATAATAATAAATAAATAAATAAATAAAAGAAGGGGATTAAAAAAACAGATAAAAAGGAGGGGGCACAGCACAGGTGAAATGAACTGTGGGCTTTTGTGGGCTTTGGTGGATGACCAACTCTCCCACTCACTCAAGTCAATGCCTCATTTCAGTGTTTTTTTTTCATATTTTATTACCCAATTCATATATCGATTTGACGCAGCTATATAATAATATGCCAAGTAGGCTAATTAAAAACCTAATATACAAGAAATAAATTGTGTCAATGACATAACAATTAGCTCAAAATGATATATTTTTTATGCTTTGTGGGATTTCATTTAATGAGTTTAAATAATCACGATATTGTAAATTTTGATTTGAGGGGCCGGTTAATTGTAATGGTTCTCACTTCTAATGTCGTCATAGGTCTTCATTTACTACGGTTTTGAACTGTGGTGAAAAGATGCGAGATACAATGACTACCACATAGACGATGCTAGATAACCATTATTAAAGGTAGTTTTTAACTGTAGTTAAAAGTGGTTCCTATAATAGTTTTAAGTAAGTAGTAGGCTTACCTTTTTATTAAATAAAAATAAAAAGTAAGTTTCATGCTTACTTTTATGCTTTATTTTATTTTTAATCGCTCACTTAAAAGAGTAAATAAATTGGACCGCCTCTTTGGACCATCCTGAAAGTGAATAGTATGGCTCGTGTGTGGAGGCAACAAAACTAAGATAGAATTTTGCAGTTGGTAGTGTGTTTTTGGACATCCCAACATTGAAGGCCCAATAAACGACCCATATATTCTGTATCATCTTCAACACCTCCAAAAGTTAGGTCCAATAGAATTTTATTTTTATTTTTATTTTTATTTTTTTATGATGAAAAGGTCCAATAGAAAATTTGTACTCTTAGTAACATAATATGATAGGGGTATAAATAATATCATCGGCCAACAATATGTAAAATATAAATTTTTGAGTAACATTATCTTATGTAATATAAAAATGTGGTAAAATTTATTTATTTTTTTAAAAAATAATTTAGGGTCTTTAAATGATTGATAATTCATTTTAATATGACTTTTTAATTTAACGATAGCTATTTATTCATTTAATATCATTTCAACAAAAATTTCATACTAAATATATTATTAGTTACTTTCATAATTATTAAAAGTATCCTAAAACTATATGTTTTATTATTACTCTCACGCAAATTAATATTATGTGAGAGTAAGACCTTCTATTGATTTAATTGGAATATGATAGTGTCAAACTGATATAAACAAATATAATATTTTCATTTTATGTGAATATATGTCACTTTGTATTAAATATTCAATACTTTTTAATGAATATTTATTTGTAAAATATATTCACAAATAGATATTCAATAATATCATCTTATTTAGGGTTTGTTTTGAAATGGTTATAAAATCAGCAAAAATAACTATTATATCATAAATGAGTAAAAACGAGATGAAATGAGCGAGACAGAAATAAGTAGAAATGAACATAAATAAATGTTATAACTAAAATTAGTCGAAATGAGTACGTTATAGATGAAACGAATATAAATGAGAAGAAAACATAAATATATATTGCTAATAGGCATAGGCAACGGGCTACATTAAAGGGTCAGGGCCAGCCCACAAGGCAAGATGATCAGTAACATGCAACAATAGGGGTCGGGGTTGAGGCATAGGTCATATGGCCCTAGGTCGACCCATTTCGAGTAAAATAAGTACGGAATATCGCTCAATTAGCCATAATCATATTAGAACATATCAAAGTAACACGCAAAATTTCTTAATGCATCATTAAAACTAACATATTCGAGTTCATCATAATATTTTAGTTACACAAAAAGAAAACTTATTTAGATCAATTGGGGGGGAAGATAAACTTTATCAAAATTCAACAACAAAATTACACTTGGAAAAAAATTGAAAAAAAAACTAGGTCCTGTGGAGCTGACCAAGAATTAGACCGATATGTTGAATTTGGACGGACCCTTTCTCGACCCATTTTTATTTTATACATATACGAGTTTTGACCCTATTTTGACTACTTCGAGCCTACCGACCCAATGGGGCCCTTGCACATTATCCAACCGTAATTAATATACATGTCATTTAAACATGGTATTAAAATTGAATGAAAAACTAAAATTATATATAAATTATAATTGAAGAGGGGATTGTAATCCTTGGTTATCTCTTTGTTCACTCTCCCTAACATCTTTTTTTTTTTTTTCCTTTCCTTTTTTGTTGCTCCCTTTTCTCCTAAGGGAAGGTGTTTGTTCAACCAATTCACAATTTCCCATGTGAGTATATGACTTCAAATTTGAACATTTATTGGAAGTATAAGCATGTGAGCCACCTCATTGGTCAACTTTTGCAATTAAAGTAGATTACAAGCATAGTTGAGCTAGACTAGTACTCTCTACATTTTCGCATTAAATTTGTGTTGACTATTAGCATCATCATATAATAATAGTGATTATATTAAATAAATAGGAATACAATAGATTAAATGTTATTTTCTATTGTTTAAAACTTACCTTTGTGAAAAAAATTAAATTTTAAACTGACAATTAAAGATTCATAGTAAATTATATGAACATTCTTTACATCTCCTTATTTTGTAGAATAATTAAATATGTCGATTGTTGCAATTGAAATTTGAGAATTAAGACCTTTTACTTAAAAAGACTTTGATTTAAAACATAATTAACTAAAAATTTAAATGAATGGTTGAAGGTGCAAGAATATCTCTACTCCTAATACAACACTTATATTTTTTTATTTTTTAATCTATAAAATTATTTTTTTCCTTCAACGTAGTTGACTAATCTAATCCATTCATAATTTACGGATCTTTTACGTAGTTGATAATGATTTTTTTGACGCGATATTTAAAGAAAGTTCGAAAATAAAAAAAATGATAGCCAACTTGTGAAAGCCATTAAAAAATATATTAATTTGTCATAGTCAAGTTTTGTAATAACACCAACTTAACAACCAACTTAACAACCATGAATCATGATTAGTTAATAAGAAAATAGACATAAATAACAACCCACATTAAAATAATGTGAACAAACGGCCAAATTTCTTGGTTTCAAAATCTTACTTCCACGCATCATATACTAACACTCCTCCCTTACACACCAAGCTAACACTCAAATCATAGCATTCCAGCTAAGTTTGCTTCCTTTCCCCCTCCTACTGCTCTTTAGAGAGAGAGAATCAACACTAAATTCCTAAAATACCCCTCAAAAATATTTGTGCACGATGCAGCTAAAACACAGTGCGAGAGATTCGGATATAAACAATCTTATCTTTATATGGTCGAATTAGTAAAGAGGTTATTCTCAAAGGATGAAAAAAAGGGTATATTTTAGAGGAGAGTGAAGGCAACAAAATATAAGCCAAAAATGGGCAGATGTCAAAGACACAATAGGGGGTAGACAGAGCCCCTAAAAATTCAAACAAAACCCACTAAGAGAAATTGAGAATGATGAAAATTTAAGGCTTTTGGTGGGTATTTTAACCAAACCCGTGACTCTATTGTTACTTTAGACCACTATTATACCCTCCCCTGCCTATGCCCTGTTTTCTGGGTTTTTCTTCTCTCTCTCTCTCTCTCTCTCTCTCTCTCTCTTTCTCTTATAAGGCGGGAGGGCAGCTTTTGTCCTCCTTTTTGTGGGGATTTATGCATCTGGACAATGCTGCATTGCCCCTGTAAGTGGAGAGGAGAGAGAAAATGGAGGTGAGATGGTGGGTTTGGGTGGTGGCAGCGGCGGTGATGGTGGTGGTGGGAAGCAGAGCAAGTGAAGGAGAAGGAGAGAATGAAGTGACATATGATGGGAGGTCTCTTATCATTGATGGCCAAAGGAAGCTGCTCTTTTCTGGCTCCATTCACTACCCTCGCAGCACTCCTGAGGTTTGTTTTTATTTATTTATTTATTATTTTCTATTTAAATTATAAATAGAGGTATAGAAGTCGATTATAAAATTATATATGTACATTAAAATCATAGGCAAAGTCAATAACTTCAATAAATTTTATAAATCCATACTTTTATTATTTTCGATTATGTTTGATTTTGTCATTGATCGTAATGCCATAACAGTACGTGTATTTTCGCTTTTTAAGCATGTTTGACATGTAGTTTCTTTTGAATAATTAAAAAATTTACCCATATAACCTTTTCAAGAAAGTTATTTTTTACAACTGAAATGGACGTAAGAAAATAAATTTCACGATGTACATACATAGACACATAGTCACTACTTATTTCTATGTGTTTTTATTAATTCAAAGTTTTAAAAAATTAATGAATTTATGTATGTCTTATTTTATGCATCTTATTTAATAAAAAAATTAGAAGATAAAAAGGAAAATTTACATACATGCATTTTGTGACTTTTGTATTACCAACTACTCCATCCTTTTTAAAATACTTGTCACTTTAAAGTTATGAGGGAATATAAAAAAATCATAAAATTATGACAAAAATTGTGTTAAAAGATCAAGTTATCCCAAAATTTCATTAGAAATAAAGAAAATCAATGAAAAAGGGAGAGAAAACAAAAGTAGTAAACTAATTATTAATACGTCATTGAAATTATAACATGACAAATATTATAAAAAAAATTAAAATAACATGTATTTTGAAATATTAGTGTTCGGTAAGTAAGGTATTGTTTTAACTAGCGTTTGCGGTAACTTTTAGCGTTTCAAGTAGTGTTTACGAAAAGTTAAGAATATTAACTTTTCACATTTGAAAGTAGCGTTTCATATTTTTTGATAAAAAATCCCTTCATTAATTTATATTTGACAAATTATTTATATCCTTTGACGTCAATTTACAATAATTAGCTAACTCAATCGATAAATTTACCGAATACATTTATTCAATCGCTCAATTGAACGAGTTATACGCTAACGAGATAAAATATAACAGATTATCGGCTACCTAAACGAGTTATCAACTACACAAACAATTATCCGCTACTTAAACATGACTCATTTTACCTAATAGAGCCTAGAAACGCTATTATCCTTCAACATTGAAAACTGAAATTGAATGTTAAATTTCTCCATTAATTTTTATACCTTCCTACACTTGGGCTAAAATTACATTTTTAGTATTTTTTTAGTTAGAAATTTACATTTTGATTATTTATCACAATATGAAATTGTTGTTTATATTAATTTTTTATTTTTAAAATTTTTTATTTCTCGGCAACATTTTAATGTAATTATTTATACCTGACCATACTAGTATATATTCAATGAGTCAATTATATTTGATGTGGTGTTGAGCGGTCATTTTGGGTTATGGTTAATAATTTCTACTTGTTTTATGTGATAAAAAAAAAAATCCACTTGTTTTATAAAAAAAACAATTATATTTAATGTGAATTTTATTAGTGTATTTAGATTAGAGAATGATCAAATGAAATTTCTCTCCCCAAAATTTTCACTAGAGGGTTAATTTCCGGGGTTACAATGAGGCATCAACTACATCTCCTGCAAAATCAGTTGCTTCGATTTGACGCCATGAAAATTCAGTCAGCCATGATCAAAACCAAAGCTAAAGATTCATGTTTAAGTACGATTTTCTCCATGGAATTAGTGGTCTTGATCTTCTGGATTAGTACTTGGGTCCTCGAATGCACTTCGTGATCGTCACTTGTTTTCGATTTTGTTTCGGACTGATCTAAGCCTAAATTGCTATTCATCGTGAGCTTCAAATTCACAATTTCAGAAGGGTTCATTAATATTGATAGTTCATGCTGGGGTTTATCTTTTTGGTGCTTTTGATCGTGTTTACTCAGCTTTTGGATAATGTTCAGCTAGCTAAAACAATTGCCTTGCATGAAACTTGTACATGTCAATCTGGAATTGTACTGAAAGAACCCTAAAATCATCTGGTCTATCAATGAGGTTGAAATTGGCATTGTTTTGATTGAGGTAGTCTAGTTAATGACTCGATAGTTCATTATGGTTCTTTTGAATTTATAATTGCCTCAAGTTTAACGACTTTTATGTGGGATAATGTGCAGATGTGGCCATCCTTAATAGCCAAGGCAAAAGAAGGCGGGCTGGATGTGATTCAGACATACGTGTTCTGGAACCTCCATGAGCCTCAACCAGGTCAGGTAATAGGGTCATTTCACTCAGGTTTCGGCTTTTGCGGCTAGGATATGCTGATTATATTGTTGGAGTTACCCTTGAGATCGGGGCCTAGTTGGGTGGCTGACACTCACCCTTGCAAAAAAAAAAAAAAAAATGCTGATCACATTGTATTCTTCATGGGTTGAAATGGATTTTCATTTTTTTGTACAGTATGATTTTAGTGGACGACGTGATCTGGTGAAGTTCATTAAGGAAATTCATGCACAAGGCTTGTATGTTTGTCTCAGGATTGGTCCCTACATTGAAAGTGAATGGACCTATGGGTGGGTGTGTATATATCTATATGTGCATTGCTTTGCTTGTTTCTCTCAACTGACTAGCCATAATTGCGCATTTCGTAGATTACATGCAACTAAATTTGAATGTGTTAGTAACAGATGAACTGCTGTGATGTTGCAGGGGTTTTCCCTTTTGGCTCCATGATATCCCTGGCATATCATATCGAACTGATAATGAACCGTTCAAAGTACTTCCACTCCTCTTTTTATTTATGTTTCTCTGATGAAATGTAATTCTTTTTGTCTAAGGTAGAGTCCTGAGTTGACTCTCCATGTGGCATAATTAATTGCTAACCAGGAATTTGATGTAAATGTCATGTTGATGAAGTTGCTTATATTTTGTTGGTACTGCAAATATTAAATTGAAAATTCATCTTTTATTACTCTTACTGCTGATAAGCATTGCTGAGAAGGTCTCATATTTCTAGTTCTGGTATTCTCAATTTCTCTTTGCATTACGTTTTTACCTTTACTAATCCTTGCAGTTCTACATGCAAAATTTCACCACAAAAATAGTGAACCTCATGAAATCAGAGGGATTATATGCATCACAAGGAGGCCCCATAATATTGTCACAGGTAAAATGATGGCCTCGCATTTCCTAACCATGTTAATTTCCATTTAGTTGGCACCTTTAAATTTACAAATGATTTGTCAAAATAGATTGAAAATGAATATCAAAACGTCGAAGGAGCTTTTGGCGATAAAGGACGTTCTTATGTCCTATGGGCTGCAAAAATGGCAGTTGGGCTCCAGACTGGTGTCCCCTGGGTGATGTGTAAGCAGCCTGATGCTCCTGATCCAGTGGTTAGTTCCGGCATTTCTTAGGTTTCATTATGCTTTTGCTGACAGTTAAATAAGAGTTTATGATTGTTTAGTTCTTATGTTCAGTTTTTGTCACTTTTATGATTCATACTTTCAGATTAATACATGCAACGGCATGAGATGTGGCGAAACTTTTACTGGACCCAACTCCCCGATAAGCCATCAATGTGGACAGAGAACTGGACATCCTTGTATGTGTGAACTAAGCTATTAGTTCTTTTGCTTTGTTGTTTTGAATCTTTTTGTCACGTAATTATGGCCCCTAGAAAGTGATATATATGTTCAGTGGAAAAGTTACATATTCATAAGCATGCTCTTTTGCATCCTTTTCTTTTTTTTTTTTTTGGGGGGGCACAATTAAGCATGCTTTTCTGTATGCTACTATGATCTTTAATTCTTACTGGTGGGGAGGTTGTTTCTAGCAGCTTGGCTTCAGAAATTATGTTCAATCTACAAAATTTCATTCATACCCAGTATGTATATATTGTCTGCCTAAACTCTATGATACAATTGTACAATCCAATAATGTGTAATATAGGCCATGTTTTAGCAACTATTGATGAGTCATACATAAGGTCGACTACCAGGTCTTTGGTGGAGAGCCATGAAAATTCCTTTCTTTTCTTTCCACACTTTACAGCTACCAGGTCTTTGGTGGAGAGCCATACATAAGGTCGGCTGAAGAAATTGCATTTCATGTTGCACTTTTCATTGCCAAAAATGGATGTTATGTGAACTACTACATGGTATTCTCGCGTTGCCCTTTACATGTATCCTGGAACTAATAATTGATAAATGGTGCATATTTCAGAAAATCCTGTATCTGATTTTTATTTCATGTGTAGTATCATGGAGGAACAAATTTTGAAAGAACAGCCTCTGCTTATGTTATAACCAGTTACTATGATCAAGCACCTATTGATGAGTACGGTGAGTGCTAAAGTGGGTCGATTTGGTTCACTTTACAGAGACTGTAAAATGTCCTAGATGAATTAACCCTACAGCTCTTGGAATAATAACACTAGGGCCGTAAAATTCTGGTTTGAAAAAATTTAGAAGAAATTTGCTTAATTACCAATAGGTTGATCCCGTTGTACAGCACTATAACCTGACTTGTAGAATCAAAATCCTGTCTCCGCCACTGAAGTGAGCTTCCACTTAATCATTTCAGGTCTTCTAAGGCAACCGAAATGGGGCCACCTTAAGGAACTGCACACAGTCATTAAAGCTAGCTCAAAAACCTTACTGGAAGGACAGAGGTCCATCTATTCTCTGGGTCAACTTCAGGAGGTACCTTTTCTCATTTGACTTGCAGTTGTCAGAGAAAGTTCTTCAGTTATTCATCTCATGTATTATCTTCATCTTAATCGTCAGGCATATGTTTTTCAAGGAGAGACTGAAGGTTGCACTGCATTCCTTATAAACAACGACACGAAAAATGCAGCAACAATTGAGTTTCAGAACAGTTCATATCAACTTCCTCCAAGGTCGATTAGCATCTTTCCGAATTGCTCAAGTGCAATTTTCAACACAGCAAAAGTAACAGCAGAAAGTGGTGAGAGAATCGCGACATTGAGTTTAGCACTCAACTCAGCTGAAAATTGGAAATCATTCAGTGATATGATACCCAACTTTTCAGACGCTTCTTTGGACACAGATACTTTACTAGAACACATGAATTTAACCAAAGATAAATCAGATTACCTCTGGTACACTATCAGGTACATTCATTGTAAAAATGAAAACAAAAAAACCGAATACTGAGCTTCTGTTGCTGAACCTCCCTAATTTTCCTTCATGTACAGGTTTCAACCTGATTCTTCATGCACCAAACCTGTGCTTCATATTCTCTCTTTTTCCCATGCTGCTCATGCTTTTGTAAATGGCACATATGCAGGTATGATGTGCTTTACTTGTTTGTTTATTAACTGGACTTTCAGATGTTGTAGTCGAGGACATTTATTTGTCATTCAAGCAATTTCGTCTGAATGTAATTGTCTATGCAGGAGGTGCACATGGAAATCATGATGTTAAGAACTTCATGTTGGAGACTCCGATTCTGGTAGATACTGGAGTGAACAACATCTCTATACTGAGTGTGATGGCTGGACTACCGGTATATAGCTGTGTATAAATTCCACCCATTTGCATTGCTTAGCATTATACTGGGTCAATTGATGATACAGTTTGGTTTTCTTTACTGCCTATATAAGGATTCAGGAGCTTTTCTTGAAAGAAGATTTACTGGCTTGCGTCAAGTGGACATAACATGTGAAGAAGAACAGTTTTATAATTTGACAATTAATTACAGATGGGGTTATCAGGTTTATTCTCCTTCTAAGTCAAAATCCATAAGATTAATCTTATACTGTGATACTATCATGAGGACATTTAGTTGTTTACTCCGGATTGGAACAGGTTGGGTTAAAGGGAGAGGAATTGCAAATTTACAAAGAAGAGAATTTGGGCAGTGTTGTTTGGAGTGAACTTGAGCCCTCTGCTGGTCAGCCTCTCACTTGGTACCAGGTGAGCACTGCTAGCCTATTTCACTATTTCATTCATTAATACCCTCTCCCCCCCAAAAAAAAAGAAAAAAAAAAGGAACCTAGGTGGGACTCACGGGCATCGGTTTTGTTTGATGTGAACTTTTTACTTTCCGTCTCATCTCATATAATCATCATGTCTTGGGTGACTAGAGAGTTCAAGTTGGTTATATTTTTGTGGTTTCTCTAACTTCACAATTTTTCAGACTACATTTGATGCACCAGCTGGTGATGACCCGGTTGCCCTGAACCTAAGTGCGATGGGGAAAGGTGAAGCTTGGGTCAACGGATATAGTATTGGTCGTTATTGGGTGTCCCTGCTCACTGCTCGAGGAAAACCATCTCAAACGTTGTAAGTGATCATTCCTAGTTTCCAACCAATCTCTGCATATATTTTCTTTATTCAAAGACAGGGATTTGCATGCTTATGCAGTTATTGTCTTCAGCACTCCTAGTGACTGGTGACATTAATCTCTGAATTAAGCTTTATTAGGTCATTGACAATGGTGTATTACAGTTACCTATCTTACTGAGACTTGCTACATGTTTGCAGCTTATAAATGTGTTTAGGTTTCATTGTTGCACATTTAATGACACTTCCACATGTGCTTGGTAAAATGTGTCTATGTGCAAGTGTTGAGCATTCGATTAGGATAGTTTAGATGAAATGAGGAGTGAGACTCTTGACTGATAGAGAATTATAGAATACCCATCGTGATCTTCCTGTTATCTCAAAGTGTCCATGTTGAAGTAGTGTTGAACGATGCCTACACGTGGTTACAAGCTCTCAACATTCAATAGAAAAGTACGAGAAAGTTGTTATGGAATATAGTCAAGTTCCGAGTCTGATTCTAGGGTGACTTAGACATGTCTCTTTTAGCACACGAAGTTTTCATGTGAAAATAATTGCATCCTTAGACCATGCTGAAACCATGATCGGTCTTTTTCTCCTCAGGTACCATGTCCCACGATCCTTTCTTAAAACTTCTGAAAACATTCTAGTCTTACTCGAGGAGACCGGAGGAGATCCCCTTGGCATATCAGTGGATACTATTTCAACTACTTACACAGAAAACAAAAGTGTTGATACCATCTCAAGAGATAAAGAATTCTTCTTCACCTCAAAAGGAATTCAGAAATGACATACATCATACCAGGAAAAACACAAGATTCTTACACATACTTTCTCCATTCTTTTCTGATATTTGATTTGTACACAAATTTATTCACAAATCATTGTAATGTTTATAAAATACTCCATTTACACAGAATTAATGCAGAATTATATGATAATTAGATCCGAATACAGGGCCTACTCAATGAGATTATTGATTATTGATTAATGAGCGCCCCAACATAAGGCATGGGATTTGGTGGAATCTGTTTAGGAGTATAAGCTACTGAGCTAGCCAGGGGCCCTTGGACAATTTAATGCTCTTGGGAAATTGCAGATCCAAATCTAAAAGATATTCATGGATTGGTGGTTTGTCACATTCTTATGTTGTACTCTTACCTGCATCTACACATGCTTGATGCTTCTATATAATTTTTCATATATAAATATCTCCCTGTCTGATATGCTATTAATGTAACTAGGGATATACCCCTTGCTATGCAAGGGTATTCATTAATTTATTTTCATAATTATTTTTTTAATTTTATTATTTTAACGGTATTGTTTTTCTTTTTTTTTGTAGTTTTGAACTTTAAAATCCCCCTTTTTAAAAAAGAATTGTTCATATAATGAAGATAATGTTTTATCTAAATGGACAATTTTTCTCGATATTATTCACAAAATTAAAATAACTTTGTTTTATAAACGTACACATCCAACATAATAAACATGTAACATAAAATTCTAAAAAAATTAGTCAATCATTAATTTAATTAAATATATGAACCACTTCAACATCCTACACATATATTCATCCTAAGTAAAAATACACTTTTCAATAAAGTTATGTGTTGTTGACTAATACATACTTTAGTTTTGGTGTACACAAGGTAAGGTTATTTATTGGCGACCTATATTTTAATTACTATTTATGAAGTTTATTTTAAACAAAAATTAGAAAGATGCAATATAAGATTTTTTTCTAAGTGTTACCTTTTTTTTTTGGGATAACTCTTAAGTCTCTTAGCGTACATTCGCATATACATATCCATTATTACACTTAAGTCATATTGGAGAATTTGTGTATAAGTTTACTTTTAAAGTTTATTTATAAAGGACAACATTTTTATTATCTCCACAAATCTTAATTAAGTGCTAGATGGGGATAAAAGCGAAGCGACAATCATTGTTAATATGCGAGTCATTGATATAATAAATATAATATTATTGTTTAATTTTTTTGATAAGATTATAACGAATCTTAAATCGACATATTATTTTAACTTGTTAATATTTATTAAAAAATTTAATACTGCTTACTACAGAAAGGGCTAACTAATAAAGGAATTTTTTGTATAAAAAGAAACAATCTACAATTACAACTTTGTTTTGGTTTATTTGGGGTGTTTTTAAGGCGGGGAGAGGAGTGTGCA
Source organism: Talinum fruticosum (assembly GCA_021018815.1). Taxonomy (NCBI): domain Eukaryota; kingdom Viridiplantae; phylum Streptophyta; class Magnoliopsida; order Caryophyllales; family Talinaceae; genus Talinum; species Talinum fruticosum. Next base: position 4,791,416 of record JAITYX010000002.1, on the reverse strand, counting down.
TCGAAAGTAGCAGAATGGAGGCTTCTGACCGTATCCGGAAAAGGGGGTCATCAACATCTGACCTCTGTCTCTGTCCCCAGCAAGCTGTATTTTGCCCGCCTCTCTCTCTCTCTCTCTCTCTCTCAAAATGGAACGGAAGGGAAGACAGCGTTGGGCAATCACATTAAGGCAAAGTCCACCCAATCTCAACATTTGTATCTGCTCTCCGCTGGCCTCAAACGCGTCCTCTCTCTCTCTCTCTCTCTCTCTCTCTCTCTCTCCCTCACATTGTCACTTTACCTTGCCTTTTTTCCCACCTAAAAATCTCAGAATACCCCACCTTGGAGGAAAGCTTAAGAAAATCTCACGCCCTACTAAGATTATAGGTGGGTTTCTTAATAAATTAGAGGAAAGCATCGTTCTTTAAAAGAGAAAAATAGTACTGCTGTTTGTATGAAATGCAGTGCTCGGGCTGAACTTTTGGGTTCAGTTCTGTTGGCTTTGATTGACTCTCAAGAAGAGGATTGGAATTTCCTGAAACCAGAAATGGGGTTCTGTTCAGTAGCACAACATTGCTTGGTATTGGCATTGTTTCTGCAATTGGCATTTGGGAATGGGGGAAATGTATCATATGATAGCCGCTCTATGATAATTGATGGCCAGAGGAAGCTTCTCATCTCTACTGCTATCCACTATCCTCGAAGTGTCCCTGCTGTTAGTCTCTCTCCTCACTCTTTTTCTGTTTTGCCCATGCTGTTCATTTCTTTTCTAGAGCTTTTCTTTGTGGGTTTTGCTTGTTCATCGCTGCTAAACAGGAAGAAGATGTCCCATTTTCTGTTTTATCAAAAGGGTCTCATGCCAAAGTGGGATTTTTGGATTTTTATGCTGTTTCTGGGATTCTTTGCACTCAGTAGGATCAGGGGATTGTTGTAGTTAATGCTGGTTCCATTAATGGGTTATTAGGACTTGGAGTATACAAATAAGTGAATAATACTTGATCCGTTGCCATTACTCTGACTTGGTCGATTATCCTCATCTGATATGTTATAGAAGTGTTTGATGGCCAGACTCGGTTATCTATACATTTCTGGGTGTCAAGAGTCAAGCATGGGTATTTCGATATGTAATGAAGAGTCCTAGCAACATAGAGTTGAAATTGTTGCTTGTTTCATAGACATTTCAGCGTACAATGTTGAAGAAAACTCACTCTGTGTGCTCTTTATATCATTATATTCGCGTCAAAATTGTCTTGTAGGTTGTAGTGTACATTGTGAAATTTTTCTTTAAAGTTAATTATATTATTGCCTGAGTGATTTGGGTGAATGTCGAAATCAATAGATGTGGCCGGGTCTAGTTCAGCTGGCAAAGGATGGTGGTGCAAATGTGATTGAATCGTACGTTTTTTGGAATGGACATGAGTTATCTCCAGACAATGTGAGTTGTAACGCTCTGATAATCTGGGCTTTATTTCTTTGCATTCTGCTGTCTATTGTTTTGCCTAATTATATTTTCGATTTGGTTGTGATTATGAATGGCAAATACAGTATTATTTTGAGGGGAGATACGATCTGGTTAAGTTCGTGAAGGTTATTCAGGAGGCTGGGATGTACATGATTCTCCGCATTGGTCCCGTCGTTGCAGCTGAGTGGAACTTTGGGTATAATTATTGTTCTCAAATTTGTTTTTTGATTTCCTTGAGGTTAATCTTTTCTGTATGGCCATTGGGTGTATAGTAACTTCTTAAAAATGCTGAATGTGTTCTTATGCAGAGGGGTACCTGTTTGGCTGCACTATGTGCCAGGAACTGTGTTTAGAACTGATAATGAACCATGGAAGGTACTGTAGAATGCCACATTGGGTTTCTGATATTTAACTAGTCAAGATGCTTTTCGGAGGTTCTTAATCCTGCTTCAATAGCTAAGTTTGTGTGCATGTGCTTGTGGTTGTGGCTATACAGTATTACATGCAGAAATTCACAACATACATCGTGAATCTCATGAAGCAGGAGAAGCTTTTTGCATCGCAAGGAGGTCCTATAATCTTGGCCCAGGTACTTACTAATTGGACATCATATTTTGGAATGGAAACTAGTTGGAGTTGATGTTTTGTTTGCTCTTAAAAAACTAGCTGAACATATGTAGTAAACTGTGAAATGTCATGATATTACACTCTTACAATGCTTTGATAAAGATTGGAGAGATAGATTCTGATTAGGGAAACAAGCGGACTTTAAGAGTTTAATGTTATATGACTCTGCTAGCACTGGGTTGCTATGTGACTTTGCATCCCTGGTCATATGTACGCGTCCTCCATGGTTAAAGGTGCCTCATGTTGGATCTTGTTTTTCCATTTGTTACGTTCTACTTTATGAATTATTCTTGATCTCTATTGATTGTGAATCTTGTGATCCCCCTTTTCATATTGTTTTTGGCGCTGACCTGATTTGTATCTCATTGATCTCGAACTACTTGTCTTTTCCAGATAGAAAATGAATATGGGTACTATGAACCGTTCTATGGAGATGCAGGGAAAAGATATGCATTGTGGGCTGCCAAGATGGCCCTTTCGCAGAACACTGGTGTGCCTTGGATAATGTGCCAGCAGTGGGATGCTCCTGCTCCTGTGGTGAGAATCTTTGGTTACTTGAAAATTATTTTTAGTGAGTTTGGCTGTGGTGTTTCAAGATTTCATGAACGCTAGTTTCATCCACTTGTTTGTTATAACTCTTCAGGCTGTTAATGATTAACAGGCCAACCAATCTGCTTTTACCCTGAATTTCTAGGAAATATGTATGAGAGAAGACTCAATCTCAGTGGTTTCTTTGCCTTGCCTGCACTTTGAATATTTAACTCATGAGACATTTATTCAGTCCCAAGTTCCCTATTCTGATCTATCTTTGCCTTCGTCGTAGCGGTTTTATACACTGGAACAAGTGCTTGTAGATTAAGACCACACAACTCCCAAGCAGGCTAGATGTATCAATAGTGGTACTAAGACATACCATTTGCAGGACTAATACTGGGTGTTGTAGCTTGACATGTAATGCTATTTTATTAGATCTCTCATTAGATATGCTCATTTGACCTTTTTCTTTCCCTGGTCAACGAATATGGGGGAACCTAACATACGTCAATCCCTCCCCTCTTTTTGCAGATAAATACTTGTAACGGATTCTACTGTGATGACTTCACCCCAATTCATGCAAATGCACCAAAGATGTGGACAGAGAACTGGCCTGGATGGTACCTTCCTCCAACTCTTTGTTTCTAGATAATTTCAGAGTTGTATGTCAAGCTTTCGAGTGTTTGGCAGAAGAAATATATAAAATATCCTTGATACGATCAAACTGACTGCCCTACTTCTCCTATTCCAGGTTCAAAACATTTGGTTCAACTGATCCTCACAGACCAGTTGAAGATGTTTCTTATTCTGTTGCTCGGTTTTTCCAAAAGGGGGCAGTATGCATAATTATTACATGGTGAGTTAACTAGGATATAACTGATTTACTGTAGATACCGACCATATTTAGCTAATAGCTGGTACCATTCTCTGCAAAAGTAGAGAGGTGTGAAAAATCTGAAGTGGAAGATTGGAGGAAACAATAAGAAAATTGGGGGGTTGGAAGTGTCCCTGTGTTAACACCTTTGTTTTTCTGATGCTTGATTTTTGATACAGTATCATGGTGGGACAAATTTTGGCCGCACTGCAGGTGGACCATTTATCACAACGAGCTATGATTATGATGCACCAATAGATGAATATGGTAATTCACTCCATTTTATTACCAGTGTTATGTACTTCAGTATTCAAGTATTCCATCCTTCTACTGAAAATTATATTAAGTATACAATAAGGCAGAGGAAACTTCTCTGTACTTCTTTTTGTTGTAGTTATCTCTTGCCATTTCTTCTTCAGGCTTACCAAGGTTTCCTAAGTGGGGACATCTCAAGGAACTTCATGGAGCAATCAGATTGTGTGAGAAGGCATTGCTTAATGGTCAGCGGACTAATTTGTCTCTCGGTCCTCTGCTGGAGGTTAGACTTAGTTCTTGAATTTCTGCACTACGTTGTGAAATCATGTGACATAATTAAAATGCAACATTTGGAAATGATTCTGGCAGTCCTTCCTGGCAAAATTCTCAAATTGATGTCTTTCTTTTAATATTAACATAAACATTTTTTTTTTCAACTCATACTACAGTGCCTTCTTACATTCCTGGCTCCTTCCCTGTAAATCCAAGAGTCTGTCTTGTCTCAAAGGAGTTCTAAAATGTGCAATGCTGCTCTTTTCTCCAGAGAATCTGCCCAATTTAAGAAAAGCCATCTTTTATGTTGCTCTGTGTCCTACCTCTATGAGCAAATCAGTTACTTTTAGACTAGATGACACTCTAGAATGGATCTAAAATTTTGCACTGCATCAACGTTCCAATCCTGCTAAGCGGACTTCATTTTGCTAATTCTATCTCTGTATTCTTTCTTTTTGCCTTCCGCATTGAACTTGCGTTCATTAGGGTTCTTATGTCAATATTATTATGCAGGCTGATGTATATACAGATTCTTCTGGAGTTTGTGCAGCATTTCTTTCGAATGCTGACAACAAAACTGATGCAGTAGTAACATTTAGAAATATGACATATCATCTACCTGCATGGTCAGTCAGTGTTCTCCCAGACTGCAAAAACGTTGTGTACAATACTGCAAAGGTTAGTTTCTGATTTTCTGTTTCTGTATCTTGTGGTGACATGTCTGTTGATGCAACTCATTGTTTTGATTTGGTGTTTGCAACTGTTTTACACTTCTACTTAATTTTCAGCAAGAACTACTGTGAAAGATGGAGTTAACTTCTCTTTGGTGATTGTCCTGAGATATTGTATAACTGTTAGTGTTCTTCAGAAAACTGATTTATGATAGTGGCGGTGTCACATGCAATGCATTTCTATCTATTTGTGAGACCTATGTGACTTGATCCAATTACTACATTAATATTACAACTGAGTTCAAACTTCAAGAAAAAACAATGGAATGCTTCCTGCTGGTCTCTGTCTCCCCCTTGCCCCCTTCCACTCTCTTCGCGGCAATTTAAAAACCTATTAGCATTGCTGTTCTGAGACGAAAGTAAAGAGCAAAGTGAGGGGAATATGCTTTCAGCTGTGCACCTTTTTCTCGTGTTCTGCTCTCTGAGTTACATGTGCATTATTCATCAGGTTGGATCACAATCATCCATAATTGATATGGTGCCAGAGGATCTGCGACCATCTGCGGTATCACCTAGCAGAGATTTGAAAGCTCTTCACTGGGAAGTGTTTATGGAAAAACCCGGATTATGGGCGGAACCCGATTTCAATATCACTGGTTTTGTTGATCATATAAACACAACAAAAGATACAACTGACTACCTCTGGATCACAACAAGGTGGTATTCCTTAAAGAACTGCTAATGCTTAGCCAATCAATCCTTGCTTTCAAGAATTTGGGAGGTTATAAAACCAAATGTAACATGGAAAAAAGCTCTAAATTTTGCTAGCTGAATGAAGAAAAGGTGAAACTGTTCTAACCATATTTTCTTCCTTGTTGCAGCCTAGACGTCGACAATGATGAAATGTTCTTAAAAAACAGCAGCAGTCCAGTACTTTCAGTCAAATCAAAAGGCCATGCTCTTCATGTTTTTGTGAATCAGAAACTTCAAGGTAGGAGAATTATTCTTCTCACCTCATTATCTAAGAAATCTAAGAACTGCATCTATGGTTGTGTTCGTAAACCTAGCCTACTGAGATGATATTTCATGGTGAAAATTTTTGAGGGAATTTCCAAGGTTTTTTCAGCTTGTCTAATCACATTCCTTTGCAATGGTGCATCCAATGAATTTCATGATCTACATCCAGGTAGTGCATCTGGGAATGGAACAATCTTCCCTTTCAAAGCCGACATTCCTGTTATGCTGAAGGCCGGTAAAAATGAAATTGCTCTCCTTAGCATGACTGTTGGGCTGCAGGTATCTTAGCATAGCTTTGCTATATGCATCTTCTTCATGGTTCATTCTGTTTAATCTTTGTCCAGTGCTGAAATCATTTCACCACAGACTGCAGGTCCTCGTTATGAATGGATAGGAGCTGGACTAACAAATGTTGAGATCAAAGGCCTTAACAATGGAATTCTCGACTTGTCTAACTTTACTTGGACCTACAAGGTTACTCTCTTCTTCTACTTCTCCTGTATAATTCCACAAAAGAAGACCTTCGAGGTCACATTCCTTCAATTTTTTGTTTTACCAGATTGGGCTCCAAGGAGAGCACTTAAACATATACAAGGGTGATGGTTTGAATAGTGCAAACTGGGCATCAGCTGCTGAACCACCAAAGAGACAGGCTCTTACATGGTACAAGGTATAGTCAAGGTCACGTATATGCAATCCAAGATAGATGATTTTGTTTTCTTTTTTTGTGGCACTTGTCAGTTTTGACTACAATCCCTATTGCTTTAAACTATGCAGGCTTTGGTGGAAACTCCATCTGGAAATGAGCCTATAGGGTTAGACATGATCCATATGGGCAAAGGCATGGCTTGGTTGAATGGAGAAGAAGTAGGAAGATATTGGCCTAGAAAAAGCTCCAAACATGAAGATTGTGTTACTCATTGTGACTACCGAGGGAAATTTTCTCCTAATAAGTGCAGCACAGGGTGTGGAGAGCCAACTCAGAGATGGTGAGTCATTTAGATTATATGACGAGTTTCATATTTCGCTGCTAATGAGGCCTCAATCTAGTGCTTAAGATTAAGGCTTGTGGTAGATAAGTTCCCTGGTCTACCCCACCCCAAACAAAGAAAAACGATAAAGGGGTTTTGCATTTCACTGTAATTCGGTGAAAAAGCTTCAAGCTTGCTAGAACGGTAAAGCTTCACCTATATGTGAAACAGGTATCACGTTCCACGATCTTGGTTTAAGCCATCAGGCAATGTACTGGTTATTTTTGAAGAGACAGGCGGAGACCCAACTCAGATTAGGTTTTCCAAAAGGAGAGCCTCTGGAGCTTGCACTTTCGTGTCAGAGGATCATCCATCCGTCTCTGTTGAATCCTGGCCCATAGCAGTAGAAGGGACCAACAATCACAAACCAACTGCCAGGCTCAGCTGCCCTCATAATACTCGCATTTCTTCTATCAAGTTTGCCAGCTTTGGCAACCCTTTAGGAGCTTGTGGGTCCTACAGCAAGGGAGCATGCCATGATCCAAATTCTGCTTCTGTGGTGGAAAAGGTCGGGACAATTTCTTCCTTATTTCTTAAGATGACATTTATGGTTTACGACTCTCGGAATTTATTTTTGGGTCTATGCATAATACCGACGTGACAATGCAACATGAACTCCACTTAAGAACACTGATGAAAACACAAACTTGACAGACCCAAATTAGCCTGAACTTAAATGTGCTTTGCATGTTTTGCACTGAAGTTTCCTTTGTTTTGATAATTTTGGTTGTGCAAAGAAACCCAAAACCGACTCCATTATGAAATGGTTTCACCTGGCTTAACCCGATTTCCAGTCATGAATTTATTACTATTTTGACTGATCGAGTCTTCTTGCTATCGAATTCCATCAAACTTTGTGAAGTCAGAGAGTACATCATATCTGTTCTTTGATAGTTGCTTATGGTGTCTTTCTTGTTGTGTGTATTTTCAGATCTGCTTAAATAGAAGCGAATGTTCCATTAAATTGAGTGAAGAGAATTTTGATTTGGGTACTTGTTCCGGTACAAGCAGAAGACTTGCAGTTGAAGCAGTCTGCAGCTGATATAGCTGCTCTGTTTAAAGTTGGTTATATATGTATAATGTACTTCAGTGTCTACCCAGAAATCACTGCTTGATCTCAATTTCTGACAGCTTAATCACTCATTACAAAATACAGCAGCTTTGACTGCAAACCCAGATTATCAGAATCGCAAAGCACAGGGGAGGGGAGAAACTCAGGAAGGAGGCGGATAAAAATGGAGAACTTCAGAAGATTGAAGATTTTATGAATTCATTTATTCTCCAATTGTGTGAAATTAAACAATGAGAAATGTTTGCTTTGCAATAATCAGTGTTTGGCTGATGTTCATTCTCATCTGGCATTCTCTCTCCTCTTGGTTGCTTCCTCCGTCCCTGTTTCAGCATCTTGGCTTCCACCAGGGACTCATATTTTGGGCCATAGTGACATAATTTTGTGCTTTGCATTGACTTTGAGTTGACAGACGTAATAGTCAAGTGACTAAATCAATAAACACGTTGGAATGGAATATCTGTGAATGAACCCTCATTTTCCTGAAGTTTAGCACCAGGGATGGGTTTCGTTGGCAACTGGCTAGCTACAGGGTACGCAGGGTTTGGGTTGCTTTGGTTTGGGTTTAAATAAAAAAAAATCATAATAAAACGGTTTGAAAAGAATTCAAATTGTACCAACCCATGATTTAAAAGGTGAAGATTGTTCGATTTACGGTTTGTGCTAAGTCGTATATAAACTTTTTTTTTATGAAAAATTGAAATTAAAAGACATAATAGAGGATATTCTACATTTTATAGTGTAATTAACCAATAAAATCTATATCTTCAAGAGAATTTAGTGTAATTAATAAATAAAATCTATATCTTCAAGAGAATGTAAGAATTCGCTCTCGTATTTTTATGTTAAGGTGAACAAATTCTATTTATATGTACAAAATTACGGTTTAATTGGTCTACTGTTTGGTTTGATTTGAAAAAATTACAAACCAAGCCAATTAGCCTAACCATTCTATGATGTAGACAAACCAAAATGTAAAATATCAAGCGTGCCATGAATCCCATGATCCTAAGTCTGCTCATATAGTGAAAAGGTCGGGACAATTTCTTTCTTATTTCTTATGATGACAGGTTATGAAGTACAAATTTATGAGAAAATTATACATAAATTACTGAGGAGAACACACAATTGAGTACTTGACTGATTCAAATTGACCGGAATCAACATGCTTTGCTCATTTTGCATTGAAGTTTCCTTTGTTTTGATAATTTTGGTCGTTCAAGGAAACCCAAAAATTACTCGATTATTAAATGGGTTCATCCGGCCTAAACCAATTGCCAGTCCTGAATTATTAGTAATTTAAAAGGTCGAATCTCCTTGCTATTAGATTCTGTCATTCCAAATACCATATCAAGCTTCCTAGTGTTACTCACGGAGTACATCTCATTTGTTCTTTGATAGTTGCTTATGGTGTCTTTAGTCTTGCGTGTATGATTCACGGATCCGCCTAAAGAGAAGTGAATGTGCCATTAAGTTGAGTGAAGAGAATTTCGATATGGGTACTTGTCCCGGTACTACTAGAAGACTTGCAATTGAAGTCGTTTGCAATTGAGATAGTTGTTCGTTTTAAACACGTAAATATATGTATAATGTATCAGTATTTACCCGTAAATCATTGCTTGATTTTGATTTCTGATAGGTTACTTGGTTATTACATAACCAAAATATATACCAGCTTTGGCTGTAAACCATATGATTTATCAGAAGTATAGGGAGGGGAAGAAACTCAGGAAGGGTGCCAGAGAAAGCAATGAGAACTTCCATGTCATAGTCATTGTCATATACTGGTAATATATAAATAGTCAATTGTAAAATTTCAAGGTACTATATATATTTGTATGATAAGTTATTGAATAAGTCAGGGTCATATAGAACACTAACAATTTTTTATGGGTAAAACAATTCGCCCAAATAAAAAATAAAATAAAACCACCTAATTGTATCAAGAGGTACTCGATTCGCCCAAATAATAAAAGTCAAAACTGCTTATTTTAAAAATTAAAACTTTATCGAGAAATTGACAATCCAGGATACCTCTATTTTAGCTAAACATTTGTATATTCATGGCTAATGCTCTTTAACTACGTTCAAACTGATATCATACTCCAATTTTAAATTATCTAACTTAAATCAAACTAATGTAATCTTAACTTATGGTTGTAACAATCATCCAATTAAATCATAATTACATCACTTGTCTTTATTTAAGATAATCTCAACTTACTTGTTAATGTGTTAAAAAATTTACTAGGTCCAAACTATCTAATCCAAATAGTATGAATCTAAAAATCGTTAAAATTTAAAATAACAAACTAAAGTCCATACAACCAAACATAATATAAAATCAATGTCATCTCTCACTTAATAGACCCGATAACCCAACCTCCACCTCAAACATGTGAAATATCATTTGAATAAATGGTGAGTATTTTCTTTCAAAGCAAAGGTTGAAGATTCAAGTATCATTCTAAAAATTTTGGAATCTTTATTCTCTTATCATCTTTCTCGGCTTGGATTCGTTGGGGTATAATATATTTAGCGTTGAAAGAAATAGATTTACATTAAATTTGGATTGAACAAATAAAACCGTTAATGATGTGGGTGATGATTCGGACGGAGGAAGGATTTACCGCTCCGGTCCCAAGGATGTGGCATGATCGATCCGATTTCTTGTGGCGACTGCTTGACCCTGCAAAAGGCGAAGCCTTGGGTGGTGGATCCTGGGAACACCCTTCCGATGCTCAAGTTAATGTTTGGCTTGATTGAAAGGATCGAGGAAATCTTCCTCGATGTGCGTGGGGATTCCTTGGGAGATGGAAGTTCTTGGGATGAGTGTTAATAAACATTCAACTTTACGAAAAATGTTGTGTATTTATAAGAGATTTTAAAGGGGTAAAATAGTAATTTATCGTTGTTTAAGGAAACTCTAACCCTAGTGGGCTTTGGGCTTTTACCGCTAGTTAAGGGTTGGCTTGGCCGATATCTCCCTTATCCGACTTATTAGGCACGATTAGGTCAGTGACGTGACGGATGAGTTGAAGCTGTTCGAAAAGTACCCTAATCAAAAACAATGTTTAAAATTCGACGAAATGTTATGATTGTATTCTATTTTGTGAACTTGATAACTTGGAGAAATATAAATTAAATTTTAAATAATTAAAAAATACATATTTAAATTTAAATCTAGTTGAAAAATTCATAACTTCAAACTATTTTTTCCAAATGAGGGAAATTCGGACAATTCGGTAAGATGAGATTTGACAGCCCAAAGCTCCATACAACCAGGAAAATCACATTGGAAAAATCTCTCCAAATGCTGCAAATTTGATATCTTCTTCCCGTCACAGCCAGTGTGCTGTCTGCCTCTCTCTCACTAGACGAAGAGGACTCCCTCCCTTCAAAAGCCCACGGAAAAATCCTCTCTTTCCTCCTCCATAACTACCAATTCAAGCTTAACACTTTCGAATTTCCATTTTTCTCCATCTCCATACAAATCCCACATCTCAAAACTTGATTAATGGCGTTATCCATTTCATCAGTATGCCAAAGTCTCTCAAAATCCCCACTTCAACACCCTAAAACCCTCCCTCTCTTTCCCTCCTTAATCTCCATCTCCACCCTTAAACCCTTTTCTCTCACCAATCCAAGATTGCTACCCATTGTCTGCTTCGCTAAGCAGCAGAGTGGGTCGGTTAAGCCCAATAAGAAGAGGAAAAAGAAGACCACTGCTCCTCCGAAGGAGCTGAGCTTGGAGGATTTTGACATTATGGAGGAGAGAGAAAGGTTGGAGGAATTGGAATTGGAGGAGAGCGATGGCAAGTCCAAGAGGTCCGAGGCTTATGTGCCTCTGCCGTTGCCCAAACCCCCAGCTGGGTTTGTTGTTGACGACCAGGGGAGGGTACTCATGGTTGCCCCTCATCGAATTGCCACAATTGTTGAGTGCCCTTCAACCCTTCTACTGCTTTTTGAATTTTGAGTGTTTAAGTTTACCTATTTTATTTGTGAATTGGGTTATGTATTTGTTGAACATTGCTTGTGTTATGTTCCATTGTTAGCCTGAGCTTGTGGTTAGAATAGTTGGTCCATATAAACCTCTTGACTGATGGAGCTCGTATTTGCAAATGGATTTGGGGAGTTCGAATTTATCTTGGACCTGTATGTAGTTTTCATATGGTTTGGTGACCACTACACCACCATTGCCAACTCGCCTAAGGGTGTCTAATAGTCCAGAGGGCAAAGTAGAACTTGGTTGGAAGTTTATTGCATAAAATTATGAAGTCAATATTGTTTAGTTGGCCAACCTAGGTTAAGGCTTGGTTAATTTGTTGATGACTTCTATTGTGTATGGTCTTGAGATTGATAATCCATAACTTGTCTGTGGACCTTGTGAGTAGGTAAAACAAAGTCATGGGTATGAATTTTCTGTTCTGGTTAAAGATTTGTTTCTTCAATATCCTAAACGCCCTGCACTTTTTCTGGTACTTTTAATTTGCTCAAGGTTTTGTATGAGGCATTTGATTTGTTTATGGTTACAAGTGATTGCTAGGTTTTGTTTGATTGGAGGTATAATTTGTGCAATAAGCCACTTACGTGGTGATAATTACATTTATTTGTGTCTTTTGATACCATCTTCACTGGCTACTTAAATGCTCAGGTGGATCCTACCAATAACCTTCCATTGGAGTGCATGATAAGGAGAGTGTTTACAAACTCGAAAGGGGATGATTGTATGCTACTATGTCCTGTTGATACGTAAGCACTATCGCATTACGAAATCTAAAGTTGTTTTTGTGTCATGTTTTCCATCTTGGGATATTATATCTAAAGAATACTCATCTTTTTACAGGCCTGTTCAGATTTTGAAGAGCACGAATATTGAAGGGTGGTCAGCTGTATGTGTATTTACTTATAAAGGGTTTGCTTTATGCACTTTCTGTGGTGAACTCTGTGATTGTGTTAAAAAATTATGGTTACCTGTAGTGGCTGATTTGCTATAAGAACATATTGACTCACTGATTATGATCTTTCGGATTCGCAAAGGACTCGGCTTAGTATGTTTGTTAATCAGTCAAAATAAAGCATCATGAAATTGCAGGGCACTAACCTCTTAAATTAAGTCTTGTGACAAACATTGTGTTTTCCATCTATATTAAATTCTAGCTATGGGATTTTGCATGGTAAAGAGATTATCATGGTAGTCTCTTGCATTTTCATGTCCTTCACCCTATCAAAGTTTTGAGCATGGTGTTCCAGATCTTAGTTAAGAATGGCAGTTTAGTTGATTTATTGAAAGGGACTATGGAAGTGTGTGAGATCTGGGATTATGGAGGAAGAATTGTCTTGTTTGTGCAATTTTGATCTTTCCTATTTGATGCTCTAATACATTTAATCTTAGGGAACTCAATACTAGAGTGACTATGTTTGGATGAGGTAAATTGTCTGACAGCTTTTTAGGTTTTTTAGTGTGAGTGATTTGGACAGAAGAGAAAGCATGGAAGAAACAAGAGCTGGAGGGGAAAAAAGGAGAATGATATTAGCATATTCACTTATTCAACTAAATATGCTGAAAGGAAAGCAGGTTTTTTTGGGTGGGGGTCGTTTGGCTGGCTTAGGAAAGTACACTATGTAAGCTTTCTTTCCATCAAAAATTCCTCTGGAGGTTTTCATGAATAATTTTCAATGACTTTGCATCTTTATTGGTGATGGGGAACCTCACAATCCTTGTTTTAGTCATTTGATCGATCTTCATCCAATGTCGTCAACCACACCCCAATTAATCACAACTTTGCCCTATGAACAGAAAAAACTATAATGAAAGTACAATCTTGAATAAATTATTTATCTAAACATGCTTTGAATGAAAAAGTGGTAATGAGTTGAAGGGTTACTGATGTCGTCTCCCTTCATCTCAAAGTTCAATAATGTATTTACTACCTATCTTTAAGTTTTGCTATTGTTAGATTTTTTTAAAAGTTATAAAAAGAAGTGGAGGTTAGCTCATTTATTGATTGATGGGTTAGTTTGGTTGTGATGTTTCTATTCTTACTTATCAAGTTCCTTGTTCTGCTCACCTTTCATTTTTTAGGTGAGTGATGATGAAGTGGACACTCTACTTCCCACTGCAGCTTATGCCCTTGCCAAGATACACATGCATTTGGTCCACAGTGGGTAAGATTCTAGAAATTTGCTATGTTTTTGTTCAGAGAAGGCATCATGTAGTTTTATATTTTTCCTTTTAATGATTCTCTCATTTACACTTGCCTTGCAATATAGGTTTTGTTATACAGCTCGTGGGGGATTTTGCTATTCGGAAGAAAGCATATTTGAATTTCGATCAGGTGCTCCCTAAACCTCTCCCCCTTTCTCTTAGGCTGTGGGTGTGTCTGTGTGGCCTGAAACTGGCATGATCTTCTTCCGAGTTCCTTCAATTAATTTTTTCCCCCATTTTTATTAAGTGTTTTCAGTATCACTTCTCACAAATTTACAAACTGATGTAGACGGACCAGTTTAGGAAATAGAATTGGCACCTGCTCTCTGGTTCTTTTTCTTTGAAAACCTTTTTTTTTTTTTACTTTGAATTAGACTTCTATAATTGAAGATTCTCATCATGGTTATGCAGATGATGGAGAAAATGTAGATGGTGTGCCAACAGAAGGTGTTGAAATTACTTGTTTCCACCTGGTAATGCTCTTGTTGTCTAGTGCATCACTAGAACTGTTTATTACTGCATAGTGCAAAGCATGACGACCTATGAGAGTATTAGATGCTTGTGGACATCATTTTGTTTCTTAAGATCTTTATGATCTCATGAATTATTTCTATGTTCTGTAGGATGGAGCTCATTATATGATCTACACGCCATCTGATCCACTTCTCTTTGTTGCTGTTAAGGTACTATAGTTACATTCCTCCATTCGAAACAATATTTTTCCTGTTTGTGCTAGGCATTTCCTTCATACCATCTAGTTCTTATAGTAAATTTTGTTCATTTTCAATTCTTCTTGAACTCTTCATAATTTAATTAAAAAGTGTGTTTTCTTTATGTCTTCTCCACTGAATCCAAAGGTTACACTACACCCATAATAACTTGGCTAGATAATTATAATCACTTTTTTATTTTCTGATATGGTGCAGGATGAAAATGGCCAATTGCGAATTGCTGATGATGTAAGTTCCCTTGCCCTTTTTTTGGGGGGTTCATGTTCCCTACCTATTTACATTCATGTTGTGCATATTCAGAGACATCAACATTAGTGTGAACTTAATGCCATCTGAAGACCTCGTGTGATAATTAAAAGGATTTCATTTGTTGAGTTGTATGGCATGTGTACAACAACATAGAGGTATAAATATGATCTTGGGTTTTCAAGAAAGTAAAAGTAACAATTCTTTCTTCTATATCCCCAAACTGTTTGTACATGGCAGTTTTCTTAGTGCTCGCACAAAGCTTTGCTGTATTGTCCTGAGCCTTTGACATACTCCGCAAACTCTTTAGTTTTGTAAAACCCTTGGTTTGGCGTCCTCAAGCAACCTCTTCATGTTGTGAGTTGTAAGCTTTTTGGGGTCCGTGATCTTCTATAGGCAGGTGACTTGTAACTTGTAAAATTGTTAGAAACCCCATTTGTTAAGAGAAGAATCAGAAATTATCATACTGAGAGTATGTGTGCTTTAAAAATGGTTCTATAAGTTTTGATGATAGCTTACTTTTATCCGTGTGCTTGTTTTCTTGCATTTTAGGATCTCTTGGATGATCCTGCTGTTGTAAGTGCAATTGATGAGGAGACCGAATTTAACGCATTGGTGGTACGCATTAATGTTTTTAAAGTGAAAATATATAGACACTCCCCTGCTTCTTAGAACCATGGAAATTCGTCTCATGATTATGTTTGATGCAGGAGGAGGAGGCTGCGCTTTTGGAATCGGTCTTTGGGGAACGATGACCTGCTTCTGAATCTGAATGATTGAAATCTGAAAATCATATTGTTTTTCAACAATAGAAGTTAAAATCGCTGTACAGAAATTTTGTAGAAGGTGTATTTTGCCCATTCGTAGTTTTTAGACAATTGTAATAGCAAGTGCTTGCTTGTTCATCCTGCTTTTGATCGTAGATTCATAGCCATTGGGCATTTGAAACACAGCTTCATAATGTTCATGTAATTTCTAAACAGATATGTAAAGTTGGTTCTGAAATCCTTTCTCCAAGATCTTAGATCTGTATGTTTTAGAGTTTATATATTCTTGATCTCATACATGGACAGATATACCGAACAAAAATAACTTGTATGCTTCTGTTCGACCCAGGAATCAAAGTTGAATTTGTCTGGTCCTCAAAAAAGTTGATTTCGACATGGGTATGGATTACCCTAATCCAAGAAAATTAGTTTCAAAAGTTTCTTACTAAAATTGATCGTATTTACAAGACAGAGTTATTTAGCTAGTTGGTAATAGGCTTGGGCTTGAGCTTGTGTTGCCTATACTAAATTGCACTTGAATTGAGTGACTTGATGCAAGCTTAACCTAATTGAACTAGCCCTTCTATAACTATTAGGTATATCTTCTCATGTGTTGTAGAAATCATTGCTCTTGATTTAGTTAAAGCAAGCCTAACCTAATTAAGCTGACCCTCAACATTTGTCTTGGGGGTAGTGATAACATATTGAAATCTCCCCCTCCAAATTCAAATTTATACCTCAAAAGATCCATTTACAAGAAATAGAAGTATGATAATTGAAAAAAAGTGATAAAGAGTTCGATATAATAATATTATCTCGTTAATCTTAAAATTGTAGAGAGGTTGATTTCGTTAGATCTTAAATTTAAAACGGATGAATTGCCTACTAATTCATGGAAGCAAAAACTATATAATAAGGCATTTTGCGTTAATAAACTCTAATTTCAGGTGAAAAAATTGTCAAATTTAACTTTTTTCAATTATCTAAAGGTTAAACAAGATCGATGGTTCGGTTTGGTTTTTATTTTCAACCTACGTCGGTTTACTCCGGTTCGACTCTCTCTCTCTCCTTCTCCTGAAAATCGCACAGAAATTACAAAACCCTAACTAAAATCTCTCTCTCTCTCTCTCTCTCTCTCTCTCTCTTCAAACACACACACACAAACACTCTGCACTCCCTCGCTTCGTCAACCAGGTTTGAAGAGCAACAATGTCTACCCTCGAGATTGAAGCTAGAGAGTGAGCGCCTCTATTAATTCCGTCCTTTATATTTATCTCCTTTTCAGTTTGTGTACAATTATGCTCGTTAATCATTGCTGGTCTCGACAAACTCTGAATGCCCATTGTTTTCGGTGTTCCTTTGAAACTTTTGCAATTGCAGTGTGATTAAGATAGTGCTTCAATTTTGCAAAGAGAACTCGTTGCACCAAACGTTCCAGACATTGCAGAACGAATGCCAGGTCTCTCTGAATACAGTGGATAGTCTTGAGACCTTCATTGCGGATATCAATGGCGGCAGGTGGGATGCGGTCTTGCCTCAAGTGTCTCAGCTCAAGCTTCCCAGGAAAAAATTGGAGGATTTGTATGAGCAGGTGTGGTTATTTTGTTTTAAATTTCTTGTTGTTTTGTCAAATTTTGAGGTTGGATACTATTTTTTTGGATTGTTTTCCGTTTGTGCTAGCGCGTTGATCAACGAAAAAAATTGCCCTTTTGTTGTTGGCCCGTGTATTTGGACATGGGTGAAGTTTCTCATTTGTTGTTTTTTTGCGCAGATTGTTCTGGAAATGATTGAACTTAGAGAGTTGGACACTGCCCGGGCGATTTTGAGGCAAACCCAAGTGATGGGTGTGATGAAACAAGAACAGCCGGAGAGATACTTGCGGCTAGAACATCTTCTAGTTCGGACGTATTTTGATCCACATGAGGTTCTTGCTTTGCCATTGTTTTTCTCCTTTATGCCCTTACACCATGCCTGCATATTGCCGTTCCCTTCCCGCTTTTGCACGAGGATGCATGCTGAATGTGTGAAATGTAAGATAAGAGCCTAGTTACTATGGTGGGGTTCTGTTTAATTCATTTTTGAAAACTTCAGGGTATTGAAATCTTGAAAATGGTGAAATTTAGTTTGTATTGAGTTCTTGAAAATGGTGATTTGGTGATGCTCTGGAATCTCAAGTGGTGTGAGGTTGAATACAATATATGACTTAAGAACCTTGCTTTCTTATCTTAGCTTTGAAATGTGCGCCTCAGGCAAATCTGTGCTCACTTAGGCACTAGAAGAGCACTTCATTGCCTTGATTCCTTGGGCAGTGCAAATCCTCTAGTAATGTGCCTTAGGCTAAGGCCTAAGTTGCACAACTGCTGCTGTTCATTAATATCTAAAATGAGAGAGGGAGAGGGAGAGATGACATAGTAGTCAACTATCAAATCTCTAAGATGTTATAGTATCCTGTAAAATAAACCCAATGGGCGTAATGGCTTTATTGGTGCCATCTGATGGATGTGATAGTTTGATTCTAGAATGGTACAAAATAGCCATTGTGGTGGCACCCAATAGACTTTAATTTATGTTGCTACTTGAGCTAATTTAGAAGACATCCATGCATGGATGCAATGGTTGTCTGCCCGTTAGCACCGTTTTTCTAAATCAGGTTTTCTTTTCCCTCATCGCTAATAATTATTCTAGTTGTAGCTATTGAGATGCTCCTCGTGATTGTGTCTTCTATATGTTGAATTGCAAAGTTTCATTTAGACAGCTTCTACACCATTGTGTGCCTTATATTTTGAATTAGAAAGTTTCAGTGAAGGAGCTTGAGTTTATATTTGACTAATTGTTGTCTTGTGACAGGCATATCAAGATTCAACTAAAGAAAAACGCCGTGCGCAAATTGCCCAAGGTTTAGCCCATTTCATCATCTGTTGAATTTGTTGGATTTATTATCAAATTCTATCATCTGTTTACAGATGCTTGCATATCGTGTAGTTGTCTTTTTAATGCAAAGAGGATTGAACTTATTGGTGAACTGATGCCAGTGATTGTTAGCATGCTTCACAATCGAATTCCTATGAGGGTGCAGCAAAGCATATAGCAGTCTAGAAAAAGAATAATAGCCATGTTGCTCTCTGGACTGCCTAGATAATGCTTAAATCTTATTATTGCAAATGGATGCACTAATACTCAAGGCAGCGGTGGCTTCATTTGTCTTTCAATATGTGGCTTGTCTTAGCCACAATTGTGAAAAAATTAAAAATAAAATGTGATGTGAGCATGCTGAAAGAGACATAAATGAATATCATTAAATGCTTTTTCTGAAGTTCTAGTTCGAGAATTGGGCGTGGGAGAGCACTTTAACAAATCTCGGGGTTTCGCCTAAAATTAATTAATTTTTAGAGCAGTAGCAGATGCTGAATTGAGCAATGACAAGCCTCCTTAATGTTGACAGGAGTTCAAAAGTCTGATCTTTGTTTCTTGAGAATGTTTGTTGAATGCATGCATTTTTGGACTCTTTCTTAACCCATTTCAGAGCAGTAACGTTCTGTGGATTGAGGCATCGTGGTCCTGTTTCCTTTTGTAAATAATCCATGTAAACTTCATATAAGTAAATCCGCTCAAGTCTCATATATATTTCTTGATCAGTGGAGAAAGCATGAACAGAGTTCCATTCATTGTCAATGATGCTCTGGGCTTGCCTTACTCTTCAGTACCCATATTCTATGATAAACTAAGTCCAATCTTGAAATGCTACAGTTGTGTGTGGTGTTTCTGTTGCTGTGTTCACTTTGGTTTTTTTGTGCCTTTCTAGCTCTTTCTGCTGAAGTTTCTGTTGTGCCTCCATCACGGTTAATGGCCTTGATTGGGCAAGCTTTAAAGTGGCAACAGCACCAAGGTGAGTCATCATTCTCAATTTTTGACTCATGGATGAGGAATTCCCTATTTTTTTCTTTTACTAATGCTTGGATGATCCATCAATAGCGCTTTTATGCTTGGGTGAAGGGCTAAAGGCACAAGTGAAAGGTACCACGCATTTTTGATGTGCTGATGAGGTTGTTTTTCATTGGCTGTTTCAGGTTTACTTCCTCCAGGAACACAATTTGACCTGTTCCGTGGAACAGCTGCAATGAAACAAGATGTCGAGGATATGTATCCCACCACTCTTATGCATACCATTAAGGTGAAAATATTCTTACTGTTGTATCCTGGTATCCCATTCATGCTGCGTCAGTAATTTGTTGTCCTTAATTCCCCCTATAAAAAAGGGAAAAAACAGAAAAAGAAAAGAGAAACAGATCCTTCTAAGAATATATTTTAGGAAATATACAATTTTCCATGTTAGGATAAAATGTTGAATTTTGCTCATAGGAACTGTTCACTTAACTTTCTTGGTTTCTTTCCCTCATTCACTTGTTCTTATGTCATATTTGCAGTTTGGGAAGAAAAGTCATCCTGAGTGTTCTCGGTTTTCACCTGACGGACAGTTCCTTGTTTCTTGCTCTGTGGATGGATTTATTGAGGTATAATATAGTAAGTATTTCTTCCATGACTGAACTTACTGTTGATTTCAGAATGCATACTTACATACATGACAATCAGGTGTGGGACCACATTAGTGGAAAGCTCAAAAAGACCTTCAGTATCAGGCTGATGTAAGTTACTCTTCAATCGGTTTAGCTTGTGTTATATCTGTGCTGTTTGGGAGATTGTCTACTGCTTGTCTTCATTTCTAGTCTAGCAATTGGACTTTTTCCAGTTAGTAAGATAAGCTCGTGTCTAGTGTATTATTGATGTCATAAGCATGGTTGATGCTATTTATAGGTTTAATCAATCCAGGCTGGACTCTGGAAGCTTTTTATTTTTATTTTCCATGATTCAGATTAGTTTCAGTGGATTCAGTACCTTAAATTAGATTGCATTTGCTCTTAAACACATAATATCCTCCTAGACTTGTGCTATTGTCATACCACCGGAGCAAGACCAAAATGTAAACTTCCAGAGTCCACATGCTCCCATGGGAGAAAACTGGATTCTGTCAAACAGATAACGCTAACTTAATTTTATGTTCACAGGAGACATTTATGATGCATGATGAACCTGTACTTTGCGTGGATTTCAGCAGAGATTCGGAGATGCTTGCTTCTGGCTCTCAAGATGGAAAGATCAAAGTAAGTGTGCACATTGTATTTTGAAGTTTGATGAGTTTACTTGCTGCTCCTGGTGAAGGCTAAGTATTCTCTGGGAGCAATACGACTAGAAGACTAGTTAATCTTTATATTCCTTTGAGTCTTCAGCTATTTGCATATGTCATCTGTCTGTGACTTATGATAGAAGCATTGTTTGTGTGCTCCCTTTTGATTCAGTGTAAAGGGAATTAGTAAATACTTGATATATCACATTGTTTCAGGTGTGGCGTATAAGGACTGGTCAATGTTTGCGACGCTTGGAGCGTGCTCATTCTCAGGGGGTTACAAGCCTTTGCTTTTCTCGAGATGGAAGTCAGATATTGAGTACATCTTTTGACAGCACTGCAAGGTCAAGATCTGCCACACACCTCTATGACTTTCACGATTCCGCTAGCTGATAAGATTTGCAATGTTTACGAACTACTAAATCAATTATTTCATTATTTCTTTTAATCACGTGCATTACATAGTTTCTCCTGTTTTAGTCACTTCACCCCCTCCCAGAGGCCCCCAGTGGTCTCCATCTTCCTACGAAAATTGTGTACTAAATTTACAAGGATGATACTCATTCTTCAACCTGGCTCCACCTGCCCTCTAAAGCTGACACTAAGCTGTATTGTTCCTTGAGTTCAGGATCCATGGATTGAAGTCTGGGAAGCTGTTGAAAGAATTTCGTGGTCATAATTCTTATGTCAACCATGCGATATTTACAAATGATGGTAGTCGTGTGATCACAGCATCTAGTGATTGCACTGTCAAGGTGAGTTGCCTTGGTGATTTTTGTCTCTCAGGCCTTTCAACCCTGCTCGTTTATGTGGTTTGATTGGTATATGTTTTGATGTCTGAGCAGGTTTGGGATGTCAAGACAACTGATTGTCTACAGACATTTAAACCACCTCCTCCTTTAAGGGTATTAGCTGTTGTTATGTGGTTTGTTTCTGTTAGAAATTTGGAATGTTGATTTTCATCGTTTGTGATATAGTAACTGTATTTAACCCTTTCAGGGTGGAGATGCTTCTGTGAACTCTGTTCATCTGTTCCCTAAGAATATGGATCACATTGTTGTTTGCAACAAGACATCATCCATATACATCATGACACTTCAAGGACAGGTATACACCCTTATATATCTGTTGATTTGGCTCAATGCAGAAATTTTACATGGCATTGATTGCACTCACACACAATGTAGGGACGTCCATCTGTATTCTGTAGGTAGTTTGGTAAATGCCAACAAGAAGTGATGTGCTCACCTTGAACTGCCTTAAATGCGTCAGTTTTGGGATGACTTGGAAAATTTCCTATGAGGCATAATGTGTCCACAAACTTCGAGAAACTAAATTAGTAATGCAGTAGCTTTCCATCCATTTACTATAATGTGGTGATGATTCTGAATCAAGTAAGTTGGAGTATTTTATTCACATAATGTGCCATAACGTGTGAGGAGACTAACTTATGTTGCACAAGTTTGATATTCCCAGATAGCGAGTGTGAGATGTCTTAGACTTTAGATTGGTTCGGTTACATTTGTTTGATCAACTTTGCGCTTTATCTTTGGCATGACATTCTGTACAATTGATATGTGTGATGCAGGTTGTGAAGAGTTTCTCCTCTGGTAAGAGAGAAGGTGGAGATTTTGCAGCTGCTAGCGTATCACCAAAAGGGGAGTGGATTTATTGTGTTGGTGAAGACAGGTATTTCACATGCCAACCACCTCAATTATGATGTCATATTCTGCCTTGAGTAGACTATTCTGATTTAGTGTACTAGGATTTGCATGGTAGACCCCAAGTGGGGTTTTGTGTGTGCTCTTTCACTGGCACTGCCCTTCAACAAATGCCCTATTCTATGTTTCTTTATATTCCTGACCTTTTCCCCCTTGGCTTTGCTTATTGCAAGTCTATCTATTGATAATTTAGATAAAAACTATTACAGATAAACTATTTCTATTGTTGTATTGCTTCTTTGTAAATTACTAATATCTGCTAGTTACAAAGTATCTACTGTTAGTATCACTTCTGAATTTGTATGATTATTGCTTATTCGTTTATCATTTCTATTATTTACCCTTTCTGTTAGTCTCGGCAATCATGTGTGGTTAAGGGGTAGGTCGCATAAATCTTGAGCATGAGCGGGTATTGCCTTAAGAAGAACCACCTCTTTTCTTTTCTTTTCTTTTTTTTTTTGGGGGGTAATGAAGGAAAGATCCATTTGTGTGAACTAGAAAAATTTAATTATTCTGATTTACGATCATGTACGGTGACCTTGTTCCTGTTCTGCAGGAATTTGTACTGCTTCAGCCACCAATCTGGGAAACTGGAGAATTTGATGAAGGTATTTTCATTCTAACAATTTATATATTGAAAGTTTCACATTTGTATTTTGGATAAACTCAGTATCTATCTCATTTTCCTCAACACCCTTTTCAAACTCCAATGTTTAGCTTGCTACCTCTAAACACTTGAAGTGGAGTTGAGGATTCATGAAAAAAGCCTGAAAAACACAAAGAACCATTCATCATAATTTCTGTAAACATGTTTTAGATGTGTTGGCTTATGGTACATACATTGTTGGACTCAATGCTTGACAGGTCCATGAGAAGGATGTAATTGGAGTGACTCACCATCCTCACATTAACCTCGTCGCTACCTACAGTGAAGACTGCACCATGAAATTATGGAAGCCTTAGGGTTGTGAAGATGGACTTGTATTTTTGTTTTTCCAGTATCCTCTCCTCTGCTTATTCACCTTGTTTTGCTGCTGATTTTATACTGTAAATTTGTAATTGTTGTGTAACTTTATGTTTTAGGGATCAATTGTTCTTGTAGGATTTTCTATTGCTTCAACTTTTTACCATGAAAATTCATACTATAATTAATCAATTCCCTTGGTTTCACTTATATCCAAGGCATATTGATTTGCTAGCATTCGCCTTGATTGGTGTGTTAATATCAACACCCTAATTTACTTTATCCAATTTCTTCCCTTCTTGTTGTTGACTCCTTGATCAAAATTTCCAATTTCTCAAACGGTTATGGAAGATGAATGCTAAGACTTTTGGCTTGCTCCCCCACCCTTCCCGATTTGTAGAGTTTTGGTTCACTTTGCCCTTTGAAGTTGATATAATCGAGAAGAGAAAGATGAACAATCCCTTACAATAATGTACTATTATGATAAACAATCCTCTTAAGTTGATACACACACGCCCGTGTATATATGATAACATAAAAAAAAAACTTTTGTCTTAAAATTTTTTTCAAATGATTTCCTGAAAGCATAACCTCTAAATATATGCAATAATAAAAATTATTTTTCATTTTGTTCTTTTGATTCAGTTTCAATTTGTCACCATTTTCTTAATTTCTTTTTAAAAAGAAATTTTAAATTTTACTCTATATTTCATATTTTCCCAAACTCTATAAATTATATCTCAAATTTATAAATTTAAATTATCATATATAGTGGGTGTTACTAACTTTTACAAAAATTAAAATTGTTTTTCAAAAGTGATTTTGGAGAAAAAAACTCCTCAAAAACAGAAATAACAAATAACTATTTCAAACTGCTTAACAAACACCAAGAATCACACTCTCTCTCTCCTCTTTTTTTTTTTTTTTACGTTATTTACCTATTCTCTCTCCTCTCTGTCTCTCCTCTATCTTTATTTCTCTCCTCTCTCTCTCTTTTATTTTATTTTATCTTTATCTTACTCTAACAAATAAATAAATATTATCTTATATAAAAAATAAATATTAAATAATAATTATTATGTAAATAAAAAATCAAATTATACTATAATAAATAACGTAGACAAAACTAGGCCAAATAACCTATTATTCAAAAATATTTTCATATAAACTAGGTCAAACATTTCATAATTTCTTAAAAACACTTTTAGAAAAACTGTTTTTCATAAACAAAAATACTTTTTTATAAATGAGGCCAAACAACATCATAATATTTTATTTTAAAATTAACTTCTATTTTTATAATATTTTTTAAAAACCAATTAAATTTTTGTCCCTAAATTATACTTTATCGACCCGAATTTGTCCACTCCAAATTTTCCAAAGCAAAGCAGTGCAAGAATCAAGGAAGAAGAACCAACCACACGCCGAAGACTGAAGAGAGTGTTAAGACTGGTGAGCGTCGACTCTACCCAACCTCTCTCCTCGATCTTCCCAAGCTCTTCTCCTTCATTTGCTTAAACCCCAAACCCACTATGATCAAGATCAATCCTTTGATCTGATAGATATCCTAAACAAGAGTTGCCCTACAAAATGAATTACTGCCTCAAACCCCACAAGTTCTCTCTCCTCTTCGTCTTCCTCATCCTCTTCCTCGCATCCGTTTCCGCATGGAAGAAGGATGAGTTCCGCAACTGCAATCAAACCCCATTTTGCAGCAGAGCTCGTTCTCGCAAACCCAATTCCTGTTCTCTCATCGCCGTCGATGTCTCCATTTCCGACGGCGATCTAGTCGCCAAGCTAGTCCCCAAGAACCCCCACCTAAAATTGAGCAGAACCCAGATTCAAATGAAGAAGATCGAGATCAGGGGTCTCAAGATCCTACAAATCCCTTGGCTTTGAGGATTTCTGCTTACCAAGATGGCATCTTGCGGCTCAAGATTGACGAGGACCCCTCACTGAACCCTCCTAAGAAACGGTTCGAGGTGCCCAGTGTGATTGTGCCGGAGTTTTTGGAGAAGAAGCTCTGGTTGCAGCGCTTCTCGGAGGAGAAGACTGATGGGGATTCTGGGTCGTCGTTGGTTGTTTATTTGGGTGATGGGTATGAAGCTGTGCTTCGAAAGGATCCGTTTGAGGTCTTTGTGAGAGAGAAGAATGGAGGTAAGCGTGTAATTTCATTGAACTCTCATGGGTTGTTTGATTTTGAGCAGTTGAGGGTTAAAAAGAAGGGGACAATTGGGAAGAGAACTTTAGAGGACACACTGATACTAGGCCTTATGGACCTCAATCTATTAGCTTTGATGTCTCATTTCATGGTGCTGATTTTGTTTATGGTATACCTGAGCATGCTAGTAGTCTTGCACTTAAGCCAACTAGGGGTCCTGGAATTGATTTTTCTGAGCCTTATAGGCTTTTCAACTTGGATGTATTTGAATATCTTCATGAGTCGCCTTTCGGGCTATATGGGTCCATACCCTTCATGCTCTCCCATGGTAAGGCACATGGAACTACAGGGTTCTTTTGGCTGAATGCTGCTGAAATGCAGATTGATGTTCTTGGAGCTGGCTGGGATGCTGGGGAGTCTAGACTCTCACTCCCCTCGGATCAGAAGAGGATTGATACTTTGTGGATGAGTGAAGCTGGTGTGATAGATGCATTTTTCTTCGTGGGTCCGGGGCCAAAGGATGTAGTTAGACAATATGTCTCTGTGACTGGAATGCCTGCAATGCCACAGCTATTTGCTACAGCTTATCATCAATGTCGATGGAACTATAGGGATGAGGAGGATGTTTACCAGGTCGACTCTAAATTTGATGAGCATGATATTCCATATGATGTATTGTGGCTTGATATTGAGCATACTGATGGGAAGAAGTATTTCACATGGGATAGAGTTCTTTTCCCACACCCTGAGGAGATGCAAAACAAGTTGGCTGCAAAGGGAAGGCGTATGGTCACAATTGTTGATCCTCACATTAAGAGAGACGACTCCTACTATATTCATAAGGAAGCTTCAGACAAAGGGCATTACGTTAAGGATGCGACTGGGAAAGATTTTGATGGATGGTGTTGGCCTGGTTCCTCCTCATACCTTGATATGTTAAGTCCAGAAGTCAGGGAATGGTGGGCTGATAAATTCTCCTACAAGAACTATGTTGGATCAACTCCTTCACTGTACATTTGGAATGACATGAATGAACCATCTGTCTTCAATGGACCAGAGGTATCTTTAATCAAGCCTCTCTACATGTTCTTGGAGAATTTTTATTTTTATTTTTAATGCACTTCGATGCTTTCTATATATCATTCTAATGATTCTGTTGATTTTGTCTCTTCAATATTTTTGCTTGAGAGCCAAACTGCTGAACTTAGGATGCTAATCCTGCTGCAAATCTTTGGGATATGATTAGCTTATTTCTGAAACTTAATATTTAAGAATTTTTATTTGATATTGATCTGATGTCCTTTGTGTGTGTGTGTGTGTGGAGCCAAATCCCAAATCCTTCTTATCAAATTTGAAATTTGAATGCTTTAGTTACAATTATTGTTTAACCAAACTCATTATCATTTAGCTACGATTAGTGAATGGGAAGAGGGGGCGGGATGGAGGATGTTCTGTAATCCAAACAATTAACGATGTATGTAATAGTCATTTTATTTATTATTTATAGCTATTTTATCACTTCTGTGTCCCATTTCATTCATTTGTATAGCCAAATCTTGATAATACAAAAATTTAAGGTTGACCGTGGTTTTCTAATTAAATCACTGAATCAGTTGAAATTTTTGACAACAGAAAGGGATAATCAGAAAAGGTGTTTTTGCAATACAAATATTTTTATTGTCCTTATTGAGTCTGAATCAGAGTTTCTGAAGCAACATTGCAGAAGATAACCTAAGCCCTACATATAAATTTGAATCTCTAAGCCTTATTTGGGAGTTTGTTTTTCTTTTCTATTTTTTGGTTGTGCTATGGACTCGCCCATAATTTGTTATACTTGAGCTGACTGGTGTTTTGTGTAAAGGCATTTTTCTGATCTTGTCATGCTGTCCCCCATTCACTATGCAATAATGCATTATTTTTATCTGTAAAATTGTGGTATATCCATGTTTGCAAAAGTAGGAGGATGTTTAAATTATGCGTATTACTTAGATTGTCAATCTGTCAGACTGTCACCGGTGCTCATTCGATATTGGTCTTCGAGATTCATATTCATGAAGAGAACTTCTTTGGCATATTCTGCCACTATAATATCATGGTATTAGAACTTTGTGGAATTGATGTGGTCTTGTAGAAGAATGTTCATGGGATGTATGAGTACTTACATCAAGTGATGTTTTTTATTGAGATGTTAGTGTGATTTATTCCTTGGCAATCTTTGAGCTTGAGAAGCCATTTTGGATTTGTCATGGCCCAATGAATGTTCATTTGTTCTGATCTCTTTGCATACCATTTTAACCAGGTTACAATGCCTAGAGATGCACTGCATGTTGGAGGTGTTGAACACAGGGAGCTTCATAATGTCTATGGTTACTACTTTCATATGGGCACGGCTGGTGGACTTGTGAAGCGAGGTGAGGGTAAAGATAGACCATTTGTCTTGTCAAGAGCATTCTTTGCCGGTAGCCAAAGGTATGGAGCTATATGGACTGGGGATAATACAGCAGAATGGGAGCATCTTAGGGTATCAGTTCCCATGGTATTGTCCATGGGACTGACTGGGATTATCTTTTCTGGTAAGCTGGATTCCTTCAGTTTAGAATACACGACATTATGTTGTACAATTTCTTGCTGCTGATATCTTTGCTGATAGGTGCTGATGTTGGTGGATTCTTTGGTAATCCTGAACCCGAGTTATTGGTACGCTGGTATCAATTGGGTGCCTACTATCCTTTCTTCCGTGGGCATGCTCATCATGACACCAAAAGAAGGGAACCCTGGTTATTTGGGTAAGATATCATTCTTTATGTTAGTGTTGAATATGTACTGATTGCATATTCCCATATGAATTATACGACACCACCATCGTCTGATTGCAATCCCTCCAGGTCATGATACATCATATATCTGGCCTGGTCCTGTTAGACTTTTTATGAATGTCCCACAAGAAAGGAATAGAAAATGGGTCGTCTTCAATAGCTAAGTTGCTAGTTACTCATGGATTCAAAATGTGGCCATTGCACGACAAAGCGGCCGCATCGAAAGGTTTTCAAGTTGAGTGAACCGCGTTTTCACCCCATGATATGAAACATGATTGCGGCATTTGAGCGAGTTTGACGTACTGTGACCAAAACTGCATTTTGAATTAATGGCTATGTTTAACCTTCCATTTCTCTTGGTTGAGTGTCTCAATGCATGATTTGCAAAGTTGCTTTTGTGTTTGATCCATAGTCTACATGGTAAAAATTGCCACTAATAACTGCCACTTGCCTATTGATATCAACTTGATGTCTTGTAATGTGCCAATGCACTCGTGTGCATGTATCCCCACTCTGGTATTGGTTTTAACAAGAATTTTCTTTCTGCATCTTTCACACTCCAAGCTGAATTTGAACTGATGAGATGGTATATGTTCTTTGTCCTTTAATCTTACGAAGTGAATTAACTCGACCATATAGGCCCTGTTCCATTTAGCTTTAGCTTACAGCCTCAAAGCTTCTTACCGTTTCTTACAACTATATATTATTTTTCATATTGAAATTTATTGTGAATTTATTTTTCTACCGCTAATGAAAATTTTTTGTTGGTAAATGTTTATGTATATAAAGGTGTCTATTAGGGATGGCCGTGGGATATGTACGTGGCAGTATATAGCTATACCCGCACCCTATTTTCCTCATTCCTATACTCATACTCCCATCGGGTATTTCTAGTATATCGATTTATTTGTATAGATGTGTAAGGATTTTGATAATTAATACCCATTCGATACATTAATTTAATTTTATGTCTTGAGAACTTCACAAACAAATTCCAACGAATAATTAATTTAAAAAGTATCATGTCCATTTAAACTAGTTATCATGATAATATTACAAACATTTTCTTAATTAAGTT
Organism: Talinum fruticosum; assembly: GCA_021018815.1. Classification (NCBI taxonomy): domain Eukaryota; kingdom Viridiplantae; phylum Streptophyta; class Magnoliopsida; order Caryophyllales; family Talinaceae; genus Talinum; species Talinum fruticosum. Next base: position 4,761,751 of record JAITYX010000002.1, on the reverse strand, counting down.
TATAGGTGAATAGTCAATTTGAATGTGACAAAATTATTTGGGGATATTTCAGCCCTGTTCCATTAAGTATAAGTTTTAAGGAGTTATAAGGATGCGTAAAAAGATATAAGGAGTTATAGGAAGTTGAAAGGAGTTAGAATGAATATAAAATGTTGTATATGATTCAATAAAAATATTTAATGTATTCATATGTGTATTTTTATAGTTATGTGCAACATATTTGTATTTTTGTTTATGAATTCTACGTAATAGAATAATAAAATTTATATATAATTGTGATGTCAAATGCGTATATGTCATGTTTATATGTCATGTTTAATGATTTATTTTTGAAGAAAAAAAGAAATTATATTTGATACTTATGAAATTTTTTATAGAGGCATAAATAATTTTCATGTAATAGGTAGTTGAAAATGACCTTAATTTTACACGTTTGAAATAAATGTCCTCAATTACTAATTTTACTAGTTGAGAACATAATAGTTGAGAACATTTATTTCAAACTCGTAAAATTAAGGTCATTTTCAGCGATCTATTATATGAAAGTCATTTATGCATCTATAAAAACTTTTTTCATAAGTATCAAACATAATTTCGTTTTTCTAAAAATAAAACAGGAAGAAAACAAATCATCAAATTGATATATATACATTTAGCATTACAAATATATAAATTTTATAATTTACATTAAATTCATAAATAAAAATGCAAATATGTTGTACATAAATATAAAAATATATTAAACATTTTTATGAAGTCATGTAAAACATTTTATATTCCTTACATCTTCTTACATCTCATTAGAGCTCATTCTCATTACAGCTCCTTACACCTTCGTACAATTCTTTACAACTTTTCTTACAACTTCTTACAGCATTACGGCTCCTTACAGCTAAATGGAATAGGGCCATAGTTTAAGGAGAGGAGTGGCCTTGTGAATCAATAGAGGCTTTAGTTACTGTAGGTCATCTTGGTGATCCTAATGTCCTGTGTTCGTGTTGGGTGTTAGTTTGCCATGTGAAGAAAACAGAAAACTCAATTATTAGCTGTGCGAAGAGGGAAGGAAGATGGGAATGTACCTCGGAATAGGGTTCTAGTGATCATCTCATATAGTTTCCTTTGTTTTAAATTTTAGCAGAGTGGATAAATAGGGTTGCGATCTGCTAGATACAGAGAAACAGCTTCATTCCGATTGCATTTTTGCATGGGTTGATCATTAGGAAAATTACATAGCTGACTCCACCTAATTGGCAAAGGCTTCGTGCATTTGGCATGCTGTTACTAGACCTCTCTCTCTCTCACTCTCTCTCTCTCACCCCAAAAAGGCGAAAACATGTAGAGCTTGTCTGATAATATATGCAATAGAAGGTTAGAAGCATAGAACATTATTTTCTGTTGTACATTATCATTTTTCTCCAGTCCATCAAGCTAAATAAATGTTGCGATGCATTCTACCCCTTTTGAGGCTCACTAAAGCTGAAAGGTCAGGAGTTTTATTTAGCTTCCTTTTCGTTGATTTTCTGTATACTTGATGAGTTGTTGAAGTTCTTGGATTGCATTCTTCAACTCTTTATTGATGCCAGATGCCTGCTTAATACTGTTGTCCAAGTATTTATGAGTGAGCCCTTCACATTTCTCCTTCAATTGCAGAGAGCGCAACACAGCACTCATGAGGGATGCCATTCACAACCGATATATGTTACTCCCATATTTCTACACATTATTTAGAGAGGCAAATACAACTGGTACCCCAGTGATGCGCCCTCTTTGGATGGAATTCCCTGCTGATGAAACTGCATTCAACAATGACGAGGCTTTCATGGTGGGAAATAGTATTTTGGTGCAAGGGGTGTACTCTGAGGTACTTTTTATTGTTTTACTGCTCACTTGATTTTTTGCTCTCATTTTTTTCCTTTCTCCTTAATTAGTAATCATTTCCATGCTATCCCCGCTCTTCTTAATATACATCTCACATGCAATCTTATTTTCTTTATCCAGCGAGCTAAGCATGCATCTGTATATCTTCCCAGAGGACAGTCGTGGTATGATATGAGAAGTGGAACTGCATACAAGGGAGGTGTGACCCATAATTTGGACGTGTCTGAAGAAAGTGTTCCTGCTTTCCAAAAGGCTGGCACCATCATACCAAGGAAGGACCGCTACCGCCGGAGCTCCACACAGATGGTGCATGATCCATACACTCTGGTATGCATTTCTTAGGATGAACTATCATGAATTCTTGATGTACTCTTGCAATGTACATAAAAGAAGAGCCTTATCATATGCATAGTTGTTATTGAGTCATGTAACGTGATAGTTAGCTGGGTACAGCTGTTGGAGGTGTGAATTTACAAAAATATCTGCCAAAATACCCTCTCAGTGCTTACTGTATGATCCTTTGCTGTTCTGTTCTTCCAAGCATTCAGTTCGCCTGCCAACTTTCCTCTTGCCCATGAGTTTGCTCTATATTATAACTCTTAATTCAGTTGCTTACAACCACCACCATTACCCAATAGGCTGATATGGGTCCCTTCAAAGTAGGGTAGGAGCAGATACAGGCAACCTTACCCTTGACATGAAGACTTTCTTCCTTCTCTCCTTCAGCTTATTCTGATGTGTTGCCTTGATGTTTCTATTATTTGCATTTTCTATAAACAATGTGCGAACCGAGACCAGGATCATGTCTTCAACAGGAAGTTAATAATTGTACTACTGGAACAGATCTCCTCATGACATTGTTTTCATGTATAAATGTTCTTCCGAAGGGGGATGCTAGTAGCTGACTAAGAAACACAGACCTGGCTCATGACTTCACGTATCGTACGCCGACGCTCTTCCGGAGACTTGGACAGTCACAAATGCATGACAAATACATGGACGGAATCAGGCTTTATTAGTGATGGTTGTAGAGCTCATATACTATGATCAACTTGTTATTACTCCCTGTCAATGATGACCCTTTCAAGGGCAAATAGCATAAACAAATACAAAATACACTAGTAATTGATATTCTTTAAAAAAAATTATGTGGCAGCATGTATGTGTTTGCTAGTAGTGTCCATACTTCTTAGGAGGCAAATATGCTAATCTATCTCGAGGCTTCTGCTTCTGGAAAGCTTAAAATCTGGTGCTTGTTTCAGGTGATTGCTCTCAACAGTTCTCAATCAGCCGAAGGAGAACTCTACGTTGATGATGGCAAGAGCTTTGAATTTCAACGCGGGGCCTTTATTCACAGACGATTTATATTCTCCAACAAGAAGCTTACTTCTCTAAACATGGCACCCTCAGGAAACAATGAGAGGTTGTTCTCGTCGGATTGCTTAATTGAAAGGATCATACTTCTAGGATACCCATCTCGCCCGAAAAGCGCCCTCATCGAGCCTTCAAACAAAGAAGTCGAAATGGAAATGGGCCCGCTTAGGCCCCAAGGGTCTCGAGCAGTATCTGTTCTTACAATTCGCAAGCCTAATGTCCGTATTTCAGAAGATTGGTCGATAAGGATTCAGTGAGCTCCAGTGACAATGAAACCTTCCATGCTGAAGAATTCTATGAAATCATTGTGGGGAGAGCTCCTGTTCCTTGCCCTGCATGCCAAAACAGCAATGGAGACATAACACTGTCTTGGAGCATGGCCTCGTTCAGTACCAATTAATACCTGATAGTTTGTAGTGTCAACTTATTTTTGATTGATCCAAAGTATCACTTTTAATTACTGAGGATAGAACAGAATTTTGTTTTTCAATAGCTTGAGATATGCTAGCATATGATTTTCGCCTTTTTGGTTTCGGTTCTCATCCTTTTTAGTTTCATGTTCATGACTAGTATGATATAGTGATCGGTGAAGATTTCGATCCAGGGTCGAGCAGAAGCAATCTCATCAAAATTTAGCGTTCAAGTTTGGCTAGACAGTTAGCCATAGAACGACAAACACTCATTATAGATGTTTTAAGCATGGAACACTCCCGTAGGAACACTCCCAGTACGGGAGATGTCCAAATATAGATAACTTTACTCTTAACTCGACAAATTGTCTTACTTCTAATTTATTGGCGGTTCCAAATGAATTTCTCTTTCAAATACCATTTCCTATCTAATAAGGAGTACCTTGAGCCCTCTTTCCTGCCTTTCAAACAAGCAATGATTTAATACCCTACACATCAGCATGACATCAACTGACTCACCTAGGATAGATCGAGCAAAAAGCCTATAGTTTGGGGAAATTCATGCACATGTTATCTTCCAGGTGGAAGACAGAGGAATTTGGGAAATTTTGAATACATCATATCTCATTTATGATACACGCGTGTTTAAAAACGGGAAATACAGAAATAACATAAAGAGTGCACTAATTTACGCAGATAGTCTTTAAACTTATAATTTCATATCACTACCTATCTTGGTACCATTATACAATGACAAAACCTAACATGAGTTTAACTTTTACAAGGTGTGAAAAAATTAAACACATATAATCTTACTCGGAAAAAAAATATTTGATGTGATATGAAATTCTAAATGACTGCCATCACATCCAATCTTTCTCTTGAATCTAGAGCACAAAATGCATTTCCAAAGTGGGTTTGTTCCAAATTATATTTTACCCATTCAAGATGATCATCAAGGTTTAGTCATGTCATTATTAGGTTTAGCTAACATAAGTGTCTTATCCTATACATTCACATCTTTATTTATGTGGTGTTTATATGCTGATAAAGGACATATTTCAATTCGAATTGACAATCTATCATTGGGTTTGGTTGGGTGGGTGGGTGGGGGGGAGGATAATTAGGAAAAATTATAATATTGTGCCAAGTGCCAACTCCATAAAATTCATATAAAGTAATTATGTATCATTTTTTAAATGAGTTTGCCGATTACTAAAAACACAAATTCTTTAATGTCTCATTTAATAGATATGGTGAAATATATCCTTTAATTAATGGCTTTTTATTGTTTTAAATATGAATAATTAATAGGTTACTTTGAAGTGGTTTCTTGAATTTAAAATTTATTTTAATTTTTATCCTCTCGATAATAATATTCATTAAAGGACTTTAAGATGGTTTACAGTGAAAAACAATACGAAAAATTTGAAAGAATAATTTATTGAAAAAATTTTAAAAAATTCTTGAAAATACTTCTCTTTTAATATATTTTAGATGAGACGATATTGTTATCAAATTGTCAAAGATGTTTAAGATTTGGGCATAGAATTGAAAGTCTACTATAATTCTCGAAATTTCACCACTATATTGCCATGTTTTGTTTTTATTTTTTTTATGTTAGGGTAAATGTCGGTCACTCAACCGAGCCCTGTCACATCGACATTCAACTTGATACTATATTGCCAAGTGAAAACACTACAAAAACTCTTTAGGAAGAGGGCCCAACATGAGGATAATAATATAGTGTGAATATCCTCCTAAGGAGTGTTTGAACTTAGGCTGTAACAGCCTGCCATGTCTTGCTTTCCTCAGCAATTGAACAAATAATTGCTTCTTTTGAATGTGGAATGAAGGAATTTAGCACATGATATATTTTCAACCTTCTAACATCAAATTACTTGTGTTAAGATTATGCAAACACTAATTCTCATTTTTTTTTTCGTGTAGAAAATATGTATAAGATTACTTTACCACATTAAATTAAATGATACGTAATTCAGTATTTTTATTGAAATATTTTAAATTATAATTTTAGAACCACTATCTCAGTATTTCTCTCCTTTTCTTTTTATTTGTGTTAATATGTTCACAATATAATAAAATAAATAAATAAATAAATAAATATAATTATGGCAGAAAATTTAGCTCACTTTCATGACACTTAAATTATGCTAATTTTTAATTTGCTCTCATACTTTACATGTTTCTATTTGTGACCAATACTTTGAATAAAAAGTATTTATATGACCTAACTTAAAGTTGACCTCTTTCTAACTTTAAATTTCTATAATGCATGATCTATTTCTGGAATGGAGAGGAATAGTGGTTGACATTGACTTTGAGGTCCTCCCAAGGTCTCCACTTCATTAGGACAAAATGATAAATGGCATGTAATTTGAGTTGCCACTTGGTAAAGAAATTTACAAATTAAATGCCTTTTAGTTACTTTGTTATTGTGTCTTATACTCCATTCACTTTATAATACATGTCACTTTAATTAACTTTTATCGTTTGTAATATCTCGTTATTTTATAATCTTAATGATATATTAATCACTAGTTGACTAATTTGTATTTATTAACTGCTTTTTACTAAATTTTCTCATTTTCAATAAAATTTTGGGGCAATTTAGGCTTTGTTTGGCAATCCGTTATTAGTTATTGGTTGTTGGCTGATTGAATTAACTGTTGGTCGTACTTGTTTGTATTAGTTGTTTATATTAAGTTTGTTTTAGAAAAAGTGTTCAATAAGATGAGTTGTTTCTCAAAAAATTTGAGACAAAAATTTATTTACAAAAGGCCAATCATAAAATTTTATAGGCAAAAAACTGTTACAAAAAGTCCATTTACCAAACATATTAGGCCCGAAGCCATCACTTTATTATTGTAAAGCCGAGGAGTATGAATTCCATTCAAAGCTCTTAGGCTTTGATTTTATTTATCATTTAAAAGAGATGCGCATTAAATAATGTTTGGTTGTAGTACTTTAAACTTATATAAATTTTAAAAAATTTTACAATTTCAGATTTTCCTCAATTAAGAAGAGGAAAGTAAAGACTATTTATTTTTCTAATTCACAAAGTTAATGGCTCATATTGAGGATAAATATATAAATCAGTATAACAATGAAATGTACAACAACAAATTTTCAACTCTTTATTATGAGAAAATCATTTTAGAGGAGTGATTCCTAAAAAATTTTACAATTTTTAATTTTACAAATATGACATGTGAGTTTACATTAATTTACAACTTAAATGGAGCATTTTTTTTAATTACATTTTCATCTTAATTAAAATTAGCTAGATAAGCCAAAATTGAGATGGACCCATCCACACTATAAGGAGAGGTCAAATCCCTCAAAAAGACCCACTTTCAATGGTAGATAATCAGTTTTCATGACAAATGATGATATTCCAACAAGTGTCTTTGTGTCATAATCACCTATATATCAATCAAACCTATCTATGTCACTTACTACCATTTTATAATTTCTAGGAAAATTCATTATTAGGGTTTTATTTTGATTAATATTTTATTAAGTGATGGATTGACCATTTACAAGGATAAATGATTTTTAAAAATTTTTTTGGGTTAGTGCTCACAAAGGGGCATTCAAACTTCAAAGATACCAAAGCACTCATGATAAGAGCACTTTTTATTCTTCTCATAACCTATAATTTCCCAAGTCCTTGGCACCAAAGTTGTTGGGAATCATATTCTCCTTTTTGCAAAAGAAATTAACCCATTTGGGTATTTCTATAGTCGGTTACTTATCTTCATAGAATTGTAAGTTATTAGGTTCCTAAACCAATATATAAATAAATATTAGAGAGGATAATTTTTTATTATCTTCCATTCAAATTACAAACCAACTATCTAAACGAGACATTTAGCATGAATAATACAATCAAACTATTATGACAAATCTGGGAGGATCTACTCATATTTACACAGTCCGTGTACCCCAAGTCAAGCACGCACTTCAAAATTCTGATATAACAAACAAAACATACAACTAAATAAAGGTATATTCTACGTAGGAAAACTATTTATATTATAAGATGAATCATGACATATTATTCTTAGTTTCAGAATTCTTTTTCCTCCTTGGCTAGCTTGGTTTTTCAAGAACCTAGAATGAACACCAACATCATAGTGTGATACCCTCTTGAGCAAGTGCACATGAAAATATAGCCATTCTTTAACAAACCTATGGATAAAAAAAAAATACACAATTTCTATGACATGGGCATTTTTCCTTAGACCACCAAATTCCAAGATACTTTAAATAATAATTTCTGAATAAATTGAGGCGTTATGGGGTATTTATTCTCTAACAACAATAGCGGAGGAGAAGCACTCCACGCGAGAATGCAATAGAAAAGTGGTTTATTTTTGTAGTATATTTTTTTATGATAATTTAATATATATGCATTCTTGAATAATTAATTAATTTAATTTTGTTCCTCTCATTGCTTCTGTTATCCCCTCTATATAAGTTACGGAAAAACATGTCAAAGAGAGTGCAGCAATTGCTCCTCTTAACCCATCTTTTAGTCTCCTTTGTATAGTCTTGTGTCTTAGAGCTCCTCACTAATCTCGAGGAAGAGAGAGGATCCATATAATGACGGTAAGAATCTTACTAAATTATACTTCTTTAATTTAATCTAAGTTTTCTTTTTATTTTGTTCAAAAGTATATATAATTTTGCTTTGCTCTTGCCACGGAATAAATTATGTAACATTCGATATAATTTCATTAGTTTCATCAAAATTCTGAAAGTTTCACTTGTAATCCAAAATGAAGGATCAAATCTTTATACCCACTTCGAAATGACTATTGATATTACAATACAAAAAATTTCAATAACACCTATCGATAATGCACTATAACTTTCTTCTTCTGTAAATCGAACCTAATCCCTCTTGAAATAATTGTGAGAGAAGACCTAATTTTCATGGCTGTTGGAGACCTCAAAAGGGCCAAAGATGAAAATTATCTACCTTGAAAAAAAAAAAGCTTTTTAACCCTTGTTTTTCCTTTATGCATTACACCATAGATACTTGACTTTCAGTAAAAAGTCAAGTATGGTAAATATTGCTTTTTCATGGGTCCCATTCATTTTTTTGCCCTTTTCGTTTCCCCTTTAAGAAAAGGATGGAACACAGCAAAAATCAATAAGATTCCTATTTTTTCAGCTTTTTTGCAAAAATCTTAACAACCCCTTCCCCTATATATACCTCCCAAAGACATGCCCTTTTGGTTCATGTATGAATTGCATAGCACTATTTTTTAAAAAATAAATTTGAAGCTCTCCTATTTTTAAAAAATAAACTTATATATTGTGTAAGGGCACATCAAAACACACAGTTTTTGCTTACCATATTTGTTGCTTCATACAAGATGGGTGAGAGTGCTGCCACAATAAACAACCACCAAGCTTTTGGCATCTCCATTAGCATGGTTGGACAACAACCCTCCAAATGCTTCGACGATGATGGTCGTCTCAAACGAACAGGTAATCGTCTATGTCTTAAACTAAGAGGTAATCAACCATGTAATCTCGGCCAAATAATTTGGTCGAGAATAGTAAAAGTGTCGGACACCAAACACTTAAACAAAGCACACGTGTGTGAAGCACAAAAGGATGTATACATAGTTTACACTATGGGGAGATTTTATTTTCATTACAACCAAACAAAGCTCGACCCTCAAAAGCTCATTTCCATGCATTAAATGTGATTGACACTAAGTTTTTCCCTTGGTGCTATGTGTGTAAATTAGGGACTGTTTGGACGGCAAGTGCACATATTATAACAGCAGTGATTGGGTCAGGAGTGCTCTCATTGGCGTGGGCCATAGCCCAGTTGGGCTGGATTGCTGGCCCAGCAGTGATGTTCTTGTTCTCATTTGTGATTTACTACACTTCCACTCTCCTTGCTGATTGTTATCGATCTGGTGACCCAATTGCTGGCAAGAGAAATTACACTTACATGGATGCTGTTCGATCTAATCTTGGTAATCATACGTTGTTTTGCACGAATATCATCTTGTTTCTTACCCAATAATTTGAAGTTTATACGTAAGACTTGACAAAACTGACTTTTACATAAAACAGTAACTGGTTGAGTGAGGTTGGTGCCCAAAGTGGGTCATTCTAGGCTTGTTCAGCTCGACTGTGGTATCAAACCTTGGGTGAAACCAGTTCCGGGCCAGTTTGGCTTGGACATGAACTAGGTCTAGTCGGTATGGTTGAATATGGTTGGCTTTTTCAAAAAGATAAGCAAAATAGACGAGAAAATGGTCAATTTTGCTGATTTTGACTAGTTCTAGGTAGGTTTGGATCCAAAATTGACTCGCTTTTTATGCAATCTAACTTGGCTGTTTTTATGAATCAGTTCAGGCTAAGTAGGTCCACTAGTCAATCTCGGAAGTGATGGCATGTTTTGCCAACTCTACCTATATCCTGTTGTCTAACCAAAACCAAACATATCCTAGTCCTAGACCTAGTATATAGAGCCAAAATTCGATATGACATAAACTGAACCGATACATATGCCTCATCATGACTATATGTTTATCTTACATACACTGATAGATTTCCGCATGACGAGCTTATTACACTAAACAGTTACGAATATAAGTATATCTAGAATTTGATCCAACTTGAGCATTTCATTAACTTGTTCACGATTTATCTGAATTTTAACCTCACCAGACCTAGATATAGTAGTACTGGACCCTTGATTTGATATCTAATTTATTTATGGATTAATTGATCAGGGGAGCAAAGGTGAAAATTTGTGGGCTAATTCAGTATTTGAACTTGTTTGGAGTTGCCATTGGGTACACCATTGCAGCATCAATCAGCATGATGTAAGCAAATTAAATAATCCTAATTTCTAATTTTTATTTTGTGGGATTAACTAATTAGGAGATCATAAACATTTGGATGATTAATTACTAAGTGGGTTCTGCTAAATTTTTGAAATTTACAGGGCTATTAAGAGGTCCAACTGCTTCCATGACAGTGGGGGAAGAACCCATGTCACATGTCCAGTAACCCATACATGATTGCATTTGGAATTGCAGAGATCATATTCTCTCAGATCCCTGACTTTGATCAAATCTGGTGGCTCTCCATTGTTGCTGCTGTGATGTCTTTCACTTACTCCTCAATCGGTCTCGGCCTTGGGATTGCTCAAGTTGCAGGTATCAGAACCTATCCCTAAGCTTCCAACCATCGATTTTTACTTTTGGTTGTGATAGTTACTTTACATGGTATCAAAACCTTTCTAACTTCCATGCTTTAAGCTAAGAATAGAAAGCCTAATCTTGGATGTTCAACCATCTACTCCAACTTTTGGCTGAGTCGGTTTCTTAACATCTATTGACATACTATGCCACTGTACAAAGCTTGTTGTATGGTGAAATGATGGTTTGGGTATTTATGATGGGCAGCTGATAAAACCTTCAAGGGGAGTTTCACTGGCATAAGCATAGGAGTGGTAACTGAAACTCAAAAGATTTGGAGGAGTTTCCAAGCCCTTGGTGACATAGCCTTTGCATACTCATATGCAATCATTCTCATTGAAATTCAGGTACTTATATACTCTCTAACCAATTACCTTCATCTTATTCGATTATATACAAGTAAAAACGCATAATCCCCTATCCCTTTTGCAGGACACTTTGAAGTCTCCTCCTTCGGAATCAAAGACAATGAAGAAAGCCTCGTTGATAAGCATCGCTGTAACAACCTTGTTCTACATGCTATGTGGGTGCATGGGTTATGCTGCATTTGGTGACCTTGCACCAGGGAATCTCCTAACCGGTTTTGGGTTTTACAACCCATTCTGGCTCCTAGACATAGCGAATGCAGCCATAGTGATTCACCTAGTTGGGGCATACCAAGTCTATTGCCAACCCCTCTTTGCCTTCATCGAGAAATGGGCAGCTCAAACATGGCCTGAAAGCGACTTTATAACCAAAGAAATCAAGATCAAAGTCCCGGGTTTGAGCCCATACAACCTAAATCTCTTTAGGTTGGTGTGGAGGACTGTGTTTGTGATCGCAACCACAGTAATATCAATGCTTCTTCCCTTCTTCAATGATGTGGTTGGGCTCCTTGGTGCATTTGGGTTTTGGCCTTTGACTGTCTATTTCCCTGTTGAGATGTACATAGCCCAAAAGAAGATACCCAAGTGGAGCACCAAATGGGTGTGTCTTCAAATGTTGAGCATGGCTTGTCTAGCAATTTCGATTGCAGCTGCAGCCGGATCCATCGCGGGTGTTGTCCTTGATCTTAAGGTGTATCGGCCTTTCAAAACCAACTATTAGGGTAACGCGAATTTGAGATGAAAACAATGAAAATTCCATGGCTAATTTGTTCAAAGGTGGCTTTGTGATGTAAATGTGTTGTGGGTGGTTTAGCTGTGTTCATGCTAGTTTGATGTTTTGGGTGCTTTTTCCCTTTGTAACAAAGTTTGTTGATGTCCCTTTGAAGAAAAGGGACCTCTTATGTATTTGTTTAGTGTTGTAACTTTGATTTGATTTCTCAATCCATTCTTTGTCAATTTTCTGCTGAGCTTTAAAATAGTTAAACTAATTGTGTCAGCCTCCATGAATTCAAAACTTATGGAACAATTCCTAGTATATGTATTTCGAAATTGTGGATATGTGTATTATATTAACTGATTTCTACAAAAGTACACGTCTTTTGTTGTCAAATTATTGACAACGTCCAACACTCCCTCTAACTCTATCCTTTCATAAAATTCGATAGGCATTTTGATATTTCACCAAATATTGGGGATAATATTTTGAGTCATGCAAACAAGTATTGTTGTGGGGATTTGAATTCAATTTTTTTAAAAAATCATATTAATTTATAAAGAAAGATAAACTATCTTACAAATTAAAATCATATTCTTTTGATTTTTTTATCTTATCAATGCATTACCCTAATTTACTGTATTAAGAGATTATCCTGATCTGATCATGAATCAATTATCAATAAATTAATAAATAAATCATGTTTTAATTGAGTCCATTTTACCCTAAAATGAAGGATTATTTGGAGATAGATTCGATTCCAAAAGGGAAAAGGAGTAAAGGAGCAACAAGTATAATAAAGTATTAAATAACAAGTATGATATAACCTTACTCTTAAAAAATCAAATAGGAAATGAGGAAATTTGATAAATAGTACCACCACCTATGTTTGTTTTTTTTTTTTTTTTGAATCAGTAAACTGATATATCCGCTTATATCTCCTATCTTAGGAAAGTCCAAAGGGTTATGACGGGTGAGAGAATATTCCAAGCTTAACTATCTTCACCCCATAAATTCCTCCCACATGAAAAAAATTACACCCCGATTCAAACCTGGGAAGAGCCACTCCCGCTCGACAACCACTTATGTTATGCCTAAGGAACCTTCACTTTCCTCAACTTTCTTTCTACAATGTCACTCAAAAACAGCCCAAATTAAATCAACTAGTTTTCTAATTCATTTTGCAAAAATGGCATAAATGTATTAGTAATATCCAACCTCTACCTTCCAAATCGTGAAACCGGAGATAATTTTATTTATTTTTTAGGATTCGGCAAATTTCATGTCCTCTAAAGAAGGACGTGAAATGAAATAGAAGATAACAGACGGTAATATTCTTGTATTATAGAAGAATCTAAACTTTTATGGTGGTCTTGTAAGAGCATGGGTAATCTATTTTTGCTGAGTTCAAATAATTTTTTTAGTCCATAAATAGAATATTTTATACATAAAGGTAAAAGTATGAAATAATTGACGATATTTGAGATTTAAAATATTTTATTCAATTAATCGGTCTCTGTTTCTCATTCATTGTTAGCTACTTACTTTGTTACAATTTTTTAGGAAGCAGAGGTTTTATTCTTTTATGCATGAAAAATACTAATAGTTCTTATTTCTAAAATTTTAAATGCTACACAACCTTTAAGCTAAATATATCAAAGACAAAATAGAATAATCGACCCCTCTACGTATAAAAGTACTAGTAAGAGTAAAATTGTTTATATCTAAATATCCTCAAACCCATGAAAACGAGATCCATACGAGATCGAGTGTTGTTACTTTAAGTAAGACTGTCTCAATCAAATGCTTTTATCACTTTATATCTTGAAGTAACTCTCAATCAATATTTACATGGGCAAATTAAAATGTCCACTAGTTCCTATTTCTCGTCCTAATATAAATAAATGTATTTCATCCATGTAGTGCAAATAGCATAGTCTTTTGAAGGGAGAAAGGTGTCACCAAAATAAATACCACTAAATGGTATAATCATACAAGAAAATAATCATATTATCAAAAGCTCATAATTCTCTGAACAATTAGAGTAGGCAACAAATCAATGTTGGATTTTTTTCTTCTTTTTTTTTTTCCTAATTGTACATTGAATACATGGTTTAACAGGTGAGGCTATATTAACAAAACCAAAAGGCAAATGGGGAGGAGGTTGAAAGAATTGATAAAGCAAATGCTTCATGGGCATTTGCCAACAAATATGACAACAAATGGTGTGGGCCAATAGGCCTAAAAATGGGGCTATTTCTACACCATGTTTGGATGAATTGAGAACCTGCCCAATCAACCTGAATGCAATCTTCAATTCCCAGCCAACTCTCGAGGCCAGCACTTGTATGGTGATGCTTCAAAACATTTTATCAACAATAGGACATTAACCCCAGCCCACCGGGCAGCACATCTGCTCAGATGGCAGCAGTCAGACTGTTTTGTGGCAGGCTTGAGTTTCTGATCATGATAACGGGTGAAACGTGCTGGATTAGATGCCCCATGGCACTCAGAGAACCGATGTCCTAAGAGGCTTAAAATAGCTCCTCTGAATTAAACTTGTTCCAGGCTTCCTATTTATATGCCATAAACCAAAGGTGAAACTATTACTCGTGAGCAATAAAAAGTGCAAGAAAGGATGGGGGTGGGGGAGGGAGGGATTTCTATAAAAAGTTAGACGAAAGAGGGTATTGCATGCCAAGCTTAGGCAGGCATAACAGGAGAAACCAAACCAAATGCAAATCAGTCACGTATAGGCATCGTTTTTTTTTTGGGGGGTCGGGGGTAGAACAATTGGAAAAAAAAAAGGAAAAAAAATAACTTCTAAAACTAACGCTTCTAAAGAAAAAGCGACCCTGACCTTCAGAAGATCGAAAACCTTCTCGGCAACATATTTCTGCTGCAGAGTGGCACCTTTTGTTGCACTTTATCCGGATGAATGCACAAAGTAGCCTTCCTATAGACTTTCTTAACTGCTGCAGCTGTAATCAAATCGGTCAAGGAAACAGGCTGCCAGCCACACTCCGGCCACAAAACCTAGTCATGAAACAGATAATTAATGGCAATGAAGAAAATAAAATCTGAACTTCACATTTCTCAAACAGCTGGCGACTATGGATACTGATTATGGAAATAAATTTTCTTCTATAAAATTAGATTATTCAAATTCATACTCCCAAATCAATGGCCAGCATTATCATCACAACAAACATAAGCAGAGATCACAAAGACAGCAGTTAACAATGACTGCAAATAAAACAATGGAGGGGAAAAAGAAAAGAATAAAGATATAGCCATGTTTGCAAATTTTGTTGCTAAAAATTTATAGTATTTCTTTTGATATTACTTCCCTTTTTGAATGTTCATGACATTGTCAGTGAGAAAATAAGATCAGACACTTTATTTTTTGAAATATAGCCATTGACAGAAATAAAGTAAGCTCTGTAAAACGACTCAAAAAAGAGTAAGCTTTGTAAAATGTCAATTAATACTTTTCCCACCCTTTAAAGAGGCCAGCACAGAAAATCTGATAACAATATGAGATGTGTTATTCAAGTAAAAAGCAATATCATAGACTGCTATGCCATTAAATAAGTGATAAAAAGTTTTGTCGTTAGTATTTCTATTGTTATTTAGCATAGAACAACAAAGGATGGAACATATACGTACATATTGCAATGTTGACAACAGGGCACGCAAATTTCCCTCTTTCCCAGCTGCCCAGCGTTTAATCTCAACATCAAGAGTTTCGGCAATCCTCTGTAATGGCGTAAAAACAATAAACATCATCAGGCTGAACTGAAGTTTATCCGCATTAGCACATTTGCTATACAATACAAGTATTTGTGACTACAAAATTTTGACATGATGAGCAAGAGGAAACATGTTTCCAGTCAGAGTAAACTCAAACCACAAATTCTCTCCCAAACTTCAACCGCCCAAGCCCCAAAGAAATGGAGGGAAAACCATCCATGATAAAAGGAAATTAAGAAAAAAAAGTGATGCCACTGAAGAAGCATCATCATTCGAAACCACCTAAAAAAAGTAAAGTTACAGCAGCTGATATCATAATGCTTGCAAGAACGACAGATCTACCGCCCTTTTTTTTGTTTTGGGGGGGTTGAACATCAGCACTAGCCGGCATGTTGCTATGGACTTTTGGGTCATAATCGCTCAGAGGATATTCAGACTTTCCTAAGACATTTGGAAGATAGAATCCTGTAAGCCTCTTCAGGTCCCAAAAATAAAGGCATGCTAAGTTGTCATGCTAAGTATGGGCTCCAAGTCAAGTCAAGTGAGTAGTTTTAAGGGGTTACCTCACCAGGAGTTGGTCTCTATGCTTGCAGAGGTGAGGTTTGCCTAACTTTAGATCTCACCAGACACCACAACTAAGACACCTTCACTAGATGGTGATGTTGTCGGCTTCTTTTGAGGGAGTAACATAACACCCATTTTTGGGCGTCCTGAACTCCTGTCCCAAAACGATGATGCTAATCAAGCCTATAACAGCCATCTAAATTTCGTATCGGAATATTTTGCTTGCCCTAAGAGATTTTAGGGCATCGTGAATATTTTCCTTTCTAATTAAATTTTTAAGGGGGCAAAAGATGAATATGAAACACTGATTGAAATACGGTTTCACAACTTACATGTCTCTCAGCTTGTTCCCTTTGAACTTCAAGATCTCTAGCATTCTTCTCAGCCAATGCCTTCGCCTGAAAATATAAGCCATAAATATTAAAAAAAAAAACATAGTCGTGCATTTTTCGAACATGGCAATAAATCCCCAACGATACACTCCAGAAGCAGCTAAGTTATGGAACACCAAGAAATATTTCCCTGATGCATTCTAACAGTCTCTCTCTCCCTCCCTCCCTCCCTTAGAAAATCACAACCAAGCCGCCAAAAGCAACCATGGATTCCCCACAAACAAGTGATCCAAAGCCAAAATTAGACTAAACAATTGTTATTTTCATACCTCTTGATTTTTTCATATCCCTAATACATTCTAACAGTCTCAAATACTTTGAGAAAGGCGCCTTTGCAAGGACTTACACGGTTTATTTTTGAGGCTATTCAATTTCGATACCCCCTATGTTGTAAATCCATTTATCAACCTAAATCACAATACAAAAATTTAAGAAAAAATAAAGACAAGGGGGCAGCAGGACCTCCTCAAACACAAGCAACTTCACAAGAGATAATTAAGATTGTAAATTTACACGAAATTGTCCTTGGGATGCGAATAGTGAGGGATTGAAACATATCAACTATCAACAGATACGTAAGGCATGCAGAAGATGAAAGTTAGAAAAAACAATCCATTTTAGTTTCAGGAGGAAGGAATAAAAGGCTTTGGTCAAGTAGAAGAAGAAATATGTATAGCTTCCTCACTTATTTTGCAGTAATACTCCCTGTCAATAAAATAGAAGTGAACAAGAAGAAATATCACTTATACTGGCCCAATTCTAAAAACTGATGATATATCACATTAAAAAACAAACACAACATAATTCCCAACTCCATGCATATAAACGAAGATCAGACTACCATGACTATGTGGTTATGCCAAAATTTCATGTAAACTATTACTTCAAACAACGAGAAATACACTAGCCATTGAGCCATAACCAATGAGACAACGGAATTTAACAGGATGCATGACAATTGGGAACATACAGCACGCTCTTGGGTCCTTTGGTGACGTTCCAACCTAGCTCTTCGCCTTTCTTCACTTTCCCCCTCAACTTCTTGGAATTCCCCAGATGATGGAGGACCTTTTGCAAGCAAAAGAAAAAGAAAGCCAAGAGAGCATCAAACAGGGGAGACAAACCTTTAGAATTAATGATAATAGAAATATGAGAGGAAGAAGGTAGAAATGCTTCCAGAGGAAAAATTATTCATCTTCATTTTATTACCTCCAAAAATAGAACTAAGATCATCTACAATATTGGCAGAGGAAGAAGCTTTTTTCATGTTAGATGAGGAGTTAACTGATGTTCTGGTTACTTCAGCAGGTGGCTTGCTCTGGAAGTGACTTGGTGAGCCCTGGAAATTCGAGTTTAAACACAATACTCAAAGCTGTAACATTAAAATATCAAAATAAAGCCTCCAGTACAACTCATACATACCGACGAGCTGGCCCTAGGCCGTGGTGCACTGCTTACACAGGAGCCCGTGCTAAAGAAGGATTCAAGGTCATTTTCATTTTTCTGTTGGTTTGCTTGAGCAGCAGCAGCAGCTCTCTGCGCTTCTTTCTCCCTTGCCTCAGCTCTTGCCCTTTCTCTTGTTTCTGCAGCAGCCTTTTCAGCTCTTTCCTTAGCGACAGCAGCAGCTCTTTCACGTGCCTCAGTTTGTGCCCTTTGAACTGCAGCCCTTTCCGCACGTTCTCGGGCTTCAGCCTGTGCTTTCTGAACAGCAGTCCTTTCAGCTCTGGCCCGAGCTTCAGCAGCTGCTCTTTCACGTGCTTCTCTGGCAGCCCTATCAACAGCTTGCCTAGCAAGTTCTCTTTCCCTCTCAATTCTCCTCTTCTCTCTCTCTTTCTCCTCTCGCTCTCTCTCAACATGCCGTCTCTCCTCTTCCTCCCTTCGTCTGCTTTCTTCCTCTTCCTTTTCCCTTTGTCGACGCTCCTGTTCCACTCTTTCTTGATGTTCTTTGAATTTCCTTTCCTCAGAATATTGTGCAACTTTTTCTTCTTCATCTACATGCCCAGCTTCTCTGCTTCTAGAAGCCCTTGCACTTTCCTTTTCCCTAGCCCCTTTCACTTGTCTAAATTTGGCTTCAGCCTTTGCCATGGCTTCCTTCATTGCTGCAGCAGCAACTGAATTTGCTTCAAAGTCTACACCTAGAGGAAAATCAGAAGTTCCATTTACATTACTACGATTTCCTCCAACGGCAAAATCCTCGCGTTCATCAATAGGAGAGGCAAAAGAGCCCCTTACTCCTGCAGATTCTGATTTTTTCAAGTGAAATTGTGGCATGCTACCAATGTAAGATGAATATTCACTACCTTTCTTTTGTGCATTAGAAGCAGGAAAAGAACGAGATTCTGCTTTAGAAAACTGAACTGGTCTTGGCGGTGGTGGTCTTGAAGGTGGAGGGGCAGCTGTAGGTTGTGTGAAAAGAGGGACTTCAGAGACGGTAAGCCATATATCACCAGACGATCCAACATTTTCATCAGATGGGGCATGTTCATAAGAACTTGGTTCCCTAAAACCAGAACTTCTATATGCAGGGGGAGAGGCATTTCGTACTGACCTATGAGAATCAGCTGATACTGAAGGCATCTCAAAAACTCTCTGTGGGGAATCCCAATAATCGTCCACAGGCATCTTCTTCAAGGAACCCCTCGCAGGACTTCTGACAGATGACTTCTGGCTCACATGTCCATTGTCTGATGCTTGTCTTTCAAAGGGTCTTGGTCCTGTCCGTACAGAACTTTCATCCTTCTGTCTCCCATTGATGTCAGTCGAAAATGCTGGCACAGACTTTGCAAAGCCGTCAAGGGGATTTACATCATCAAACACTCCCCACTTGAGGTATTTTCGACTTTCTTTTTGTCAGAGTTACTAAAATTACCAATGTTCTTCAAAGAATTGTTGAAAATTGCAGAGGATGAAGGCTCGGCGGGTGAAGTTGGCTCTAAAACAACAAAAGGGTCATTTGTAACACGTGAGATTTTCTTAGCTGCATCAGACGTATTCCTGCACAGGTAGCAGTGTATAAAATACAAGTTGATCATGCAATGTAATAATGAGAAAATTTAAAGATACAATAAATACACATCAAAAAAAAGTTACAAAACCAAATAAAAGTGATGTCTACATACTTGTAGCACACTTAAAATGAGTAAACAAATCATTCATTGCTCATTAATGTCCATACAACCCACATATTTCATTCAAAGTTTAAAAAAATAAAAAATAAAATGAACTCAGGTTTGTTCCAAACGTGACAACATAATACCGGGACAATGCCCTTCATATGAACTAGAATCAAAGCCAAATGAAACTAAATCCATATTAAGAATAGAAGAACAAGCTGCATTAATTTAAAGCACAACTACCAATGATAAATTTGATAAGAAAAGTCAGAATATATATATAAATATAAATGAAAAAGATGGATGCAAAGCAAGCATCCTACAAAAGGACTATGTACAACCAAAATGTAGACTATCCACAAAATCTACAATATCAAAAGAAGAATGGCAAAAATTGCCACTATCCCAAAAAGTAGAGAATCTTGAGAATCTTATCCTTAAAGCGATTAAGAGAAGCTTCCACTCCCTCGAAAACTCTCCTATTTCTCTCACACCAAATGCTCCAAAAAATGGCATGTGGGATAAGCAAGGCCTTGTTCTCTTTAGCTTTTCTCCCAAAGTAGCCTTCCCAAGCCACAACATGATTCTTAGTAGAACTAGAAGCAACCCAATTGACACCCAAACAACTAAAGGCTAACTGCCACAAAGCTCTAGCACAAGGGGAATGCAACAGCAAGTGATTAGTGGATTCAAAATCAGCTTTGCACATAGGACATCTATTCACCAAAATTTGTCCCTTCATTTGTCAATTATCAAAAAGTTAAAATACTCCCAAGACAAGCTTCCTTCCCACACAAAAGAAAGAAACTTTTAAAGGCGTCGAGACTTCCAAATGAGCTTCCAAGGTAGATGAAAATCTGAGGAGAGTTGTAAAGTAATAGGCCGATCACACGTGAGCTTCAAATAGAAAGACTTAACACGGACAACCCTTTTGTGATTGAGATCCCTTCTAACCATATCATGAGAGAAATTCCCTGTATTAATCTTATTGAGTTTGACAAGGAGGCTAGGAATAGTATCATCATCAGTAAGGGCTTCTCGAATAAATGCCTACCAATGATAAATAGAAAAAGTAAAGATAAAAAAGAAGGGTTCAAGACATCCTCGAAAATCTTATAAGGAACCCCCCAGGCTCAAAATCAGCTCTATTCCTGATTGCAATGACGTATTTCACTATGTCCATTGTATTGTGTTGATTACATACAACACTGATGCAAATCCAGATTTATGTTGGCAGAAGAGGGACCAACTTCACAATTCAATACAGCAACCTTAAAGATTATCAGAAAATCAATTTCAAGTAGTAACCTGCAGCAGCAACACATAAGGTCATCGCCATAAGGCACTGAACTGACTGAAGCATACTGCTTAGGGGTCAATAGCAGTTACTATATCATAGAAGGCTATCTAACACTTTGAACCGTGTTTTACTCTTACTAGCAATCTCATTCCAAACGCCAAAATGCTCTCAGCATATCTTTTTACTAGGAGCAAATGCCAAGATAAGACATATTAACCTTTGATTATGCACGGGTATGGCTCAATTTAATTACTCCTACAATTCACATCTGCACCACAATAGCACACACTACTAGGCTTGCTTTAGCATAGAAATGCTACTTGGCAATAGTGAAAATCGCCAAGATGAGAAAAATTCACCTTGACTCATCCTTCGTCATGTTTTTTTCTTTGATGTTTAAGGAAGCTCAAAAGTTGCACAAAATGAACCAAGCATCTATCAGACAACTAGGGATAACGGTACTTATCCCAAGCCCTCTCCCTGCACTTCTGCTATTCCCACTGATTGGACCATTTCTCTATATTGTGCAAATGCTACAACACCAAAGGAGCCACGTATCCAAAATGTACACATAATGATACAGCTGGTCGACAGAAACCCAATACCTCACCATCCTTCATTTCTGTGGTATACTTGCATTATACAGGTTTCTAGTAGACGGGGCACAATACCTTCAAGAATAACCAAAGCATCTAACTAAGCAATTGTGCCTCATATTTCTCATGTATAATGTAAATAACTATTATCAACCTGGTATTGCAACTCATATAGCCTATTTCCTTCTTTTTCTTTTTTTCAATCAATGAGAGCCACAAAGGGTGGTGTAATACAACGGGGAGGGGAAATTTGACCTAAGACCTAATGTGTGCAATACCTCAGGCTTAACCACAAGGCCAAGACCTCATTGGTCTTGTATCTCTAGTAGATGGGGCATAATACTCTATTTCTCTCAAGTTTCTAAATTGAGAAACTGTCAAAGCTCATTCCAAACAAATCGAATACCAGTTAAAGCACAAGAAACATTAACATGATTCCAAAGCATCGAGTAAACCGCATAAAACCGAATCCAAACCCAGTTCATCCCATCAAAAAGTACAGATTTTTCACACGAGTTACAACAAACAACCACTTAGATTAAACCCAATATGCACAAATAGCAACATCCAGTATTATACCTGTTTGTTGAAGTAGCATAACTACCACCAAACCCAGGCAACAAATCATCAAAACCAGGAGTAGCTCGAGTCTCTTTCCGGGAAAAACCTCCCAGAAGATCTTCAAAAGCATCACCTTTCTTCACCGAAGAAGAAGAAGAGGAGGAGAAGATATCCTCATACTTAGCCGAGCTCGAATCTTCATCATCATAGACTGGCTTATCAAAAACCGGCAATGACGAGAAACCGGGACCCGAATCACCACCACGACCGCCAAAAATGTTGTCCACATTCACCGAAGAAGAATTACTAACACCCGCGGACTTGGAACGACTCCCCGAAAAAGCGTCGTTGAAACCCCCAAATCCCTAAAATCACTTTGGGGTGATTTCCGATTAGGGCGGAAAAGGGTATCATGATCGTCAAAGACAGGAGAATTAGTCTTCTTGGCACCCCCGATCTCGAAATTGAAGGGAATGTTGGAACTTAGAGAGGATTTGCTGGGTTTAGGAGGCGCCATTGGAGCCGATTTGCCCTGAGGTTTGAAGCCATAATCGCTGGATAACAAGCCCTCAAAATCATTCATTCTTCCCCCGATCTGGGACACAGTTTGGAGAGAGAGAGAGAGAGAATGGCCGGCTAGAAGAAGACGCCGGTGAGGATGATCATGGAGGTTTCTACGGAAGGAAAAGCAGGAGAATATTTTTTCCCCGGAAATTATTTTAGATCTAAAAAATGAACCAAACAAAGAATAACGGCATGAAATAAAAAATATAAAAAAGAGGGGAAAGGTTGACAGGAAAACAAAAACAAAATCAAATGAAATGAAAATAAATGTAGAAAAAAATAATAAATCAAATAAATGTAATAATCTAAGACAAAAAGAGAAGAAGGGGAGGAAAGAGTGACGAAAAACACTGCATTGTCTTCTCTCTACCTGCCACTATAATTACTTTTTTTTTTTTTTGGGTTTTTCTAATAATTTGTTTTTGTTTTGTTTGGACATAATTTCAATTGTTGTATGCTTAAAGTTGTTGCTTTAAAAAATGCTTAAAGCTATTAAAATATATATAGAAAAACATAAAAATAAAATAATTTTCTTTTTGTCATATTCGATTCGAATTAAGGTAACAAATAAGAATATTGGAATAAAGAATTTGAAATCTAAATTAAAATTGTGGTTAACTTTTTATTCATTCAAACTCGATAATAGAGAGTAGACAAAATGTAAAAATTTATGAAAAATTTCTATTAACTATTATCATCGGCATTCACACACATGCGGATGAACTTCTACTAGATTAGATTAGTGTACTACAAGTCACTTGAACTTCAAGCCATAAATCCCTATATTTCTCTTACATGCGTTCTAATGAACTGTACAAATTAGCCCTTTTAAGTTTAGATACAAGGCTGTAAAGTTTCTATAATATAAAAACGAACCATACTCCATATTAGTTTGTGTCCACTCAATATATTTTTCACTCATCATAATTGGGCTAAATTCCATTGACATCCCAACATGATTTGCATTTAGAGCCGAGCCTATTTAAGTTGAACTTCGTTTTGTATCAATTAGCTATCCATGTTGTAGTGAGGCAAAAGATGTCCATGATAGTCACAACCACGGGGAAAAGGGAAATCAAGAGGCGTTCATAGTAGCTGCAATACACACAACGAAGAACAAAGGGAAACCGAGTTAGCATACGGAGGAGAAGGTGTCCTTTGAAATGAAAATCAAACCTATCGGACCAGCGAGCGCCATCTAGGAAAAGAAAAATGTTGTATTATGATCTATACTAAATAAAAATTACAACTATATCGAACAAATTCTTGGTTCATGACAACTCTATTGTTTCTATTAAATTTCTAAAACATTAGTTGTCAATGGAAATTTACAAATACATCTGTATTGATCAAATAATAGAATTTAATATTAGTATCCCTTTAGAATACTGGTGAAAAGAGCTCTTTACAAATTCGAGAAAAGATCTCTGTCATTTCTATTTTTCTTTGTTTCCCTCATTGAATTCCTTTGTTTGCTTATCGAGTATAGCATCCGTAGTCCACATACAATTTGATATCGAGATAAGTTTATCTCGCAAGAGTAGAAAAATGATCTTTGAAGTATGATGGAAGACTGCAAGATTGCAGCCCTTCAATCAACGGTTGATTATTTTCTAGGTAAATTTGTGAACACTAATGACGAAGTAATTTTACCATTGAAGGTAAATTTTTTAACGACGACAAAATTCCAAAAGTTTAGAAGGGTGAATTTTCGGTTCCAAAACAACTGTACTTCTCAACCTCATTACTTAATTTTAGCTTGTAATAATTCACTGTTATTAGATTTTTAGTTATTTTTTGTTGTTTTGTATGAAATAAACTCAAATCCGAGTGTAAACACAAATTTCGAGTCTAAAATAAATAAAGACAGAAAATTAGGAAACAAATATAAGTTGTATTGATTTTTGGTTAATGGGTACAATCTACGTATTGAATACGATAAACGTAATCCTCCGATTCAATCGCTTGGAACTTGAATGATTCGAGGGCGTTGTAGCTTGATCTCGAACGTTGATGTTGGGGTAGATGATGAACGCCGAATGGTTCTTGATCTGGATGTGATGAGAGTCGTGAATTTGAATCGTTGACTCGATTTCGAACGGTTGCGGACTTTGATCCTTGGCGTTTGGAAGGTCTGGATGTCGTTTGCGGTTTGAGCTCTGGATTTCACGGATGTTGAATGTGTGTAAAATGAGGAAATGACCTCTATTTATAGCCTTTTTGGAGTTAGGGTGTGGCTTGGGCTTTGGGCCAGGCCCATAATTTAGTAATTATTTATTAAGAAATATTTACTATTTACTGCATCATCAACGACACGTGGCAATTTCTAATTGGTCGAATTTGATTTCTTTTGATTTTAATTTTAAAGGCTTTCAGAGCCAATTTTACACATGTCAATTTGCAATAGGTGGAATTAATTTCACGTGGCAACATATAGTTGGCTAACGAATTTTTGCCTCCTACACCGAGATATGGATGAAATTGTGTGAAAATTGAATTGTTTTTAGCGTTGAAATCACAAAAATGGAGCTACTTGGACATCCAATTGGGCCCCGAAATGTGAAAAAAGACCATGTCCACGAGGTCTCGATGCTCGCCACCAAAAAGACCAGCAATAGGAGTCCATGGCAGTATCTACCACCGCCCATGGCAGGTCACCAACGGCCCCCTGGTGCACTAACCACGGCCCATTGCAGCTGCCACGACCCTTGTTTTCAATTTAGGCCTCTTTCCAAAACCTCGACAAAGTTGGCCGTGTCTTTTTGCCACGGCCTCTTGCTTAGGGTTTAGGGGTAGAAATTAAGTTTTAGGTTACCAAAATAAAACTCATTGAAGAAGATTAATCAGACTTAATTAGTGTAGGTATCAGTTGAACCATGGAGCTTCCAAATATAAATGGTCCAACTTTCTTCTTCTCTCTCTTTATTTTAAGTATTGTTCTTGTTCATTTTGCAAGATTAGCATTAGTTTAGCTTGTAATTAGTTCAAATGCTTAATGTTTATTGTTGATTGTATGCTTATTTTCTTGTTCTAAGTTAGTTACATTTGCTCTTTCTCTCTCTTCCATGATTATTTCTTGTGTTGCGAGTTTATGCTTTAACATAGTTTTTGGTGATGTTTAGTGAGTATTTTGTGTGATTTGGTTGTGATTGGCCTCCTAATTGCTAATTGGTTTTGATTTGGGTTAAATCACACCTAATTTAGGCTATTTAAGTAGAGTCTCTCATGCCCGTCAAGTGTCGGTGAAATGTTCTAAATGATTTTTGATCCATTTCTTGATGGACGGTTAAAATTGTCGAAAGGTGAGATTAATTTGCTAGCGTGGGAGAGAGAGTGACCCACACTTTGCGTGTGAAAATAGTCCAAACTCAAGATAGGTCGAAAAGGTTGCCAATTTTTTACTAAGCTTGCGTTAGAGTAGCTTAATGACCCATGAAAGCAAACTTGGGTGAGCTTGCTTGGTACAACCAACCATCTGTAATAGCTTGTCTAAGTGGGATCAGTCAAATTGAGTCATGACTAGTTAGGTTTTTAGCTGGTGAAATAACAAATGCCCTTTCGATCCCTCTTTTAGTTTAGGTTTTTCCATTCAAAATACATAGTTATTGGTCCTCTCAAATTAAGCTCTATTGTATTGAAAACGGCATCCCGGTAGTTACGACCGATACTTACCGTGTTAACAAAGATTGACATCGTAAGCTTGGGGTTTTGTGAAAATATTTCCCGACAGTGGACGGTTATACAATAGTCGTGTCGAATACAGAGGACCCAACCCAATTGAAATGAGGAAATGTGATACTGACGTGCTATGATCGAAGGCGTTTATGTTGATATCATCATATTATTCTTGAAAGCTATGAAAGCAATTTGGAATTAAATTTGTAAAAGGTTAGTTGTCACTGAGAATTAAATAATTTTGCAATTTGGGACAGCACTAACATGCCTGATTGTAGTAGAGTTGACAAAGTTAACTAAAATGTGGTATTGCCGGCAACTCAGACACTGAACAAATTGCACATTTTGTATTAGATTAATCCCAGTTCCAGACTGAATGGTATGTAAAAATGAGAAAGCTTAATTCTCTTGAATTTTGGAGCTAGGAAGGAAGGGTAGTACTCTTCAAACATGGCAGACTCGGTATCTCTTACTGAACTGCACATTGCTTCCGTGATTGCAGACAACAAGAGGCAGTTGCAGGACATATGGCACACGCTGCAGGATTGGCGCTCTGGGCTTGAAGAAATGAAAAATTATCTCGTGGGACTGGAAGGTAAGAAAGGGATAGCCCATAACGAGCAGGTCCGTGCTTGGTTTTCAGAACTCAGAGAGATTGCCTACGAGGCTGAGGATGAGGTCGACAGTTGTGTCTTGGAATCCATGAGCCAGTTCAGGTTACCTTGCCGTGATAAGAAGGCCTCGAGGCAGCTCAGATTGCTAGTAAAGGAGATTAGACTAGTCAAGGCCAGGCTTGAAGCGTATGTTCAGGATATCAGTGACTCACCCAGGGTCAGGGAGGGGTGGTCACAGTTGCGTGTCTCACAGCCTGACCACGAGGATAATAAATATGTGGTCGGCATCCATGCTGATGTCAAGATGCTAGTCCAACAGTTGGTGAGTAATTCAGTTTTTGGTCTGGCCATCGTGGGCATGGGTGGCTCCGGGAAAACAACCCTAGCTTGGAACATCTATAACGACCGGTGGATAAGGAATTGGTATTTCAAGTACCAAGTGTGGGTAGTGCTTTCTCAATTCTCAGACGCTTCAGCTGTCCTGTTTGAAATCCTACAACAAATTTCTGGTGATGGCATTTTAGCTGCTGATGAACAAGGCCATGGGCTTCCTGAGGTTCTTGGAACTCAAATTCGAAATTTGTTAAGAAGAAAAACCTGCCTTCTGGTCTTAGATGAAGTGTGGGAATCCGAGTCAATTGGTGAGATCCTTTCGGTGTTATTCCCACCTGATGATGAATCTGCTAGGGCCCAGATCAAGGTAATAATCACCAGTCGAGCACATTTCCTACCTGTGGACACCCGGTTGCAATGGCACGTTTACCATACCCAACAACTAAGTGAAGAGGATAGTTGGACGCTGCTTGATAAGATGGCAAGTAAAGATGATAAAGGGATAGATAGGGATTGCCATGTTTTAGCCATGGAGATGCTGAGAAAGTGTCAAGGTCTACCCTTGGCAATAGTGGCATTAGGCCAGCACCTTAAAACAAAGGAGACTATCCTAGAATGGGAGAAAATGTACTCAGAAATGGAGGGCCCAGAAGGCGCATATCTATATAGGTCAGTCAATAATATTTTGGGGATAAGCTACGATTGGCTACCCTACTATTTGAAACCTTGCTTCCTGTATTTGGGACTCTTCCCCAAAGGTTCAAGAATTTCTGCGGGGAGGTTGATCCGAATGTGGGTAGCTGAAGGCTTCGTGCCCAAGCCTACAGAAAACGATCAGGACACTATGGAAGACAAAGCAAGAAGATACCTGCAGGGGTTAATCAACCACAACATGATTCAAGTGGTGAGAACAAGTTATGCGGAAGAAGTCAAGGCTGTTCAAGTTCATGCTTTCATGTGGGATTTCTGTGTCATGGTAGCTCAGCAGCTGCACTTTGTTATTCCCTTTTCTCCAGATTCTGATCTGTCCAGCAGGTATACACGTCGGACTGCCATCAATCTAAGGTATGAGCCAATTAAGTTTGCACAAATTTAGCTATTGACTAAGTGTGTATTTATGTTTAAAATTTTCTCAAGGAATGATGTTGTATGTGGCTTTGCGTATAAGTTATTCTGGAAAACAAACTGAACTCAAGTTTAACCAGTAATTTATGCTGTTAGATTGATTTAATTATAAAGCAATTGAAAGGTTTGGCATCCTGCTTCAATTCTTCCAAACATATCATCCGCTAGGATGTCAAAATGGTGAGTTATAGGTCTAAAAAACAAGTATTCTGTTAATGATGCATTACTCTCAAATTCTTAGGCCTTTAACACCCATTGATTGTCCACTTTTAGACCGTCGTTGTTCAATATACTTAGAGAAGGAATGCTCCTTAACTTGTTTAGCTAGTTATACATTGGACTAGCACCACTAAGTAGGGACAAAGGGCCTTCCTATAATTCAATCTCCTACATTTGGATAGTTAGCTTTCACGGAACACCATCTCCTCGACAAAATCCCAACTGTTGGACTATCGGAATTCAAGAGTTCCATCAACCCAAACGATAAGGGAAGAAAAGAGTTTCGCTTAATTTGATTATTCTTTTTCTTTGTATCATTGAAGTTTCAGACCTTGTTGTAAGCTTATAGTTGTAATGACTGTATTTTATGATTCGTGCAGCACACATATGTTTCTTCCAGATGAGAATTCATATATCAGAACCCTTATGCTATATGGAGAACCCAGCGCTGGTAATGCACGAACTGATCGACATGCGAAGGAGAGGAACCAGGTAGCATTGAACATGGCCCCTATATGTGAAAACTCAAAATTGGTAAGAGTTTTAGATCTGACAGGAATCAAGACTTCTGACTGCACCTTGCCTGAAGAAATTGGCTGCTTTATTCACCTAAGATATCTAAGGATACGGTCCACAAACATACGAGGACTTCCCAAGTCTATTGGCAAGTTGCAGAACTTGTTGACCTTGGACTATTGGGACGTCTCTGTCGATTCTGGGGTAACATTACCTAATGTATTATGGAAGTTGAAGTGCTTAAGATATTTGTTCTTACCAAATGAGATGACCAGAGTGAAGGGAGAACTGAAGTTGCATACGATGAAGGATTTACAAGTCTTGTGGGGTATAGGAGGAGGGAATTGGATGCTGAAGGAGATGAAAATTTTGAGCTCGTCTCTTAAGAAGCTTTATATACAAGGGATATCGAGTTTGGAACAAATAAAAGCAGTATTCAGTTGTCCTGCTATTGAAGAAGACCATCTTCGTGCTTTGGCTTTAGATTGGTATGGCTTTGACTTACAAATTCCAGAATCCTTGTGCTTGAAAAACAATCTGAGAAAGTTGAGACTAATGGGAAAAGCAACTGATCAGTCTGAGCCCCTAAAATTTCCGTGTAAACTTGAAAAATTAGAATTGTACTTCACTCAACTTCAAAACTCTGGCACTATGTCGGCTTTAGGGAGACTCAGTTGCTTAAAATCCCTAAGATTGTCGAAAGAATCATATGTAGGACAAAAATGGATTTGTAATCAAGGGGCATTTCCAGTACTTAAGGAGCTTAAGTTATCTCAATTGAAAAGTTTTTCGGAATGGGAGATTGAAGAAGGAGGTATGCCATGTCTAAAGAAATTGTCAATAGTCTCCTGCATGAATCTGCGAGGAATACCGGTAGGGTTAAAATCCATACATACTCTTGAGGAATTGGAGCTTGAACGCATGTCATATGGGTTTTGCAGTAGACTTCGACAAATTAAGGAAGGAAGGACAACAATTACCGGACAAGACTTTGACATCGTCAAGCACATTCCTTCCATTAAGATTATTGATGCATGTTCGTCACGTTTGTAGTTTATATGTGGCAAAGTTTCTTTTCTATTTTGCATATTGTCTTCTGACCTTGTCAATCTCATCATTTGATCAGTATTTTTTGTTTCTTTTTTGTTTTTTTACGCAAGATCTGTTTAGAGACCCATATTTTATAGAAAAACCCCAAGCGGGGGAAGGCATGGAGGAGGGAAGAGAGAATCCCGTGTCTCTCTATTAAGACGAAAACTAAGTCATTAATAAATTTGGACTTGTCCACCATGGAATTCGTAAGAGTAACTTGTGGTTTTAGAATACGAGAGAAATGAACTTGAAAAGTCATTACAGAAAACAGGCTGTACCAGCAGCACATGAACAATTTTGCAATCAATGTTGTTGGATTAATTAATGCCATATAATCCTCTATTCTAATAATTAAATCTACCTATAAAAATATAATAAGAGATGATCAGTAGCGTAATTCTAATTATATCATGGGCAAAAGTCTTCTTGGAGAATAGCTAGGATATGTGCTTGTCCATCCAAAAACCGAGCTGGAAGTCAACTGTTTCAAGTACTTGAATAACAATTAGTTCTGTTTGAACAAAACTACCTCGAATCCTTTGTTATCCAGCCAAAGCTAACAACAACAACACCACCTATTATGGATCCCACTTGCATGAGATCTGAGGGGATTCAGATGTGGCAACCTTACCTCTGCATGTATATCTGCCCTTGAATCCTTTATTTATAATTATAACATGTTGGCTGGGCCGAGTCATGCTGTCCAATTCTCAACTGTTATTTAACAGACTTAAAACAGCTGTTATAAGAATAATGAAGATGCCCAACCAAATCAAGACGACCTTATACTTGCCTGAATAGGCAGGCAGCTCCTGATGTTTATGCAAAGACCTCTATCTTTGATGGTTATCTATCTGAACAAGCCCAAATAAAAACACGCAAGAAAATATAGTGTTCCTGGTGCATCTTACAGAAAGAGGTATTGCAAAAGCAAATCATTTTGCAGTATGACGGATATTATTTTGAGTCATGTTTTATGTGCTATCAAACCCCTATACATGATGCCATTTAAATACTTGACTAGTTAAACTGAATAAGAGGTCACAAAGGTCACGGTTTAATCTGAAATATAAGATCAGATAAATGGATGTTTGACAGTGCCTTTAAATTTACACTTGAGGGCAACTAATGGTGGCCTTCAATCTCTAACTGCAAACTCGATAAAATCCTTCTGAATCACAGTCTTATTAGAACTCCCCTGTTGTTACTGATTCCTCTGTATAAGGTGTCCCCATTTTGAAATTTCACCTTTGAGATTCTTTCTTGTGAAGTGAGCGTCCTTTGTTTAATCAATAAATTTCAACTATGAAAGATTTAGTAAGGCTACGATACATTTCACTAATGGCAGCATCTGTTACAGTATTTCTTGCCCTTATGCTGAACTTTTGACCATTGGATCAAAGGGAAATTTACCCCCACTCGACCAATACTTCCAATGTAGCATGCAGAAATTTCAGAAATTAAAACACCATGGGACCATCAGTACAAGGTGGAAATCCTCCTTAAAACACTCCTCTAGGGAAGACCATTTCTTTCATATAAAAAGAAATGAAAGAATAAGTTCCTTTCCTGTTGGGTTTTTAATTTTTTTCTTTTTAAATTCTCTTTTTTTTTTTTTGGCTTGACCAGTAAACATAACCAAGGAATTGCACAAAACTGACAAAGGCAGCTCTACTATAGTCTTCTCAGGCTTGTAGGAGCCTTGTCATTCTCTAGAGTTACCCGCAACCAAATTAAGCCGGCTTTATTATTTGTTAGCGCAATATCCATTCATCAGCTTTAGAGGAAGCAGAAATGGCAGCTGAAATCGTCATATGGGACAACCTCCGGACGGCCTTGAGACGGAACGATATTATGCCACTGCCTCATTCAGGTGAATTTGAGAAGCTAAGAGAATCACTGGAGAAAGTTGAAGGTGCGCTCGTAGCTCAAGAAGCCGGTGAGAAGTTGGACAGCGAAGTTACTCCCAGTAGACTTGATCATCTTGTGGCCTTGCTTCATGAGGCCGATGACCTGCTAGATAAGGTCCTCACTTTCACCGATTCAAGAGAGTTTTCCAAGAACACAGATGGTGCACATTCAGAGGAGAATAACCCAAGTCCTGCTCTGAAGAGAGCTGTCAGTGCGCTGACACAGGAGGTGAGTCATCTTTTATCGTCTTCAAACCAGCTTATTCTGTGCATGAAAATGGCTGGACCTCTCAAGAGGATTAGTCAAGGCATAGGACAAGTCGTGAAGGAGTTGGAGCATAAGTTCCCCTCTGGTGGCTTTAGTGATAAAGAATTTAATCAATCTTCTTGTCGAACTGCTAAATATGAACTTATCGGAAGAGAAAAAGATAAAGACAATATCATGGATATGCTGATACGACCCAAAAAGAACAACTTAAATGTCTCAGTCATTCCTATAGTAGGGTCACCAGGATCAGGGAAGTCAGCTTTGGTGCAGTCTGTATTTGATGATGAAAAGATTAAAAGTCACTTTGATCTAAGAATGTGGATTCAAATATCAGGCATATTAGATGAAGGAGAAGTCATTCGGGAAATAATGGAGTCTTGCACCAGTCGAAAGTCTAATTATAGGGAAAATTCCCAGCCTGCAAAAATTCGCCATATCAAAAGTCAAAATCAAGTACGATTTCTTGATATTTTGGGATGTAAAAGTTCTGGAAAATCTGTGATAAGTCCCACACACAGAAATGGCAAGAATGAAGGAGACATCATTGAGCGCCGACTTCGACAAGAGATTGAGGGTAAACTCTACTTGTTGGTCCTTGATGATGCAAGTATCAAGCAATGGTCACGTTTGAAAGATTTGTTAGCTGGGGGTGCCCAGGGAAGTCAAATTTTAGTGACTACAATTTCTGATGAGGTAGCCAATCTAGCAAAAACCAAAACTGATACAATCTATGAATTAGAGGGCCTGTCTTCTGAGATTTCCTTGAGTTTGTTGAAATCATCTGCACTAGGAGAAGGGGATTTCCCCGATGATGAATGGAAAAGGATAGCGGAATCGATTGTTAAAAGTTGCAATGGCATTCCACTTACCATAAGGATTGCAGGGAGCCTTCTTTGTGGCAAAAGTAAGGAAAAATGGTTATCCTTCAAAAATGATTTAATATTCAGTAATGAAGACAGAAAGGATGTGACAAGACATATCTTGGAGCAAAGTTATAATGACCTCCCCACTCGTCTTAAAGCTTGTATAGGCTATTGTTCTCTGTTTCCAGAAGATTTTGAGTTCAACAAGCACGATTTGATTAGTCTCTGGATAGCACAAGGATTAGTTGACCCACAACATGGTCGAAATGTGGCCGAAGCTGATCCACAACAAGCTCGAAATGTGGATGAAGATGACCCCCAACATGCTCAAAATCAGGAGGAAGTTGACTCCACAAGATGCTCAAAGAGCAGGAGAAAAGTACTTCATTGAACTGTCACGGCGTTATTTCTTCCACGACATGAGAACTGATGACTTGGGTAATACTACAACTTGCAAGATGCAACACCTACTCTGTGACCTGGCCCATCAAAAAGCACCAGGAATCGTGAACATATATATGGGCGATAAAGGTGTTAGCAACATTCCAGACTCAAAATACAAGCATGTTTCTATAAGCTGTGATACAGATTCATCCATAAAAATCCCACAATCCTTGCTTCGAGCTCAAAGCTTGAGGACACTTCTTTCAATCAAGGAACCAGATTGTGACGCAAAGCTTGATAAAATGGAATGCAATCTATTGATTACCAAACTTAAATGCCTTAGGGTGTTGGATTTGCATGATCTTGGGATAATAGAACTGTCTAATTCCATTGGCAACCTCATCCACTTAAGGTATCTGGATCTCTCCAAGAATGACCTTGTGACTTTACCAGGATCTGTCACAAAATTGTACAATTTACAGACCTTGAAACTCAACTCTTGTGCAAAGCTGAGCAGATTGGAAGGCAACTATGCTGACCTAGTAAACCTAAAAAGATTTGAACTTGATGAGTGTGATAGCTTGATTGGGATGCCCCTTGGATTGGAGAGACTGAGTAAGCTTTTGGTGCTGAGCCGTTTTGTAGTTGGTAGGGACTATACCATAGACCAGCCAGCTGTTGGGCTAAAAGCTTTGAAAGAACTTAACAACCTTCATGAACGACTGGAAATTGAGCTGACTGGAGATTGGATGGCAAAAATAGATGAAGGTTACAAAGCAGATTTGGAGAGCAAAATCCACCTAACAGAGTTAAAGATTAGCTGGGCACAACCAACTTCAGATGTTGAGAAATCTTCTTACCAAGATCTCCTGGAGCAACTCAAACCACATGCAAACCTCAAAATCCTCCACATCGAAGGTTACAAAGGAGAGTACTTTCCGGATTGGGCAATGTGGGCTTCTTCCTGAAAAATTTGGTGGTTGTCAGCATTGAAGGATGTGACAAATGCCGGTATCTCCCACCATTTGGTGCACTTCCTTTACTCAAAAGGCTCACCCTTCGACATATGGCTAATGTGAAGTATGTGGAGAGCAATGAATCATCAGGAGTTGCTGATCAAGATGCTATATACATGTCACCCTCATTCTTTGTGTCCCTAGAAGAACTTACCCTCCACAACTTTTACAAGCTGAAACGATGGAGGAAAGAAATGATGACGACATCAATGCATCACCAACCAGTTTGGCGCTTTGCAAAGCTTTCCAAGTTAAAGTTATGGAACTGCCCAAACCTAACATCAATGCCCTTGTTCGAAAAGGTTTCTGACCTTGACCTACGCAATGTCAATCAGAAGCTTCTTGAAGAATGTACGAAGAACACAGCCATGAATGTTTCCTACATCAAAAGGTTAACGATAATGGGTTGCTCAAACCTGAAGAACTTCAAAGCCTTTAAAAAGGGATTAGGGGCCTACCTCACCTTGAGCAGCTAGTGATTGATAGGTGTAATGTGCTAACTTCGTTGGCCTCAGAATTGAGGCACCTAACCTCTCTAAAGGAGTTGCAAATTTCTGGCTGCAAAGAGCTTGATCTTTCTGACAATGGAAGCCACAATGATGATATGGCATCACGGATATCACTAGGAGCACTTCAGAATTTGACACTTGGAGGAATCCGGAGGAATCCATGGGCATCACTGAAAAGTCTTCGCCATTTGACCCTCAAAGAAATCCCGAAGATGAAGAGTCTCCCAGAAGGGCTGAAGCATGTCCAAACTCTCAAATTCCTATGGATATCTGCATGTTATGCCTTGGAAGAGTTGCCTGAGTGGATAAGTAACCTGACACTGCTTCAACATCTTCGAATTGAGAGCTGCCCGACTTTAACAAGGTTGCCCGATGGGATTGAAAAAGTCACTTCACTGATGAAAGTCGAAATCACCGAGTGTCCTGAGCTAATGGAGAGCTGCAGGGAACACTCTGGTAAGGATTGGCACAAGATTAAGCATGCTCGGATTTTGCTCCACAAGTCTTGGCGTTATGGACACATGTCAGAGTTAGGAGCCATGCAGAACAGACATGCATTCAATGTCAGTACACTTGATGATGCAAAGTACTTCATCATTCCTGTGCTACCTGTAGGTATGTATGTAAGGGTTGTTGGAAGCTATTGATGTTCAATTTCACTGCTAGTGCTCAGAATTCAGATATATTTTTCACTGACTTATTTCCATTGAATTAATATCAATAATTTTCTCGCAGATGGACCTGTCTGAATCACAGTGCATAAATGGACTGCAGATGTCAGACACAACAAGGAAAAAAATACATTCAGGACTTCTGTGGAAGAGACGTATGGAAAGCATTGTCACGAATGATGAATGCTCTGGTGAATATAACCCAGAAAGGATCTTATTGCTGCTCCATGTTTTCTTGTTACAATCAACATTAGCAAAGAATCAGAAAGTTACTGATGCATTTCCATAAATATCTGTTGTTTAGATCATGATACATTGGCATTTTCCTTTTGAATGGGTCTGAGTCAAATTTTTTACCATTCAAATAACAACTTCCATTATAAGTCTCACTTTTGTCTATCAGAGAGACAATTTTTCTTTTTCATTCAAATTTCTATATGTTTGATTTCTTTTGACACAATGCCTAGTTTTGTATTTTAATTTGTAAATTCCGCTTCGGGGCCGGTGTAAGGAGCACTGTTCGGGCTTGTACTGAAGCAATATTAATACTACTAACACTAAGTTTTAGCTCACAATTTTGACTAATTTAGACTTCTTATATATTATTTTATGCTTTGTTAGGTAAGAGGTTAAAAAATAAGAAACTCGGAGCTACCTAAGATTTGCGGAGCCAAACAAAGCTTCGAGGCTCGGGCCCGAGGAAGCGAAGATCAAGCAGCGAAGAAAAAAAGCCTAGCAGCTCATGGCACGGTCGTGCCAAAACATGGCATGACTATGCCGGTTGGGACGACCGTGCCAACTCTCTGTTAGAAAACAAAGGGGAAATCCACACCGGCACGGTCGTGCCCGGTTTGAGCACGGTTATGCCAACCGCCATGATCACGTCATATTCCGGCACGATCAAAAATTTGTTTGTCGTAGTTCAAG
Source organism: Talinum fruticosum (assembly GCA_021018815.1). Taxonomy (NCBI): domain Eukaryota; kingdom Viridiplantae; phylum Streptophyta; class Magnoliopsida; order Caryophyllales; family Talinaceae; genus Talinum; species Talinum fruticosum. The sequence goes on along the minus strand of JAITYX010000002.1, from coordinate 4,724,785 downwards.
GGTTTAAAAAGTGTTGTCTTCGGGGATGGAATGTAATTATCACTAATGTTTTGATTGAATAAAGTTCACAAATAAGCTACCAAACTAGCAAGCAATTAATGATGAAACCAACAATCACACTACACGAAACTACCTAAGGGTGATCAAAGCCTACATGGCTCACAACAACCAAATTCTTCCTCACGATGTCACCCATTTCACCATTACTCAAAAACTAAAAACAATCCTGGAAAAGTAAATAACAACAATCTTAAATAGCCACAACTAAGCAAAATGTAAAATGAAAGAGATTAGGGAAAAGTTACCCATTTAAAGCACTTCCAATATCACTTCCATTTCCAATCTCAAGCAAATTTCTCCATTAAGAGGTACTCATTTTCGTGGGTCTAATATTGAAAAACTAAAGAGAAAGGGGAAAAGAGAGAAATCAATGGTATTAATACAACTTAAGGTGTGCTTTAGATTGCAAATGTAAGGAAAAACCTCAAACCTAATCAAAGGTGAGTCTTTACTCACTTTTAACCTAAAAACCTAAAAATGACGAACTCTCTTTTCAGGGACATGATGAACTTGGAGAGTTTACAGAGAGTTTAGAGATAAAAACTTCTTAAACTTGCATTAATTTGTTGAAGAAGGGAAGATGATGAACTTGGAAGCCGGAGTGTCAACAAGCTTTCAAAGCCATAAAAAGGCAATCACCGAGGAGCTTGTGTTGGTTCTCCCCAACCTCAGCAAGCCGTTTGAGCTACACACCGATGCTTTCGACATCATTGGTGGAGACTTAATGCAGGACGGTTATCCTGTCGCTTCGAAATTCGGAAGCTCAACGACACGGAAAGGCGTTATAAGATACAAGAGAAGGAAATGACCACGGTGGTGTAATGTCTCCGAACCTGGAGACATCATTTGCTAGGGAGCGAATTCGTCATTAAGACCAACAATGTTCCCACAAGCTATTTCCGAGACACGTAAGAAGCTTACTCGCAAGCAAGCGAGGTGGCCGAATTTCACTATGAAATGGAGTACAAGCCGAGCAAGGCCAACCCGGTAGCCAATGCCCTAAGTCGGAATGGAGAGCTCGGCGACAACAGCCTCATACATGAAGGAAAGACAAGGAGATTCCGGCTTAAGATGGCTTAACACTCACGAAGGGCAAACGCCTTTACGTACCTTCATACGACAACCTGCGGAAGGAAGTCATGAAGGAGTGTCGTGACAATAAATGGACAGGACATCCGGGCTTACACCTTATGCTCGCACTTGTGAGTGATTCTTACTATTGGCCTCACCCGAAGAATGATGTCGAGGCCTACGTAAAAGTTGTCTTGTGTGCCAATAAGACAAGATTGAGCAAGGAGTGCCCACGGGGCTCCTAGAGTCGTTCCCTATTCCCTAAAGGTTATGGGAAAGAATCTCTATAGACTTTATCGTGGGCCCACGAATGAAGGGTGCAATTAGGGCTTACCCCGTTCAATAGTAAATGATTGGGACACTCGTTGGTTGTTTTTCGACGGAATTATTCAAACTCATGGGGTATGAGCTTAACTTCTCCACCAACTTTCACCCACAAAACGATGGGAAAACCGAACGAATGAATGCACTTTTGGAGCTTTACTTGAGGCACTATGCATTTGCCAATCAACGAGATTGGGCAAAGCTACTCGACGAAGCCCACTTCTCGTATAACTTGCAAAGGAGCGAGTCCACGGGTCAAAGTCCATTCGAGATTGTCACGGGGTCAAAAAACCCTTGACACCAACCACAATTACCATATGCTACAAGGGTCCTTAGACTCGGCAAGACCGACCTAAACCGAACGGGTCAACCCGAAAGACCCGAAACCCAAACCGAACCGACATCCGAACAGTTGAAACGATTTTGACCCGAAACCGAAATGAACCGACCCGAACCGAACCGACCCGAAATCTAATGAACCCGATTCCGACTCGAACAAAAATGACCCGAACGAAAACCGAACCAAACCCAAAATTACCCGAATCAAATCGGACCCGAATCGATTTAACCCGAATAAAAGTGAGTCAACCCACATTTTTTTGTTGGGTCTCTCGGGATGAACTTTTGTGCCTATAGTGGTGCAATTTTTTTGATGAGTACAATTTTGAATCGATTTTGACCCAACAAGTAATCTGATTACGACTCGAAGTTGACCCGATCCGAAATTAACCCGAACTCGACCGAACGAGATTGACCCGAAGTTGAACCGAACCGAAGTTTACTCGAACCAAAACCGAACGAACCCGAACGAGATCGACCCGAAGTTGACCGAACCCGAAACCGAACCGGATCCGGACAAGATCGACCCGAAGTTAACCCGAACCGAACTAACCCGAACCGAACTAACCCGAACCGAATGACCCGATTACCGGTATAAGGGTCCTAGCCCACTAGCATTCAAGTTCGCAAAGGATTGGAATGACCAAGCCGACATGGCACGAACTTACTTGGAGAAAGCCTCCAAGAAGATGAAGAAATAAGCTGGCAAGAAGCGATGCCTAAGAGAATTTGGGGATGTACAACCGGGGAAGTTGAATGGTCATCATCAAGGACTTATCCGGAGGTATGAGAAACCCTTCCCCATCCTTAAAAAGGTTGGGGCTCAAGCTTACAAAGTGGAGTTGCCTCTCAAGATTATCATTTTGTCTTCGCAGTGGCATCTTTCATCACGCATCGTTGGGCATAACGAGTACAACATGACAAAGAAGTGGATGAGGTCCTCGCAGATGGAGTGGTATGTCATTCAAACAAGTCTCCAACACATGAGTTACATGTCCGATGAAAAGGTCTACCAAAGAGCAAAGCTAGCTGGGAGCCCATCCAGAATAAGTGGCAATTCAAGGAACGAGATACAAGCGTACGAGGACATCGCCCGATTAGGTGGTGGAGGATGTCATGGAACACTCCGGAACAACCCGAAATCCTCTAGAATCTTCTACGTTGTTCCACAAGCTTCCACCAAGTTCCATAATCTTTTACAATTGTGTAGATTTGTAGATATTTGTATAGAAAATTATAGATGGTTAATCTAGGCCGTTGGATTAGATCAATCTCTACCGTTCATTGTGGAGGTACCATGTATATATACCCTAAGAGGGCACATTTGTAATTCATCCAAGAGTGATCCAAGAGTTTCAAGCAAAATAATACACAAAACATTCTCCCAAACTCTCTATCTAGTGTTTTCTTGCTTAGCTTTCTCCAAGCTTAAATCAAGCATACTCTTAGGCTTACTAGCAAGCTCAAGAAAGGGTTCCAAGAGTAGTTTTCTAGTGCTACATGGGAATTAAGTTTGAGTGAATTATCATCCCATCCCACATGTCTTTTCGGATTGGGTGCTGGTAACACAAATTATATCATGGATCCAGGTCGGTAGATCCAAGTTATCATATATAGTGTTTTGTTTTAATTTTTTCACAGATTATACCATGAACCCAGGTCGGTAGATCTAAGTTATTATATATAGTGTTCGTTGTAATTTTTCAAAACCTAACCCCTATTTCCATGTTTTATTTCCTAAAAAGATTAGGTTTCTTCCTCCAATTTGTGCCATGTTTACGGGTGACCTGAGTCCATGATATAATAATTACTCGAAATAACTACCGGATACATTCCAAGTGAGAGCATGCCCCCACACACTCTTGTGTCGGTCCAGCCAGCTATGAGCGCTAGCCATGGGTAATTAAGCGTTGTGTTAAAAGAAAGCGGACATACAACACACTAGGCTAGGAAACATAAAAGAAATGCGTAAACTAACTTAGTAAAGAAATAAATGATTACATCGAGCCGGAAGTGACATAAAGAGAATTACAACCTTTATAAATTAAAATAGAAAGCTAAGCGTTGTGTCAAAAGAAATCAAACATGAAACGAGGTTAAGAAAACATGAAGGAAATGGGTAAATGAAAATGGTAAAGAAATAAACAATTTCATGATTATCATGAATAAAATTACATCTTTACCCAAAAAAATCAATTAAGTGAAAAATGAAAGAAAATGAAAAAATGTTGGTTGGATTAGCCATCAGGTTGACCCGCCTAATTTATTTGGGGAACCCAATAGAATTTCGACAAAGTAAAACAAAGAATTTCTTATTTTGAAGAGCTAGTTTGATTGAATGGGGAAGATATTGATGAAAATGAGTGAAAGGTTTTTATAATGACTCCATTAGTCATAAACCAAGGATCTAAATCCGAGGTGAAGTATGAAAAGAGGGGTGCTTCTTACATCACCCCTAAATGAACTTTACTAATTAAAATAGAGAATTAGGTGTCTGTTTCAAAAAAAATCAAACATTAACACATTAGGTTAAGAAAAATATAAAGAAAATGCGTAAATTAAAGTGGTAAATAAATAAGCGATTACATCTTTACAAAAATAATCAATTTAATCAAAAAGGAAAGAAAATAGAAAAAAGGTGGATGGATTAGCTCTCGGGTTGATCCCTGATTTACTCGGGAAATTAGCGAAATTTTGATAAAGTATTAGCAAGGATTTCTTAGTTTGGAGAGCTAGTTTGAGTCCATGGGGAAGATAGTGATAATAATCGAGTGAGCTTTCGAAATGGACACATTAGTCCTTAACCCAAGGACCCAAATTTGGGGTGAAGGTACAATATAAAGAGTGTCGCCCCTTACAACGCCATCAAAGTAGCTAATGAATAAATGAAAATGGTAAATAAATAAACAATTATATCAAGGGGGTTAGCATGAATAAATTACATCTTTACAAAAAAACAAATCAATTAAATGAAAATGGAAAAAGGGTTGGTGGATTAGTCCTCGGGTTAAGGTCGATTTATTACTCGAGGAACCGAGCAAAATTTCGACCGAGTAAGAGCAAAGATTTATTATTTTGGACAGCTAGTTTGACTGAACGGGAAGATAGTGATGATAATGAATGTGGAGTTTTAAAATAAACTCCATTCGTCTTAAACCAAGGATTCGAATCCGGAGATGAAGGTACAATATAAAGAAGGGTGCTTGTTCGTCATAGTTCAAGGGTTTAGAAAGTGTCGTCCTCGGGGATGGAATCTAATTACCACTAGCGCTTTGATTGAATAAAGTTCACAAATAAGCTACTAAACTAGCAAGCAATTAATGCTAAAACCAACAATCACACTACACTAAACTACCCGAGGATGATCAAAGCACACATGTCTCACAACAACCAAACTTCTTCCTCAGGATATCACCCATTTCACAATTACTCAAAAGTTAAAAACAATCCCGGATATCCACAACCAGAAAAGTAAATAACAACAATCTTAAATAGCTACAACTAAGTAAAATATAAAATGAGAGAGATTAGAGAAAAGTTACCCATTCAAAGCATTTCCAATCTCAAGCAAATTTCTCCATTCAGAGGTACTCATTTCCGTGGGTCTAATATTAAAAAACTAAAGAAAAAGCGGAAAAGAGATAAATCAATGACATTAATGCAACTTAAGGGATGACTAAGATTGCAAAAGTAAGGAAAAACCTCCAACCTAATTTAAGGTGAGTCTTTACTCACTTTTACCCTCTCTCTTACCTAAATGGGGGATTTGGATTGGATTTTTGGCAAGAATCAAAACAGAACATCAACTAAAATGCTTGAAATTAACATCAAACTAAATGAAATTAGCAAGGGAATCAAATGAAAATACAAAAACTTGAACTTGCATTGATCTAAGATTAAAATAGTAAGAGAGTTTAGAGAGAAAAACTATTTTAAAAAACCTAAAAATGACAAACTCCTTTTTAGGGGTGGAAACAACGTATTTATACGGCCCATAATCTAATTTGGCAAGGTCGTGCCAATTGACACGATCATAACCATGTTAACTCTCGTCGAGAAAACAAAAGGGGAAATCCACACTCGGCGCGGTCATGCCCAATTTACGGCACGACCGTGCCATGAATTGCTGGGCTTTTTTTCTTCATTGCTTGATTTTCGTTTCCTCGGGCCCGAGCCTCGAACCTTCGTTTGGCTCCGCAAATCTTCGGTAGCTCCAAGTTTCTTATTTCTTAATATCTTACCTAACAAGGCATAAAAGCATATATAAGAAATCTAAATTAGTCAAAATTGTGAGCTAAAACCTAGTGTTAGGAGTGTCAATATTATTTTGGTACAAGCCCAAACAAATATCCTCACACTTAAATTTTTCTCATCCTCGAGTAAAACAAGAGAAAATCACCTTTTTGTAGATGTAACGATTACATTTACCACATGCAACAAGCCCTTTAAATCCATTGGTAGCCCAAGTGGACGAATGAGGTCCCGTGAAGGCTTGTAGATGATATAAACACAAAATCTTTGAAATATTTTTGGAATTTTTCAAAAACATGAGATATATATACAAAGCTAAAGGAAAGTATGTACACATCACTAGAATTTATCACACTTATAACTTAGTTACAAAGCTATATACAAGCAAGACATGCAATCAAGACTTACATTGACCACAAATACACCCCGGTTTCTTATTTTTCACCCCACACTTCACAATGATAAGATATCTACACTTTGGTGCTTAAGTGCAAGTGTCATCAAGCCTCGAGAATTGGGTTGCTAAGATTAACACAATTTCCCTCTACTTACTTAAGTGACTTCCATGCTCAACTTTTTTTTTTAAATTTTCCAAAATTAACACACACACACGCACACAACTCAACTCCAACTGCCCCTTTGTCCGGTTGGGTAGCTCTTGGGTTTTTGAGGCCCTTAAGTACTCCGAAGGAAACACAAAGCAAGCACATAATTGGGTCGTTTTTCCTTTTGGGGTTTTATTTGTGACTTACGTATAACACTTATTTACAACCCAATTAGAGGTGCCGGAATCATGCAAAAGCAACCACATATTCAAAGTCAATTAAACATATGGATATAGATAGTGACTATGAACAATGGTGCCAAATTTATGCACATTTTTTTTTACCATTACGAAACCACTAAGTAAACAAAAGTTTCCGGGCCAACCTAGCAACCCAATCGCCAAAGTGATGGTTTAGTGAACAAGGTAGACACAAAATCAATCATGTGAGGTGAGGTTATTATCAAAAACCGAAAACTATAATATACGTCAAGTGATCAATCATGCATATTTCACCTATGTACTACTAGCAACCAAATTATTAGGGGTCAAAATCCCATGAACATACACAAAACCCCCACGACCTAAGCAAAACTACATTGGAAAAACAAAAATTTTAGGTACATGACTTCACCACCCAACAAATATGTCCGAATTGGGGTAAGGGAGTACCAATAATGAAAGAAATAAATACGTCGCAAAGAGGAAAATGAAGGTAATGGCTTGTGTATACCTTAGAGTGGAATGACGATGCATCTCCCTATTGTCATGAAACAAATACAACCCTAGAGACAAAGGTATGTACACAAAGACTATATACAATATCACACCCACAAACCCAAAATTAACATATCATAGCTCATCAAAAAGTCCTTCGATTGGCCAACAATACCAATCAAAAACCCACATTTCACCTCAAATGGACAATAGTTACCAATCATATTGAAACAATCGGGAGAGGGGAAGGGCAAACAAAGCAAGGCAAGATAAGATAAATGATGTCGAATTAGATAACCCCCAATGAGCATGTAGCTCCTCCTAATGACATACAAGATGAACCCCACGAATGATGTACAACGAGAAAGTTGGGGTGGGGGAAAAAGGCATTTACAAACTCATCGGTTCCCATTGGAGCCGGAGCCGGTGGGGTCTAATTCGGTGGAGCGTAGCGAGCCCTCCTTATTGCACGTGGTGATAATACATGGCGTGTAACATCTCCTCATTCCTAGTCATTGCCTTAGATTGCCGCATGCGCTCTTCCATTGCAAGGAGCTCACGCTCCTCATACCGATCCATGCACCCCCAAAGATCCCCGATATTAACCTCAACCGACTAGCAACAAGCTTGCACCCCCTCAATGTTTCCCCAAATGCGAGATAGTTAGAGCGGAGTGAAGTAATTTCCAGTATCATGTCAGCCGGGGCTTGAACCACTCGAATCTTGATAATGAAAACGAGGAGCTTGAGACAAGCCACCGGCTTCAAATTGTGGGTGTTACTCAATTGTCTCATCCTTATCACCATCTCCCTCCTTTTTCCCGTGACTACATTTTCCTCATTATCATCACCATCGTCCTCAAATTTTTAATTGTTGGGATTGGTTAGAGTGAAGTGGTTGGGGTTGGGGAGCTGAAAAATAGGTAGGCCATGATGATTCATAAAGCATTTACTCCCTTGAGCAAGCATAAATTTCATCCTAAGTAATGCTTTCATGTCCAACATTTCTCCCAACAAGTGGGGCTCTAATTTTTCCACTTTGCTACTCAAATTTAGCCCCAACGCAATAGCTATAATCAAACCCCTACCGCTATCACTTTCTTTCGATGCTTTGCAACATCTTCCAACCGAGAATGAAGGCCTTGGTATCTACCTTAATTTATTTCATCGTCGTTCTAAGTAAAAATAACTCGGGGTTCCTAGCAATACCTTAGCTATCATACCTCCTAAATACCATATTGGTCATTAGACATTGGAGGTAACGAAAGGTAATGTTGCAAATGTCTATGACTTTTTCTTGCCTAGACTCAAAGGCAACCTGACGGCCTGTTCCATCTCTATCAAAATATAGTTTTCACCTAACATAAGTGATGCTATACCACACATCCCAGGGAAAAAAGTATCCTCTAAGCATGAAATACCCCGGGTCGGACGTAGAATATGGTTAAATTGCACTAAATTTAAATGAAAGTCCTGGTTAAATAGACGGAAAAAGATGTGCACTCGGCTCCTATTATACTCTCCTTCCCTATCCACTTTCAAGGAGCTTAGATACTCTATAATTAATTGATCAAACACAACATATTGAGCTCAACAAATTCAAGTCAACCTAAGTTACTCAACAATCTATACATGTCATCCAAAAGCCCTTAACCCACAAGGATCTTTTGATTTAAGTGACGAGGCTCACAAACCAATCTAGTGATAAGATTATCAAACACTCGACTTCTATTATACTCTCCTTCCCAATCCACTTTCAAGGAGCTTAGGTACTCCACAATTAATTGATCAAACACAACATATTTGAGTTCAACAAATTCAAGTCAACCTAAGTTACTCAACAATCTATACATGTCATCCAAAAGCCCTCAACCCACAAGGGTCTCTTCATGTAAGTAACGAGGCTCACAAACCAATCTAGTAATAAGATTATCAAACATAACATTTTGTTCTCTATTTACACATTTTGTTGATCTTGCAATAGTAGAAAGAAGAAGAGGTTGAGCTTGAGCTTTACATGGTTTCGCATCGGGATTGGAAGCCTTTTGGGTTGGCCTAACGCTTTTGATTTGGGAGGCATGGTGGAAGACTTCAACCTTGGATTTCTTTTTCAATTAACCCCAAAAATCTTCAAATCCTTTCAAATTGTGTGCAAGAAACACATTTACAAGTGAAATGCAAAGCTTTATCTCACTTCCACCCCTAACTCAAAAATGGTAAATTAGGGTGAGAGGAGAGAGAAAATGAGGGTTAAAGGTGAGAAATCTGGAGGTTTTATAGGTGGAAACGGGAATTTGTGAAGAAAATTGAGAATTTTGGGTGGGATTGGTGGGTGGGTGAGGGAGGGAGCCTAGAGAGAGAGAAAGAGAGGAGTCGGGATTTTGAAATGAAAATAGAGGAACAAAAGAAGAAGAAAGAAAGAAGAAGAAAAGGCGGGCACGATTTAAAATCTACGGAACGGGTGGCACGGTTATGAATGAAATCGTGCCAATGACTGGTGCCGATCTTGGCTCGTTCATGCCCCAATTTTTGTGTTTTCTTTTTTTCATCTTTTTTCATTCAAATTTCTCCTCTTTTTTTTTTTGATTTTTTTGAAACTTTTGTTTGTTTGGGGTTTTTTTGATTTTTTTTCAAAAGGAAATAAAACAAAATCTATTTACAAGTGTACAAGGGAGAATTCAAGAACAATTGTGGGAAGGTTCGTGGAGCCAAAGGCACTCCACGTCACCCATCAAAGGAATTTCCAAATATTCTTTTAAATGCTGGTAATTCACTTTTTACGAGTACCGTGACAGTGGTCTTGAATTTCTATAGCCCCATGGGGAAAACCCGAGTAACAACAAAAAGCCCCATACACCTAGATTGTAATTTTCCTGGAAATAGGTACGAGTCTCGAGTCATACAAGAGCACATTCATATTGGGGACAGAGTTTACATAAAATTTTGCGATCATGAATTAACTTTGCCCGTTCTTTGAAAGATTGGGCATTCCCATGAGTCTCAGCCGGAATCTCTTCTAATTCAGTGATTTGCAAATGTCTTTCCTCTTCGGCTGAACTCGTGTAATAGTTGAGGGTCCTAATTGCCCACCAAGCCTGGTGCTAAAGCTCCATCGGAAGGTGACAAGGCTTGCTATAAACCACCCTATAAGGAGACATTCCTAAAGGGATTTTGAACGTTGTCCTATAAGCCCAAAGAGCATGGACAAGCTTGTCCGCCCAATCCTTCCTATTCCTATTGTCATTTTCTCAAGAATTTGTTTGATTTGCCGGTTGAAAACCTCAACTTGACCACTTGTTTGAGGATGGTAAGAGGTGGCAAGCAGATGGACAAGTAGAATACTTTTTCAACAACGCATCAAAAGATTTGTTGTCAAAATGAGTACCTTGGTCACTAATAATAGCACGTGGCATGCCATACCTAGCAAAGATGTTCTCTCTCAAGAATTTCACAACTACCCTTACCTTATTGGATCTAGTGGCGATAGCCTCAAGCCACTTAGATACATAGTCCACAACTAGAAGAATGTACGCATTCCCAAAAGAGATTGGAAACGGTCCCATAAAATGTATCCCCCACACATTAAAGATTTCAACAAGAATACTTGGGGTGTAACGATATCATATCTCTCCTAGAAATTCTCCCCAACATGAGGTGCATTGGTGTTTTCCAGGGGTTTCCACCTATGCAATTTGTCTCTAGTAAGTATTTTCTCTTTGAAAATCATCCAAAGGCAAAATGTATGCTTTGGTATTGTGTTTTGATGCCATACAAATCTCCACCATCCCATTTCAGGTTTATTTTGTTGTAGGGCTCTGTATGATATGTACTTTGTACCTGTTTTGTTATATCACTTGTCTATTGCTTCAGCTGGCCATCCATCCACACACTCAAGTGTCTTCTCGGCTTCATAATTTGTTTGAAATACCAGCTAGATTCCTCTTTCACTTTGATCCGCATCCAATCCGAATTTTTCGGATATATAGAGTGGACCCATTTCACCCAAAGGTTTTCTCGCATTTGTGGCTAGGGATATACTAGAGCTTTGTTCTAGTCTTTGTTGCATCCGACTCCTAGTCTTTTTTTTTGGAAAGTGAACGAGCATATATTAAACCAAACCATTAGTGAAGTAGTTCACAAATACATCATCGAAATAAGGAAGTAAAAGGACAACTAAACTAAAGTAAAACAGATGACACAACAAGGATGGTTGGTGAAAGTCAGCTGGAAACAGGTGGAGTGACATACAAGAGTCACAGCCGCAAGCCCACAAAAACAGTCATGCCATCGGTGATCAAGTCCGGTTGGAGTTGGCCACCAGGTGGTCCCATTTCTCCATCATCTCTTGGCCGATTTGTAGGGCTTTTTCATCAGCCTGTATGATTCACTTAAACTCTGTGCGCGGGGGAGCGTATGGAGGGTGACTCGGTTCCATCCGATCTTTACTTGTGCTTGCCAAAGCAACAATAGTCGATTAACGGCACCAAGGGTGTGGTTAATAAAGATCTCCCACTTCCTTTCAATAAGTTCTCTCATTTGTGCCACCACATAATCAATGGGGTGAGAGTTACTGGTTTTCGAGCTTCTTTTGATACACAAGGTCACATCTTCTTCAAGATCAATCTCCATTTTGGGAATGTTGTAATCCCAAGCTTTACACAAAGTTTCGTTCATGGCTTCTAGTGTAGCGAAGTTCTCATCTTTTGAGGGCACCACCGCGGTACAACCCGGGAACCGAGAGATGGCTTGCGGTTCGATCACTCCTCCAAGCAATAAATATGCCTCTGTTGTCATCCCTATAGAGCCCAAAGTTGACCTCGAAGTGTGCGGTCTCCGGAGGCTTCCGGATGACGGCAGGTGAGTTCTTTACGAAATCTGGTCTTTGCAAGCTCCAAAATTCATTAGATTGTGCAATATCGTATATAATATGACTCCAAAAACTCTAGGTAGTTTGGATCTTACCATTAAAGATAACATTATTTTGATAAGACCAGGTATGCCAAAAAATAATCATAGAAACCCTACTCTATTTAAGGTCCTTTAAATTGAGATTAATCCAATCAGACCGATTGGTGTTGAAGAAACGTGCCTTAAGAAAAAGGTCGTAAGTGGGAATGAAATGACGCCAGGTGGTAGCAGCCAACGAGCAATCGCGAAACAGGTGCAAATGATTTTCAGGGCAAGCATTACAAGTATTGCAATTAGGGCCAACCCCTGGCACCAATCAACTTTAAGTGTTAATAATCGATGAAAAAGAAAGTTAAGGGCTTCCTTGGAAGTTCATATTAATTTTTCGTACTTATTGGAATATACTTTTGTAATATGAAATTCGAATTGACCTTGATTGAACCTGGCTTTAACTTTCGTATGAGGCTATAACCATTCGCAATATAAGCTTATTGGATCAAATATTTGTTGATTTAAAGTTGACCTGAGCCAAAATGTCATTGACCTGAAGCATTAACTCCATATCAACTTGACCCGACTAATACCATAACAGGTAGTTTTCATAAAAAATTTCTCAGCATGCTATTATATTTTTTCAGTTTTAGTGCAAAGGTGATTGTGGACACATTCAGATCAATAATATTTTCTAAGATCTAGTTGATTTAACTAAATATCCATATATAACCGGTGCAACATAATGAGCATAGGGAATTGAGCCTGAAATATGACGTCTGCAACCGGAGGAAAGTTACCAATTAGCGGTAATTACCGGAGGAAAGTTACCAATTAGCGGTAATTACCAGAGGAAAGTTATGAACTTTCTTAGCGTAAGTGCAGGAAGTTAACACAACGAGATCCAAGATGACCGTAAGGCCGCAGAATCATATACAAAATTCCAATTGAATTTGGGAGTATCACTCTGAGGAAAACCAAAGGAGGTATAAGCTCAGATCAGATACAGAGACCAAAATGTTGGAATAATGATCTTGAGTTACACTGATCAAATACATCCAATTGGGAGTTTCACCTCGGGTAACACATGGATGCATGCACAAAAAATGAGCAACCAGATCAAATGAGCGAGCCTCAGAAGACCACCATAATCAACTATTTCTTCCGACAGTTTATCAGCACAAAAGATCATCGTTGTGTGGACTTGTCAAGCGGGTCCTGCATCCACGCGTAATCGCTTCACGTCATTTTCTGGCACACTGGCATCACCGCCATTGCCTCTCACTGAGACTGGTCCTGATCCTGGTCCCGGTCCTTGAACCTACAGGAGCATCGAGCATGTCATGTTCGAGTGCCTTCGTGCACAATCTACTATGGTATACATATACAATGCGCATATTTAGGGAAATCATACTATCGAGAAGCAAAGCAGTAGGAAAACTCACAGATTCATCGGGGACGACTGCATATCTGTCAGAGGGTGGAACCACGGCTTTCATCCCTGCATGAACACATGGCAATAGGAGCAACTGAATAATGCATGCAGTCTACTGAGTATGTATTTAAGAATAGAGCAGCTGACTGCTTTGCCTACATAGGTCATTCATTTAAACCACTAACATGATGTGCAACAGGTGATCATCTTGAGATATATCCCAAAGATGAAAAGTCCACCCATCGACATGGAGAGTATTTATCCTGATCTTTAGGCTTTGTGCAAACAGTAAACACCTCCTCTGTAACGCCCCACCCCCAAAAAAACCGGAAGAAAACATCCAAATGATAGGCATGAATATATTTTTAGGTTATTAAGTGAGCGAGGAGAGAGAATGATGACGTGGGAGGAGATTAAACCTACTTGAGTATAGGCACTACACTTGCTCTAAGCATGAACTACTATGGCAGAATTTCATCGTCTACCATACAAGGATAATCTGGAAGAACACCTGGAAGCAGGATATCCTGTTGTCTTTCTTTACCTTCCACAAACCCACAAACCCACAAACCCCAAACCCACAAAGAGAGAAACCAAGAACAGCAGCAACAATTTGAAAGATCTCGGGAGAAAAGTGAAACCTGCTGCAGGATCAGCTTTGGAGGTTTCAATCCTTTGACCACCAGATCCATCTGAGCTCAAGGCATCTATAATCTTTGGAGAATTTCTGCAATTTTGAGAAAAATAATTTTACGAATTTCAATCGAGTTATAGAGCACTATAAAACAGTATAATCCTTCAAGTGCCGAAGATCACACAGTAGTTGGTCTCGAGAACATAAGAAGCAAGCTAGGTTGTCCATAACAGTGAACATATAAGCACTTAAAACACCATAAAGACTTAGTTGACTTATCGAGGACAGCATAAGGAATCAAGTCATTGAAATAGTCTTCAAATTCTACAATGTTGTTAGACCACCAAAATATGAAGATTTCTACCATGCTGAATATCACACACAAGTACACAGTCAGGTAAGATCCTGATCTGTTTATGTAGCCATAACTTTTTTTAACAGCTTCCACCAAACAGGTGACAGACCAAATCTTAATTGGTTGGACAGCTAGATTAGGAAGAAACCAAGTAAACAGTACAGAAACAAGCCACAACTATCCGCCAGCAGAAAAGACATGAAAGCATGTAGTTTTAATATAGTTTCAACAGATATAATTGGTAAGGGACAAGTATAGCACCATAAGGAAGTCTTATGCCAATAAAAGACTCGCTTGGATTCATGGTACGGACAAATCTTACCATGGCACCACCATCACGTTAAATAACCCTAGTTCAAATCTATCAATTGGGCATGAAATGTCCTACCAATAATTTTTCCTAGATGTAGTCGTAAACTTCCAAGTCCTAATCCATCCTGATGGATGAATTTACAACACAATGCTTACAGAGGTGTCAACTACCAATTAAATGCAAACTATTATGTATGTACCTTATTTAAGAAGACAAGCTCCAATAGATAATGTCATTACCTATCAATAGAATCCCCAAGTCCGAGCTGTCCATTTGTACCTCTTCCCCAAGAGAATACATTGTTCCTGTCAGTGATGGCCAATGTATGTCTCCAACCACAACAAATCTGCACTACTTTCTGCCGATACCAATATATGAAATCAAAAGGAAAGTTTACATATATGTATTATTTTCAAGCATCAAATACCAATGGCCCAACAGTAAGCCTTTACCTGATCATGGGGAAACAGAAGTTGCACAGGTGAGCAGCGATCAACATTGTCGCCCACACCCACTTGTCCAAACTGCAACAAAAATAGATCAGAGTTTCAGTGCAAGCAAGTAGCATATACTATGGAACAATATTAACAATGATGAGATGTTGAACAAGAATCAGCATAATGCCTACAGATCCACAGGAACTGAAAGAAGCATCTAACTGTTGCTAAAAACTAAACAACTTGACATTTTCATTGAGAAATGGCACGGGAGCAGCTACGTTAATACTGGGATGTTCATATATCCTAACTACGCCTTATTTTCATGGTAGGACCATAACATGCCGCAAACTAACCCCCCCAACAAAAAAAAACAAACAAAACACACACACGCACACACCCACACACGCACCCACCCACACACACACACAAACAACACAACACAACACAACACAACACAACACAACAGGAAAAACAAAAATAATATCCTCTTTTACCCATTAGACGGTCCATTTGAAACATAATTGGAACGAAAAACAAAAAAATATCCTCTTTTGCCCATTAGACGGTCCATTTAAAACATAATTGGAAGATCTCCTAATGCACAAAGTTCAAATTAAAATGCACTAATTTAAATTTATCAAAAAAATGGTCTCCCACTCTTATAATCCTCTGCAATAAAGGCAGGCTTTTGCATCACCATACTGCAGTGACTTCTGAATCTAATGACTTGCATTGCTTAATAAGAAGACAACTTATCACTTGCATCTGCAGGCTTTACTTAGATGGTAAAGAGAGTAATGGGCGATGGGAAAAATAAAATTAAACAAAATAACAGAGGGGATTAAGAACACTAAACCTGCTATAGACCTAGGGTAAGGAAAACAATTGTCGCTGAAAAAATAGACAAAAAAATCTAAGCAGCTCAACATAACAGCTATCTTCAAAAGTAGAATAAAATAAATCCATCATTCGCATTTCATGTAACCTTTCTTGCTAAAAAGCACACCAAGAAGTTCATTTTAAGCTTACAAAGCTGCACTTTATGGAAATAATTTTTTTTTTCTGCAATGCCCTGTGCATCCTGGGTCTGGGGAGTTCAAAGGTAAAAAGCCTTATCCCTAAGTAGTTAAGGCTAGGAGAGGGGTTTCCAAAAGACCACTAAAATAGAACATCGCCAAGGGGTGAAATTAGTATAGGGCAATGCTAAATAATATAAGTATCAGTCATATAACATCTTAAAACTAATAGTAATAGTAACTACAACAATAATAATAAATTAGATCAACAGGCTATACAATAAGTGCTAAAAATAATAGTGGCATGAGGGATTAGGAAATACTTAAACATAGAGACAATAAATAACAGAAGGTGAAGTTTAGAAAGAAACAAAACAGCACATGCAACAAGTTGGGAAAAGGAGATAGACACTCCAAGCTTACAATCTCCAACATAAATCCTAGAACACTACACAGAACTGCTGAGAACCGCACCCCCGGCCAGGTCATGTAGTTGCCCCTACCCTAGAAAATTTAGTCCTCACTTCTTTTGGATGCCTAGTATTGATCCTCCCACACATCTTCTCTGGGGTACTCATGACTTATCTTAACATTCTCAAGAAACAAAAACTCACTGCAATCTCCCTTTTAGAGGAATGCTTACAACTTCAACCAAATCAGTTACATGCATAATTCCTTTGTCAATATTATCAACATCCAGCAGATGGTTACATCTCAGCCAGACAATCACCAATGATCAATTTCGCACTTGCTAGTACTTAACTGGCAGCGCTTGATAACACAAAGCTTGCTTGTTAAGCAGCTACTTGCACACTTTAAAATGAATTTCTCAAAATTCAACTCTTATGGTTGTTAGAGCGACAAACTGGAATCAAAATACTCTTTCGGTTTAGTCTTTTTCCTTTTTTTCCTCAGCATGAATTGTGACATTCCAAAACGGAAATATGATCATGAAAAATGAGATCAAGTAAACAGAAGTCAAAAATGTACTTCAGGTATCACCTCAATGCCGTGTTCACGTAAAAAGGAATTTTGTTCCCACTTGAAACAAAAATTCTGAATGGACACCAAGGGAACAACAACGGTTGCACTCTAGAAAGTCCAGGACTGCAGATTATGCTAATTCATTATCCAAGACCTGCCTACTAGAAATATGTCTCCTCAAGTCTTCATTGCCACAGCTATTAATTTACAGACCATTAAAGTTCGGACAAGAACTAGAGAGGTTATCAAATAGATGGCACAAGTATCAAATGTCAATAGCATAATAACACATCATAGGTTTAATCATAACTTGAATCAAGTTCAGTAACGTGGAAAATAAAGCAAGTAAGAACCACACCTTATTCCATCCCCAACCATAGAGTTTTCCATCAGACGTGACTGCCATGGTGTGCCTCCAACCGCCAGATATCTGAGGGACAAAGGATGCTGAGAAACTACATCTAGAGAAGTTTTCCTATTTTATACGCTGATTATGCAGTAGTAAAACAGCCACTATGAGCTAAGTTTTAGCTTTGGATTTCAGTGGAAAAACTAGAAATGGCTCATTCAACTATTCTTTGCTAACAAGTTGTAGAACAATTGGAGACGACCTATGCATTCTCTATCAAGGGTTTAATGGGAAAATGATAAGATTGCATACAAGAGACTAACAGTTAGAACCAGCAGGTCACCTGAGAAATGATCTGGTCACTCAAAGCTTCCAACTTGTACGGAGTCAGGTGATCTTCAAAATCGCCATGGCCCAATTGACCATATTTACTCCATCCATAAGTGTATAAAGTACCAGCGCTAGTAACTGATATTGTATGCCTCCATCCACAAGCTACAAGAACCATTTTTGTACCCTGCCAATCAAAAGTCTTGAGATCTAATGATTACTGTAAGCAAGATTATGTTAAAGAAAGAATCTGAATCCAACACGATAACTAATACTACAAGAAAATCCAAGATTAGCAAAGGACAATCAGCAAATCCAATATTAGCAAGGGATAACAGTTAACAAGAATATAATCAACCCTAATAGTATTGTCACAAGGACAAAGTTCTTCATGATTCTAATATGATGTCCCCATTATTGGACAATTATGATACTTGACTAATATCAGGGATCTCTCAGGAGAATATTATTCTTCAATGAGCAAAGGCACATAAAAATTTACTGAACACCACCAGAAGTTTCTAGATGAAGTCATTGGGGTTTCTCGTTTGGAAGAAAAAAAAAGGAAAAAAATAGAGAGAGAGGTCAAAAACAAAATGGACTCATCTACGGACTAGTCGATGCTCATAATAATTACCAAAGCAGAAGTAAGAAAGCATAAAGTAATTCACATACCTCAATTGACGAAACTTTTTCAGGAACTAGTCGGTCATTTCTGTCACCTAAGCCCAAATTACCATAACGACCCCATCCCCAACCATAAAGTTCACCAGCTTCTGTAATGGCAGCACTATGCTCAGCACCAGCAGCTACCATTTTCACAGATATTCCCTACAAATACATTTTATCCATAAAATTCAGATAAAGGGCCAAACTATGTACTGCATAACAAAAAGAAAAAAAAAACACTTTTTGGCAGTTCACATTAAGGTATGTTTTTCCTAAATGTAACTTTTTGGAGAAAAACATAGAATATGATTATTTGGAAATTAAGGTTACCTCAAGGGCTTGAATCCTTTGTGGGACAAGAGAATCTTCGGTGGTGCCGAGACCAAGCTGGCCATTTTGATTCCTTCCCCAACTTCAAACGATTAATGAAATATATAATAAGCATATTAGTCAGCTTAGATTCTAGATTAAGACATTTGTGCATGAATACAGCTTGCAAAGATGGTCTTAAACAAAAACATTGTGAAGCTACAAGTCGACACCCAACTCTCAAGAACAGAAAAGAGGGGATCTGGGAGGGGGTGATGTTTCAGTATGTGCCCCTATATTAATTGACAGCAATGAGAACATCAATTAACCCCTTTAGGACAAAATTCAACATCACAAGAATGGCTTCATTAACTACTTTGGGTGGTGCGGGGTTAACTGAACTGGAAAACAACCAAAAAGTTGTATCTGAAGGGGAATACAATACATATCCTTTCAGGGTTAATCATGTTTAGGGTTAAAGAACCAAATTTCACAGGAAACAATCACAGGCCACAGCATAGCAAAGTGAAACATGACACTGAAACAAAGATCATTTGCAACGTGACAAGTTAATTCACCAATGATGAAGATGATAAGTTGCAAAACGGCTTTCCCTCAAGTAAAACAATCAACAGGAATCCATTTACAAGAACACAAGGCTCGGACTTGATGTCTTACTACACACACTACACCAAGTCAAATTGAGCCACATGGAAACAGAACGCAAAGAGAGACACGAGCAACCAACCTTGCTACATTTCCATCCATACTCACTGCCAGACAGTGGCTATCACCGCAGGCAATTTGCTTGATCTTCACACCATCCAATGCTTTTATTGGCTGAGGAATGAACAAATCACTAGAGTTTCCATGACCCAACCTCCCGAAATCACCCCTGAAAATGGCCACTCACTTTAGAAAATCAACAACTCCTTTGAAAGCTCATAAACCAAGCAAACATAAATGGTCAACTTAAACTGCAACAACAAGAAGACAAAGATGAAGGGAGATCCCTTTTCTGGCAGGGGTTGAGAAGTAAACAAACCTATCCCCACACAGAGACACTCAGATATACTGTTTGTTAAAAACCCCACCAAAAAGTTTGACATGAGAAAATAAGTAGCAATGTAGCAGTGGTGGTAAGTAGCAGTTTGTACAATTCTATGCACATTAATACTATTGAAGATCCATAAGTCCACTAGATATTTTGAAATCCCAGCCAAACACAAGGGGCACTTGAAATTGCATAGTTTCAACCTTAACAGTGGGCAGTGATGACTCAGAAAGGGAAGGAAGGGGCAGCAAAAGAACATACCAGCCCCAACTATAGACTTGCACACGTGACTCAGAGTATGCAAGGGTGTGGTCAGCTCCACAAGTAATAGAGTTTACTTCAAGCCCATCCAAAGCACTCACTTGTACGGGAGAATAGCGATCTTCTGCATCTCCATGACCTAATTGACCATCCTCTCCTCTTCCCCAAGAGCACACCACATTTCCAGCTGCACATATTATCAAGTTACCAACCATCAGGATTCACGTCAAACCAAAATATCATTTTCCTCTTATTATGTAAAAGACAAAGCCATTCCATTTTGCTATCTTATGTCGGTAAACTTCCCTCACCCAATATATATAAATATATATAGTTATATAGTTATAATATCCAATATGCAACAAAGAACAATCCTCGAAGTTTCTCAGGCAGTGACTAAGTGAGGACAATGCATAAAGGAAAAGGTTTGCAATGAGTTGTGAGGCCAGTCCAATCATCTATCCTCCAAACTTTCCCGAGTAACTGTCTACAGCTTGATAAGGTGCCAGCGCGTTACACTCCACCTCTAAATCCTCCAACTTTCACTTCAAAAACCAATGGTTCTTTTTGAAGGGGAAAGCCGGTACAGGGTAATCAGGCTCCAATAAGGCTCCCGTCTTGATCCACTATTAAGGTTAGCAGCGAGGCAATCAGTGGCAGGCAGAAACAAGCTTATCTAGGCTCTCGCGAATTCAACTAACTTGCTCTAATCATGCAAACTAAGGGAGTACAAATGCTCCATGATAAATGCAGAAAGGACATATAACTAAAGAGACATCACAATTCTTCCACGACCATCCTACCAACACGAGCTCTAAGCTGTAAGCTTAACTTGCTTAAAAAGAACAGACCCAGAATTGTAAACTGGTAGCAAACATATTTACCAATAGATACTGCTCAAAAAAAAAAAAAAAAGGAAACAGAAACAAAATCAAATACGATAACCTTCTGAGATAAAAATGTTCTGGCGAAGACCCAAGTACAATTCATCCATGTTACTTACAACCCCAACACTTAATTCAATCCTTCGTCTACTAAAAAACAGGAATAAAGTCCGGCCCAATACCCTAATTTGATTCTCTAGCTCCAATCAAAGCCAAAATCATTCAATTAACCAATCAAATATGAGAATGGATCATGCATAATTGAAAAACAGAGATTCAGCAAGAGGGGGCAGGGAAATCAAGAATGAGAGGCATACAGAGAAGAGCAACGGAATGACTAGCACCAGCAGAGATGAGAAGAACACGAGGAAGACCCGATTGAGCAACACTCTTCTTCCCGTGCTCTTCTGCATCAACAACAGCTTCTCTCTCCTGATTGCCCATGTCCGATCAAAAAACAGAGGAAGAAAAATTGACGGGTTCTGATGAATTTTGTAGAGTGAGAATTTAGTGGGCAACAAAGAGTGAGTAAGCAAACGGGGTATTTATAATTATAGCGAAAGAGACGGCGCCATGTGCCCTTCCCTCGTTCTGGGTATCATTCGTACGGGCACTATTTCATTCGTAGAGAGAGAGAGATAGAGAGAGAAGGAGAGAGAGTGAGAATGAAGAGGAAAGAAGAAAAGGGAGAAGAAGAGAAGAGAAGAGAGCAGAAGGGGTGGAAGCGTACTGTAGGGTGTGTCAGCATTCATTACGGGGGAGGAGAGAGAGTAATGGTGGCAGAGCCGGGCTTGGCAGGTCCGCCCATTCTCCACCACTCGTTTCTTTTTCAAACTGTCTTTACTTTTTACTTGCATCTTCTTCGTATTCTATACATATGAATGAATGTTGCCTCAAAAGTAAATGCCCATACTGCCACTACCTCCTACCTCACCGCTTACAATCTTGACTCGGAATCTATAAAATTATAGATTATTAATATAATTAGTATTTGGCCTAAATTTTAAAACTGTTTTTAAAAAGTGAATTTGGTAAAAAATTCTCAAAAACAGAAACAATGAAATAGTTATTTCGTTTCTAACTTATGGAGAAACCGCTAATAACCACCAAAATTCCCACTCTGTCTCTCCTCTTTTTTTTTTTTTTACGTTATTTACCTATTTTCTCTCCCTCTCTCTCATCTCTCTTTATTTTATTTTATCTTTATCTTTTACTTTAATAAATAAATAAATATTATTTTATACAAAAAATAAATATTAAATAATAATTATTATGTAAATAAAAAAATTAATTATACTATAATAAATAGCATAGACAAAACTAGACCAAACAACTTATTATTCAAAAATATTTTCATATAAATTAGGTCAAACATTTCATAACTTCTTCAAAAAACACTTTTAGAAAAACTGTTTTTCATAAACAAAAACACTTTTTTATAAACCATGCCAAACAACACCATAGTATAATAAAAAAATTAGTTTTAAAAAAATCATAAAAATAAGATATGAATTTTAAAAAATTAAAATAAAATACTACTTATTATAACTTAAGTCTATAACAAATTTTTATATGAGACCGTCTCATGATAACTTATCGTGAGACGGCCTACATGGTAATTTTTGAAAAAATATTTATGCAGTTAAAATAGAGACTGAAACATACTCTCTCTTTCCAAAACCTAAAAAAAAAAAAAACAGAAAAGTTCCCTCCTTTTTTAAAATTTTTCCCCTCAACCCTAATCACACTCCAACTCAAGGTTTCCTTCAAACGCACGTCCATCTTCATGCTCGTGTGATTCAATCAAACTATAAGTTTACTTCTATGATTCCGATTCATGATTATCAACTATCGGTGGAACCTCAATATGTGTTTCATAATCAATAAGTAAAGGTTTCATGGAATTTTCCACTCGGTTCTTAATTTTCAATTTCAACAACTATAGTCATACATGTAAAACAAAATTAGTCATATACGGATATATTAAATAGTAACAGTTTGGCAAATAATAGTAATATAAACAAGTCATACATCCAAAACATTATTATTTTTATACTAACATGTTACATGAAATAGAGGAGGGTCACATATTATTAGTCATCCATTATTAATATTATTCACTCAACAACGTTGAGTATTATTAGTCATCCAATTATAATATTATTAGTCATCCAATTATAATATTATTAGTCACCCAACCATAATATTATTAGTCCCCTTAAAATTGTTCTAATTCATCATAAATTATCATACATGTAATCTATTAGTTATGTAATGACGTATTAAACAAATAATCATAAATAACAATTGTACTCAGTCACACATGATTTTCTATAAATACTCACATATGAAATATATTATTAGTCATACACTATTATATTGAATAATGTAAATAGTTCCAATCAAATATAATTAGTCACTCGTACATAATATTATTAGTCCCATAAATACTCGTTATGAGAACCACAATTAGTTTATTACATGCACTCATCATAAATAGTCGTGCATACAAGCTATTAATAGTAGTATTAGCGATTATCGAATGTTTTGAAAAGTTAGTATTCGTAAAATATTAGGGTTTATAAAACCAAAATTGAAATATCTTTACCTCTTTCCTCCATAAATTCCTCCATTAGTATGTTCGGTGCCACTACCACCATTTCCATAAAAGATCAACAATAAACGATGAACCAATATATTATCGCCGATGGACGAATATCTTCATGAAAACGATAACAATTATAACGACAAATTCAAACACAAGATTGTGAACATCCGATGATGATGCGACGATAAAAGTAGTAAGTTGAAAGATGATGAGACAATAGAAATAGAAAGTAGAAAGATGATGCAACGATGAACGATGAACGAAAGATGAACGAATTTTTTATTAATGGTGAACGGAAGATGACCGAAAGATGAACTATGAACTTGAGGAGAAAGAAGGGCAAAATAAATAATGGTGATGGCGAAAAAGTTTAGCAAGACAGAAACTCTCCTTCGGTCAAACACGCATTTGAAATTTACTCTTATGTGAATGTGCGTTGGGTTATCAATACTTTTGCCGACGTGGCATCCCCGTCTCACGATAAGTTCAAGTGAAACGGTCTCACATAAAACTTACTCGTAAGTCTCTAAATATATATTCATGGTGTAATTTATAAATACATGCGTGAAAACAATGCTCTCCCAAAAAATGTATACAAAGTTTAAAAAATTAAGTTATGATCTAATATAAATAAACTTTTAATTAAGGCTAAAATAGATATAAAATTGTTAGAAGAACATCCTGAATGCATAATTTAAAAAGTGGATACCAAATATGGGGCTCATACTCCAGACTGTCCTATTGTTCAACTTTTCTGTTCTCATTCTCTCATTGTGTCTGCAAATTGCATCATGTAATACAATGTATAGATAAAATCGTGGTTCTCATGCTATTAGTGTTCTTTATATCTAATTTTGTAAATTGTATTCAGACAACACTTTAAAATGGATATAAATTTTAATTTTAGAATGTAAAATGGTGTCGAATTATATCTATTTTTTGGTTACACAAATTAAATATTGCGTTTTTAATCTTAACAAAAACTAATTCATAATGATAATCAACCATGTTGTTATCATTTCATTATGCATGGTAAGTTATCATTAAGGGGTGACCTTTTTTGGCAATGGGTAAAAGATAATTAAACATTAAATTTAAATAACTATTTTTACAAGGGTTTTACTTAAAATATTATTAATTATGATAGATGAGAGTATAGAGGAGGGGTTGTACTCCTAAATGGTTGGTGACCCAATGGAGGTAGAGGATAAATTGTCTCCCTCTATCCCCCATTCTCATACCTTCCCCACTAGGATGCTCCATAAGAGATGGGCCCTGTGGGATAAAAAACGGGGTAAAAGTCTAAACCGATAAAAATTATCAAATTAAATTATATGAGTTTGTGAAAATTAAAAAATCAGGTACAATTAAATTGAGATGTTGGACTATTTTACTAGTTGGTTCCCACTTTGAATTATATATCAAATAATAGTGTATAATAATTCAACTTAAAATTTATTAGTTTGAGATATAAATTATTGACATATGTTCATCGAAACTTTCTTAATTTTTTGTCAAATTATTTAGAAATTAAATATCATATGACTATTACTAATATTTATAAAATAAGGAGGAAAAAGGGTGTGAAAGAGTGTAAATATTTCTGCACAAACAAACAAGTGTTGGTAATTTTGATAATTTGAGGGGGTTTAGGATTATATTGAGAGGAGAATTTTCGAACGCAATGTTTGCATGATTGATACATCATCTCACGTGCAATTTAAAGGAAAAGTCAAGCGCATGGCCAATTCTCTCCCATGATTTGAACCCATCATTGATGTTTGATTTAAAACTTCACCAAACAACCCCTTAATATTTCAATCTATCATCTCTAATATTTTGACCTTTTTTTATAGGATGGCCCCCTTTTCTCACAATGGCTGTTGGCACCTTGAAAATCAGTAGAAATTAGATATAGGTAGAAATTAGGTTTTTCTGGGTTTTTGCTTTATACAGTGAAACATAAACCCTAAAAATGTATCTTCAATTTTAGTTTTGGTACATTAACCAGTAACTTAATATTTTAATGGTGAAGGTTAGTTTAGTAATATTATGAATTCCACTTCTTGATGTTTCTTTTTTACCTCGCGAAACATTAATTTTTTAACCGATTATTTGCCTTGCATGCATGACTATTAAACTCCCTATGCAAATTTTAAGATTTAAAAACCCTTCATTGATCCAAATGCCATTAAAATCTCAAATGTATTTTTAGTTCAAAAAATATATGGTAGGATTGATTCTACAATTCTACGATCCTATTATCCGATCCACGATATTAAATAAGTTTTATAAATTGTCGACACATAATTTTATTCGAGAATCCATCACAATAGTATACTTTTTGAACAAAATCTTTCAAAAAGTATAGTTGAATTGAATTTCTATAAATTTTTATAAATATTTGTTAAAATTTTTATTCTTGTAAAAAATTCACTATTACAAACAAATATTAAAAAATTTTACGTTCCTCAGTCCGATTCTACGTTTTTTATTGTAACCATCCCGATCAATTCTAATTATGATTTCGATTTTGACAACCCTCGGATGAAATTGCCCACGTTTAAATAATTCTAAACCTGAGGAAGTGGGGCTGCATATGCGTTGGATGTTTCTTTTTATGTTGACAAGTTGGGTTGTAGGAAATTGTTGAAAATTTTATGCTAAATTCGTAAATAACCAAATGTTAATTTAAAAACAAGTAAAAAAGAAATGAATATTATAAAGGATTATTGGATTTTAATATCACGAATTTTGGGTTATGTCGCCCATAATATCTCGAATTATTGATTGACCTCATAACATCTTCATCTTTAACACTAATATTTTTTAATATTCCATACTTTAAAAAACTAACCCTAATTGTTCTAATTTTGGGACACTGAGCACTTCTTTTTAAAGTATTGGATATTAAAAAATATTAGTGTTAAAGATGAAAATGTTGCAGGGTCAATCAATCGATATTTCAAATATTGTGAGCAAAATGGCTCAAAGTTTAAAATGTTAAAATTCAATAGATATTTTAAAGGGGAAAAAGGAATGAAAGTTTTAAAATTTTTTGTAATTCTCTTCCTTACTATTAATGGAGTTTTCCCATGTAAAGATAAAGGAGGAGTAATTAAGTACTCTTACTAACTCCTATTAACTTCTTCCAATCAAATCCCTCATGTCTCTTCTGTCCATTTTTGACATTAATGATCGTAGTGGTGACAGGTGTTGTTATAAAAATTTTAATTTACTTTTTACAAAATACATAGAAGTACTAAAATCTTAACTATTATTATAAAAAAAGTTATAAAATTATAAGATAAAGATAAATGTAACAGGACCTACATCAACATCCATTTATAAAATAATTGAATCAATAAAAACTTACAGACTCCGACGTAGCATACATAATTTCATGGATGGAGCTAACTAACATCACATCAGTGCATATGACAGACCTAACAAACATGTGCTGGAGAGGAGTAGGACATGTGGTATGAAGCATGAAGCAGGAACATGGCAGTTCATCCATAGAAGAGCAGCAGTAGTATTGAGTCCTCCTGTGTCCTAATTTGTTTTATTTGTATAATGCATGAGGTGAAAGTTGCCCCAATACATATGCTTTTAATACGTTTTAGATCAAAATAGGTACGGCTTTATTTACATAGTCTAGGGGACATTGCTGATAAATTTCACATTTAAGAACACCCATCAGTTTTTGACTCTCCCTTCAATGATATGTCAGCTAAGGGTACGACTCCACCACCTAATCGACTGTGGATTTTAATCCACTGACTATTTTAGCTTCAAAATCCGTCAGGAGCATATTTTATTTGTTTTTTTTTATTATCAAATTTAGGGTATGGAATTAATTTATGGGATAATAATTTTCTGTATAATCCGACTGAAGTTATTCAATATTTTCATAACATTAATATGTTGGGTTCTTAACTTATTACTTTTTGTTAATTTGACATGATTTTTGTTGAAACTCCTATTTTAATAATAAAAAAATCCATTTTTCATGATGTAATTTAATATTTTGAATATATTATGATATTAATCATATAGTATTTTAAATTTGAATAGTTGCGTTTACAAGTGCATTTGAAAAGTTAATGAAAATTTTATTCTAACATAAGAAAAATAATATTATTTTATTTAATTAATCTTTTAATATATTAATAGTTCCGTAGTTGACATTAGACTACTAAATTTACCTAATATATTATTTTATACTTGATAAATTATGTATGTTTATTTTTTATATTTGATCAAGGTTGTGATCCATTTCGAATCATGAACGTTCAAGGTAAAAACGCTCTAAATAAATGTACTTCGAATATTTAAACTTGTATTTTCCTTCTTATTAAGGTGAAGCTGCTAACATCTCAATCAAAGCTGTGTTGTTATTTATTTTTATTTTTTAACTTATCATAATTAACTTATTGATAATTAGTGTTGATTAATATTATATTTTTTTAGTCTTTGTAGAGAAATTTTGTTCTTGACATAGATCATACCTCGTTTATGCATTCCATTTTTTTTTCTTTGATCACGTATGTATTCCAATTTATACCATTTTTCGACAAGTTTAAACAATGAATCGTTTTATTTGATTTTAGAGTGGTTTGTTTATTAAACTTTTGAGTAGTAATTTGAATGCATGTTTTTTTTAATTTTTATCATAACCAGCGCATTTTTTATATTTATGCTTTTTGATCAAGCACTTAGGCTCTATTTGATTCTAAGAAAATAGGTTGGAAAGAAAATTTAAATGGAAAAAAAGTAATAAGGAAAAAAAGTTTAGAGGAAATTAATTTTTTTCTTGTGTTTGGTTCAAGGAAAAATAGAAGGAAAAAATTATAATCATGACATTGTCATGGAGAGTATAGAGAAAATATTCAATAGCATTGATTAATTGAGAGGAGCGAGAGAATTTTTAATGGCATTTCTTAATAGAATTCTCTCTCTTTTTTCATTTCTCTCTCTTTGTGAAATTTTTCTTCCATTTTCCTCTTAATTTTGGAAAGAAAATATGATTGACCAAATTGACAAAATTTTTCATAGTTTTTCCATCAAACTTTTTTCTCTCATTTTTCTTCAATTCAAAAAAGGGAAAGAAATTCATTTTCCACATCTTTTTTCTTTCCTTCTAATTTTCTTAGAATCAAATAGAGCCTTACATTGATTGTATCATACATATGAAGCATTTACAATGGCAAACTATCGGTTTCAAACAACTATTTTACAATGTACTCGTAATATATACTCACTATTTATAAAGATAATAATTAATTTCGTGATAAAGTCTCAAACTTTATGTTGCTAAATTAAGAGCTTATGAATACTAACAGTTAACGATTAATAGCTATAACGCTAGCCCTGTTCTATTTAACTTTAACTTACAACCTTACAACTCCTTATAACTCCTTACAACTTTCTTTACAGTTTCTTACATTTCCTTACGACTTCTTA
The DNA here is from genome assembly GCA_021018815.1 of Talinum fruticosum. Lineage (NCBI taxonomy): Eukaryota > Viridiplantae > Streptophyta > Magnoliopsida > Caryophyllales > Talinaceae > Talinum > Talinum fruticosum. The sequence goes on along the minus strand of JAITYX010000002.1, from coordinate 4,695,474 downwards.
CAACTCCTTACATCTTCTTACAACTCTTTACAACTCCTTACAAGTATATATTATTTTTCATATTGAAATTTATTGTAAATTTATTTTTTTAACGTTAATGAAAATTTTTGTTAGTGAATATTTATATATGTAAAGGTGTCTATTAGGGATGGTTGTGGGATATGTACGTGACGGATATAACTATACTCACAACCTATTTTTCCCATTCATATACTCATACTCTCATTGGGTATTTCGAGTATATCGAATTTATTTGTATAGATGTGTAAGAATTTTGATAATTAATAATTTAATACCCATTGGATACATTAATTTAATTTTATGTCTTAAGAAATTCACAACCAAAATCAAATGAATAACTAATTTTAAAAATATCATGTCCAGTTAAGCTAGTTATCATGGATAATATTATATACATGTTGTTAAAGTTTAAGTTTACGGGCGAATAGTCAAGTTGAATGTGACAAAATCATTTGGGTTATTTCAACGCTATTCCATTTAGCATAAGTTATAAGGAATTGTAAGAAGTTAAAAGGAGTTCGAATGAATATAAAATGTTGTATATGATTCGATAAAAATATTTAATGTATTCATATGTATATTTTTATAGTTATGTGTAACATGTTTTTATTTTTATTTATGAATTTTACATAATAGAATAATAAAATTTATATATTTGTGATGTCAAAGGTATATATGGCATGTTTAATGATTTATTTTTTCAAGAAAAAAAAATAAATCATATTTGATATTTATGATTTTTTTTATATAGATGCATAAATAATTTTTATGTAATAGATAGTTGAAAATAACTTTAATTTTAGTAGTTGAGAACATTTAATTGTTGAGAATATTTATTTCAAACTTGTAAAATTAAAGTCATTTTCAACTATCTATTATATGAAAGTCATTTATATCTATAAAAACTCTTTTCATAAATATCAAACATAATTTTTTTCTAAAAATAGAAAAAGAAGAAAATAATTATCAAACTGATATATATGCATTTTGGCATTACAAATATATAAATTTTATAATTTACATTAAATTCATAAATAAAAATAAAAGTACGTTGTAAATAAATATAAAAATATATTAAACATTTTTATCAAGTCATGTAAAATATTTTATATTCTTTATAGCTGATTACAACTCCTTACATTTGCTTACAGACTTCTTACAACTACTTACACCTTGTTACATACTGCTACTGACATTTTACACCTTCTTACATCTTCTTATAGCTACTTGCACCTTGTTACAACTTACACCTACTTACACTTTGTTACAGCATTTCCTTATAACTTCTTAAAACTCTTTATAGTTTTCCCTACACCTTTTACTGTATTACAACTCCTTAAAGTTAAATGGAACCAATAACGGATTTAGCGGAGCCCATGGTCCCATCATTTTGGGAAAAATTTTTTAGTTAGCATCTAATTTTAAAAATATAATTTAAAAAATAATATTTATCTTAAAAATATTTTTAAATTAGATTTTGTAAAATTTTAGTGATATTTATCCCCGAAAAAAAGTTGAATATCTAATAAATTAGGAAGAAAAAAGATATGATACAAGCTATTGTGTAATATATATAGCCATAATATTGTTAATTTTTTTATCTAGCTCTCTATGTCTCAACCGTAATATTACTTTCTCCCTATCCTTCAATTTAAAATAGTTTAAATTTTATTCCCAATTAGCAATTATTAAAAGAAGACAATGTTTTCGATGCTTCCAATCGAAACACTAGGTATGTTTAGCATTAATAGTGTAAATTTTATTCCCAATTAGCATTAATATTATGTTTAGCATTAATTTTTTCGAGGTTTCCAATCAAAACACTAGTGTAAATTTTATTCCCAATTAGCAATTTTGAGAATTGAAGTTGGGGGTTTTAGTAAAGATTCTTTTGTTCGTAATTCGAGTTTGAGTAGGCCAATTGATGAGTACCCATCAAATGAATTTGATGAAATTCAAAGGTTATACTTAACTTTTGGCCCTTAACGACCTCGTTAGGATGTTTATCCATCTTCGGCTCCGGAAAGTCATTCCCTCGATTTCAATATCACCGGCTTAAGAATTTTCTCTGGTTAGAGTACTCACCTTCTACTAATGTTGTTAATTGTTTTCCATGTTATCTATTTTCAAAGAAGCCAATTGAAAAACGGTGATCGAAAAATTTATCATTAAAAACCTTTTTGAAAAGGGGGATTAGAAATATTCTTTAACTCACCATCCGATTTCTCTTGATAAAATTTTCTAATTCCGCCCTGACCGGAACATGGCCGCTATCATAACATCTGCGATGAACATGCCCTAAAGATAGTAAGGAGGGTACGAGCAATGTGACGCGACATTATGTAATTGAAATTAGATTTTTACGTGAGAAGGTGGCCATGTCGTTGCTAAGGCATATGTGCTCCACTCCGGCAATGAATTTGGTCAAATGATGTATATGTCTAGATTAGTCTTTAAAAAACTGGTCAAATAAAAAGGATAGGTGATTTGATATTTTCGTTTTTTTTTCGGTAGAATAAGAAGGGTAACGTGTATATATTGCAACATTTGCCTCAACCTAAATCAATATAATGTTATTACCAAATTTTCAATAGTTTTTTTTTTAATGAGAAAGTAGGATTTAATTCATATATTAGGTATCCATAAATACATAATTGAATATTAGCTCAGAACAAACTCCTATCCAAACTTGCTATGTTTTCAAAGGGATAACCTTTGTAAGATTATGGGTAGTAACAGGGACGGAGCCATGCACAGCCCAAGGGTGTCTTGGCCCAAAACAAAAATTTAAACAGCCCATGTAACAGAATTAAGAAAATTAGAAAAGTGGATAAATGGACACCCCTAAAATTGACCCAAAAAACTGGACACCCTTTATTCGGATGGACCGGCCCGCGTGACTTTGTGAACCCTCAACACCTCTCCTCTCTCTCTCTCTCTCTCTCTCTCTCTCTCTCTCTCCCTCCACTCGGTCTCTCAATTTCGCGTGCCCCCCTCAGTGCTCTGTCTCCCTCCCGTGCTTCCTCTCTCACGCTCTCTGTATCTCTGCTGCGGTGGCTGGCTCCTCTCTCGGCTCGACGGCTCCGGTGGTTCTTCTCTCGCTCTCTCTAATCTCGGCTCTCGTCGGTCTCGCTCTGCTGTCAGGCTCCGCCCCTGCTTGCTGCTTTCGCCCTCTCTGCTTGCAAACTCACGGCGACGGCTCCAGCCTCCACCGCTCTTCCTCGGTGTCCTCTCTGCCTCGCTGCGACGCTCGCTCGGTGCTCTCCTTCTTGATCTCCGGCCAGCAAGCAGTCCACGGTCCCCTCCACCCCCTCAGCCAGCCCTCAACTTGATTCATAAACCCTAAGTTTTTGAAATTCAGGTATACTCTCAATTTTAGTCTTTAAAATTCAGCCTCAATTAGACTTAAAATTCATGATTCAGTATAAACAGATGTGAATTGTAATTTGTGTTTGCTATGAACGGGAAAAAAAACCACGGGAGAGGAGGAAAGAAATTTGCTCATTGTGCATTATGATATGAATTAAAATTCATTGATTCAATTAGTTGATTTGTTATTTTCAATTTTATTATGTTTTATTCATAATTCAATTAGTTGTTTTGTTATTATTTTGTCAATTAGTTGATTTATACTCCAGCTGTAATATTGTGATTTGTCCTCCACATTTCTTCATGATTCAATTAGTCCACATTTATGCTCTAGTGCTCAAAGCTTGATTTGGATAATGAAAGCCATACAAGTTGTGTGTAGTTGTGATTGGTGCGATTGTGTTTCTGGGGTTTGTGTTGAATTTTTTCAAATTTTTTTCCTTTGTCCAGGGTCGAGAAAATTCTATTTTACGATACTTGGATAAGGAAAGAACTCCCCCCGGCATATGTTTATTAATTTTAATAGGTGGACACCCTTGTTCGAAATTCCAGGCTCCGCCACTGGGTAGTAAAGTTTCCATATCTCTTTAACATACATCCAACCACAAGATATAAAGAAAGTGTTAGAAAATAAAATCTCATCTAAGACCAAATCAAGTTCACAATGTCGACTAAGTATTAGTAACAAATAATATTAGTTATAAAATTTATTGACTTAGTCGATGAGTAAACTTCACACCCTAATCAGATTGATTCTATCCATCAAAAGGAATTATTTGCATAATTTTCGCACAATTTATGATTAGTAACACATGTTTAAGTATTTTTTGTGTAAACACTTGTGGTTCACTCGATTATATACTAACTTTTTAATTTAATATATAACAGTATTTTTTAAACCAAAAATAGCACATTTGAGAAACATGTTGTGGAGTGTGGCTAGACACTTATGGTTTTACATAATCGAGTTAACCATTAAAAAATTTGTACAAAACGGAAATCATAAACTTAAAATATGGGTTACTACTGTTTTATGTTCTTCAATTAATTTCACATTATTTTTTTTAAATGCAAAATGTAGTGATTTTCCCCCTTTTGGGTTGAAAATATTGGAAGCCCTAATTTCTAATTTCTAGTCCTCTGTTTCATTTGCAGAGAATCGATCGATCTCGAGAGAGAGAGAATGTTGAAGAGAGTAGTAGCCACTGTAGCCGGCGGCAGTGTCCACCAATGGCGGATGATATCTCGGCGGCAGTCATCCTCCGTCTCCTCCGCTGTCAACTCCATGTTGCTCCGCTCTCTCAAAGACCACTACCTTGAAGTCTCTAACATGGCCCCTCCTCCGGTACTTTCTCTCTCCCCTCTCTTCCCAATGGCCCAATTTTGCCACAACTTTTCTTAGGGTTTTTCCGACTGTCTTGACGGCAGGGTTTAGTTAAACCCTAACTGCAAAAAACGAAGTCACTTGTACTATAATTTAGTATAGAGTTAGCTCAAACAATTGCTCAGTCTGTTCAATTGTTTAGTCTCCAACATTTTGCTAGATTAAACGTGTGTTGCCCCTTATTGCAGAAGGTGAGTCCTCCATCAGAGTTCACAATTCTGAAGGGGGCATTGGATTCGTCCGGCCCTGTGCTTAAAAAGAATTACAAGAATGAGGAAATTAGCTTATCAGTCATGCGATTAGCTAATATTGCCTCGCCAGTTGATGATGATGATGATGGTGATGAGATTAACCAATTGTTTGTTCATGTTGAGGTCTCTAAACCAGAACAAGCCGAGTCTTTGCATTTCCTTTGTGGGTTGTATCCCGATGCCTTAGGGATTCACTCTGTTGCTCTGAGACCCAAGTTTCAGGACGGTTTCATCATTGATCTGAACAAATACACCGGCCCTCTTTTCGAGTGAGTTCTATCCTACTCTTCGTTTTCTTTCTGAAATAATGTGAGAATTTGTAGTTTTTGTGGGTGAACTTTATCGTATTTGTTGGTTGATTTCATATGATTAATGGAGAGTATTAGGACCTTGTAACTTGGTTTATTTGTTGTCTTGCTCATTTTCTCTAAGCTAACTTTGTTATCCCAATTCTTTGTATTTTGTTTGAAATGCACGTTCAGTTGTGACGTTTATTACCATGTTTATCACATAGAATTTGTTTAGTGAAAATGAAGGAATTGATGAATTTGGTGTTGGAGAGCTGATAACTCTTGCCTCTGGGTGCCGAATATATTGTAATCACTATGATGTTGATTGAACAATGTTATGGGAAGTGGGAGACTAATCTAAATACCTCTTTTTTTTTTTATCGGTTCGTGTTTAGTTCAGTGCAATGAAATTTTCTGGATGGATGAAGTACAACTAATGCCGGGCAATGCTGTGGATGAAAATATGAAAAGTCTAGTATCTCATGTGCTTAATGAGGATGTGGGAATTGGGATTGAGGAAAGTCGGTTGGGAAAAGAGTGTTGCTAAAATTGACACTGAGCGATTCCTTAAAAAGATGAAGGAACAAGATAGGATGGACAATGTGATGGGGGAAGATAGCTCATGCAGTGATCTTACTAGGAGGAAGGGTGAGCATTGACTATTGGCACTAGCTGGCTGTAGCTGAAGTAAGGGGATTAATGAGTTTAGAAATAGATTGAAGAGTGTGTTAGTGCTATAAAATTCGCAGGTCTTTAAGTATTGGATAAGTACGTTTGATACACTTTTTGTCGGGAAATTGTCCACCCCATCATCCCCAACAGCCCACATCCCAGGATTCAGGGACATAACCCTAAGGCCAAAATAGAGTGCACAGTGGAAGTGAATAGATTTCTTAATTTTCTCCCCTCCCCTTGTGCTATCGGAAACTGAGAAGGATTAGATCAAGTTGGCAGTAGCATTTTGTCTGAAAACCTTTAGCAAGGGTCATGGGTAACAAAAGGATGCAAGAAAGTACCGCCTTTTTTCACTTCTGAGATGACTCTTGTAAAGCAAAGCCCAATGAAGACCTTCTCTAGGTCCCTATCACGAGATCTTCTGAACTGTAGTTGCAAGGAGGTGTATTTGCAAATTCTTTGCATCAAAGAAGAGTCAAGAGGAATATAATGAGTGACCCAACCTGACAGCACGGTTGATCATCTGATTGAACATGTACGGAAAGGAAGAAATGAATTGCATGTGTGACGTTCAACTCTCCCTTGCGATCAACTTGTGGTTGGCAGGGCAAAACTGCCTGAGTATCAATTTCCCCAAACCCGACTTTGGTTGGATCTACACTGGATGATAGTGTTGTTGTGACATTCAGCTCAATTGAGACAAATATCAGGCCTAATGGTCTCTACCTATGCCTTATTTAGCTTGTTTTTTAAGCTTGTCCCTGAGTCTAAGTTCCCAGGTTGTGAGATAATTCCCATTGAGCTAATTCATAGGGGACCAAGGACAGGATAAATCTCGTTAGCATTCACCGTGATAGACTACATGTGAGTACTATCCATGTTTACCTTTTAGGAATTTGAGGCTGCAAATGATATCTTGAGGGTTTATGTTCTCTCTTTCTTCTTCTTCTTCTTCTTCTTCTTCTTGTTTTTTAAAATCATTGAAAGATTGTCCATCCATTAATCTTTAGGGGTTTTCTTTTCATTTGTTTTGGGATTTTTGCTTGTGTTTTTTTTTTGTTTGGGGGGAGTGGGTTCGCAATGGATGGTAATTCAACCCTCAACCTCTCCCTTGAGAGAGGCAGTATGTATCGCTTTTCTAAATGGTGTTCCTTGTAAATTTTTTGGGCTTATTGGATGATGTGTGTGAAAACAGTGTTGATAGCTCGATGAATTCCTTGTTGGAGTCTAGACGATGTGCTTATTGGTAAATGCTAATGGGCTTATAGATATCATGATTAAGTCAAAGAGGCTGGGGGTTGTTTGTAAGCTAGATATCAAGGAGGCTTATGATCATGTCATTGGGTGTTTCTTTTGTGTGTGATATGAAGAATGAGATTCCGGCAGACATTGATTGATGGGATTAGTCAATGCATCTCTTCAATCTCTTTTGCAGTGCTTGGTAATGGTTCTCCAACATGGTTATTTTCAGCTTTCTGAGTCTTCATCAGGGTGATCCGAGCACTCCTTGTCAATTTTCGCTATTATGTCAGCTTCCATGGCTGGCCTCAATTCCAGGTCTCCCCTCCCCAGCTCCGTAGGCAGATCAAATTCAACTATGATAAATGTCTCTCATTTTCTTTTTGCCAATGACACTATTACCTTTTATAATGATGATTGTGAACAAATGTTGGAGCTCAGGTGCATTCTCAAGGTGATTTCAAGTTAGAGATTTAGACTTACAAAACAATCCATCATGCCTGGTGAATAATAGTATTGTATTTGTATCCATTTGCTTGTGAGTGTTAGGTTGTACTACTAATTCTCTTCGTAGTGCTTACCTTTGGCTCTCTTTCTTGGAGCAAAATTCCGAGAAAAATCCATTGGTAAAGTGGTTATCAGAGGTTTGAGAGAAGGCTTTTGGATGGAAATAAAAATATCTTTCCCAGCTCCTTTGGGGGGGTGGGGAAGGGTTTACTGTCATCAAAAGTCCATGGTTATTGAATTAGAAGTTTTCCTAACCAAAAACTTCTCTTTGTTGTATTTTACTTTTGTTAGCTAGAAACTTGTATTTTGTTGTATTTTACTTCTGTTTTATTTCATAAGTTATGTTTCAAATAACTGTTAGCCGCTAAAACGAACCTAAAAATCGGATCAGTTACGGATCAGATTTTTAACTATCCGAAAGTTCGGTTAACTGAAAATCAATTAACCGGTTTTGCACACCCCTAATTGGTGTGGTGGCACTCCCTTGTGAAAACTTTCCTTTTTAAAATGTTCTTACTAAGGATGGAAATGCTTTGATAGCTGATTATTGTGAGCAAGTGTGTGTGCACTGCATTTGGTCATTTGTTTTGTCCATGATGCCTTTTGTTGATGATGACACTCTTGCTAGATTTCTTAGCAAGCTGAATGAGATAACTCTTGGGGACTCTTCTCTTGATACGGTTAGGTGGAATCTCAATTTTGAAGAGATTCTTAGTCTAGTCTTATAGTTTGAAGCTATTGTCTTCTCCTTCTTTATACATTAAAGCGATTTTTCTCATGCGTTTTAGTGTCACGTGCGGTTTTTCTGGAGCATTTGGAGAGAAAAGGATAGAAGGATCTTCCAGGGGTTGGAAATGCCTTTGCAGCACATCAAAGATAATTTGATCAGGATTCTCTATGTTAAGGATAATGGGAACTATTGCCATTCTCTTTTGAAATTGTTGATTCTGTGGATAGCTTCTATGTTGGATGTATGTAGTCTTTGTCTAACCTTTTGATCTCATATATATGTATCCAGTTCCTTTGTCATAAAAGTTGTTTGTTTTTTTAAAAAAAAGTTCGTAGCTAGGCATATAGAGGAAAAATTGTTGTGAAGGAATTGGTCTACATTATTCAACTCTCATGATAGGAGAAAGTAGGGGAAATTTGTGTAAATATTACTCATGGAAAGTAGGGCAATTTGTGTAAATATTACTTTTGCTGGCGTCTGAATGTCTGAAACTTTTGAGAAATGATAGGTTGGGAAACTGCAGGTTTGGAACTTTTATTTTCTTCCTCACTTTGTAAAACTTATGGTTTTTATGTCTGAGATATGTGCAAGTTCCCTCATCATCTGAGCATAATTGTTCCATGTAATGATTGGTAAGTTTGTTGTCGTTTTTAGTGCCTACAATGAGGTGGAATGGATTATGTGATCTAAAAATTCACGTATGACTAGGTTGTCAAATTTCTTATGGAAGATGATTTTGAGAGGATTTATCCGGTTCTAGAATCAATATTAACTATTTAACATGCAGCTCCATCTTTACTATTTCAGTAAACTATGTTGCAAACGTTATGGGCCTCATGTTATAGCTCTCTTAGTATTTGTACATTTGTACCTTGCAACGTGATTAATAGATGCCTTGCCTCAGATTTGATGATTGTGGAATGGCTGTTTCTTATTGTCTGACAGAAATCTCGATGAAGAGACAAGAGATGCGTTCCATAATTATATCGAGGAGCGTGGCATAAATGAAAGCCTTTTCCCCTTTCTTCAAGCATGGCTTTATGTAAAGGATCATCGAAATCTCATGCGTTGGTTCAGGTCAGTCGGTACTTTTATCAAAGGAACTGACGAGACCAAGGCCGTCCCTGGTGCTAATGAGCCCAAAGAAGCAGCTAAAAGTGCTTGATCCTCTTCATTAGCAATTTTGTACTGTTCATTTATCAGTTTAGAGTAGGCAGTTCAAAAGGATCAAACCATCTTCTTTTAGCTGTTATATTCATCAGTTTTGAGAGGTTACATACATGAAGAAACTTATTCAGCTGTTTGCTGGGTGGTTATATGATCAGCTTCAAGTTAATCTTATTATTTTTGTCCGTGTTGCATCACCTGATATATTTTGTTATAAGTTTTTTGAAATTAGCCAGTTTATTCATTTAATTTTTATTTACTTGCAATATTCTAACTGGTCTTTTGCCTCAAGTTATGTAATTTTAGTGGGTCAACTTGATTAGGTTTGGCTATCCACGTTTCCTGACTTTCGTCGGTTAAGATCTGGGTCTCCCTTTGGTTGGGTGACCAACTCTAAGAGGTTGTTTGGTTAATCAGGAATGGAATGAAATGAAACTTAAAATTTGATAAGAATGGAATGAAATTTAATTCATAAAGGTGTTCATATTTTGGTTTGGTCCGGGTTTGACCCAAAGAACACTCATAACCAACTCTTGAGATGAGAAATCCGCATTATATTTATACCCTAACTTCATGGGCTTCCCTGCTAGGTCGATAAAAGTTGTGTTATCTCTCGTTGTTTAGAGGTTTAGCCTTTTAAACTTGGCAAGTAATTTGTTTGGTTCGGATTAATTTTTGAGTCGAGTCTTGTTTAGTGCATGAAATTCATGATTCGGTTTGATTCACTCTGCATGGTGAGTGTTTTATGAAAAAATAAGCAAAAGAGAACAAATAGTTGGTTTAGTTTGAATTGGGTCATGTCAATTCAGATTCGGTTATGCTATCTTTTGGGTTTATATAATTTACGGTTAAGCTTTAATCAAAATTAGGATGCCATATTTCTAATTTATATAATTAACGGTTGAAGTCTAGCCGCTTGCGTAAACGTTAGTAACGGTAAAGCTGCCTCTAACTAGATGTCCCTAAATCTCACGAAAGCGAGATTCATGCTGAAAGTTATTATTGTATGTATAGGTGTACTTGTATAGTCTTTTTATCAAATTTGTATTTTTCTCTGTTGAGCTTCCCTATTTGGGGCATGTTCAAACTTACATATGAAACGCACATAAATATAAACGAAACGAACATGTACATAGAAAAACATAAACGAATATAAACTAACATAAACGAACATAAATGAGTTGTTAAATAAGAAACAATCGAATATAAACGAATATAAATAAATATAAAAGAATATAAACGGATATAAAAAACATAAATGAACATAAAATATAAATAGATTATATTTTTAATATAAAGTGGAACATACCCATGGTGGTAATGGCCAAAGGATCATAAAACTCCATGTGCATGTATACATTTATAACAACATTAGTTGATTTGAATTATATAATTGAATATAAATCTATATTATTTGTGGGGGCCTGAGAAGATCAATATCTTATCTTTTTTAAACAATTGAATAGGATTAGGTTGAATAGCCACCTAATTACGAGACATACACATCAAATTATAACATTTATTCTCTACGTTTCACAATACATATCACTTTAATTAATTTTTTTGTTTCAAAATATCTATCACTTTAATTTTAATGAAGTGCTAATGATAAATTTGCCAATTTTATCTTTATTAATTGTTTTGTTTCTCTTTATTTTTTCATTAATTTTCTTCATTTCTAATGAAATCTTGGGACAATTTGGTCTTTAATACAAATTTTATCATGAATTTTGTGTTATCTTGGTATTCTTTCATAATCTTAAAACGATATATATTTTAAAATAGAGGGAGTATTTGTAAATGATTGATGGTATGCTAGAAAAGTCAAGTTGCATGGATAACTGAAAAACATTTATGGTGAAGTACTTGAAGAACATTCAATTATATTCCTCTATTTCAAAATACATGTCGTTTTAAGTTTATGTGTGAATATCAAGGAAAGACTAAATTCATGACAATTTCATATTAAAAGACTAAGTTACCCCTATATTTTATTGGAAATAAAAAAATTCAATAAAAAAGAAGAGAAACAAAACAATTAATAAGGACAAAGTTGGTAAATTAGTAATTAATATGTCATTGAAATTGTAAAGTGATAAGTATTATGAAACGAGAAAAGTTAATTAAAATGACATTTATTTCGAAACGGATGAAGTATTTTAATTTCAACTTATACGACTATAATAATAGAAGGGTGAAAAACATTTATTACAAATTACATGAAGAACATTGAATCATATTTTGGTTTTAACTTATATGACTATTACTTGAGAAGGGTGTTAATCGGTAAGCTGCAAAATTTTATTAAATTTAATACATAGGCTCAAAGATAGAGTTCACTTTAGTTCATTATTGTTATTATAATTATATAGCCCAGTGCTAAAAGAAAAAGAAATTGCCTAATAATCTTAAAACTTTGATCAAGCTGTGACTTTGTAATTTTTTTATTGATAAACATGTCCAACCGATATCGAGTCGGGGAATGTCAAGTCCACTACTACCACCACATAAATTCCTCACATAAGAGATATTTGTGCCTCTAGCATCAAACTACTACCACCACATAAATTCCTCACACAAAAGAAATTTGTGCCTCTAGCATCGAACCTGAAGGGAGGATGGAAATAAGGTGACTTGTTTTGGTAAGAGGGATTAAACATTGCAAATGGTGAGCTTTTCTCTCATGCCATCAAAACATTTGCGTGGAATCAACTTATATTTTGCCTAGCTATGTAGCTTGGGCTCAAATAATTCATCAGCATAAATTCATTTGTTCCCTTGAATATAATGCTTGTTATAGTAAATATCATCCTATAAATTTAAATTTAGGGAAATTTTATTTTAATATCCTTTTATTTTTGCATATTTTATTTGGTTAATGCTAAACATTTGAAATATAAATAGTACTTTTTTTTCAAAACTGATCCGTAATATTCGTTGTCAAAGTTTAACTTTCAATCAATGATGTATGAATTTTTTAAGATTATTTTGACACAAAATTTAAAAATCTAAATGATACTCTTACGGATGAGTCACTTCAATTGGCTTTTAATGACATTAGTGACAGAGAGATACTATTTGGACATTGTTTTAAACAGAGAGATACTAATTAGAATTATTATTTTTTTGTTTATCAAATGGAATGCGAAGAAACATAAGGTCACCAAATAGATATTCTCTTAAATTTATGATAAAAAATTAATAACTTATATAGACCAACAATACCTCGACTTTAGTAAAATGGAGGATTGAAGACCAAAATAGAGTATGCTCTAAATCTTTAATTATCAATTTAAATTATAATTAGATTGATTGTTTGACCGATAGCAAGACATTAAGAGACATTTGCACTATTTTTTAATAAAAAATAGGAAATTTAGTTGGAATATTGGATTTTAAAATCCTAAACTTTGGGGTCTTTTGATGGGAATATCCCGAAATTTTGATTGGCATGACAACGATCCCGAATTTAAACCCTAATTTTTTGGGTATCCCACCACCGAGTTACGGGTGAAAAGACTCGGTGGTGATATGACGTGGCGACGGAAGTTTAACCACTTTATTTTTTCAATTTATATGTCAGCTAAATTTGACTAGTTTTACCCATCTCTCCCTGTCACTCTCTTTCCTCCTCTACCTCTCTTCATCTTCTTCCTCCACAAATGTCCCTGCCATTCTCTCTCCTCCAATGGCTCCATCTTTTTGTCCATAACTCTCTTTCTCTCTCTTGTAACTTGTATGTGCATCTCTTATCATATCTCCTCTCTCTCTCCCCCTCCTCCCTTATTCCCTCTAACTTTGAAGTCCCTTTCTTTGAAATCGATTGGGGGTCTCAAGTTTCATTCCATAATCTTTTATTCTTCTTCAATTAACACTTGACAACTAATCTCATTATCCCAATAGAAAATCAAACTCTTGTATCATTATTTTCTTCTCATTAAAGGACTCTAAAATTAGAGGGCTTATTTTAAAAGGCAATTAAAGAAAAAAAATCTGATCGGGTCTTATTCAAGCTCCCGAAAAAAAAAACCAATTTGGGGCTTTAATCCAAGGTGAAACATCAACTCAAAAAAATAAAATAAAATCATGCATTCAAAAATATGTTACATGATTTGCTATTCATTTTCTAGGTTTTTAGAGAGCCAAAAATGAGAAACAAAGAGAAATGAACTATAATAAAAGCTGCAACCTTGAGCCCATTTTTAATCTCCTTTGAGATTACTCCAATCCTTAACCAATCTTCACTATATCTAACCAAAACTCAAAAATACCAAATCGCAAAATCGAGTTAAATGCAAAATTAATTTTTGAAAATTCGCTCTGTGCTACTACTTCATAAGAATTTAATTTTTGAGAACTACTTGATTCGATTCAAATTGACCAGTCAATAAGGAAAAAATGCAAAAGATTATAATGGAGATTATTGATTGTACCATGCGTCGACGAAACCTAATCCCGAATTGCAATGGAGGATTAAGCTAAAATCTTGCTGGAAACCTTCAATTGGAAGTGAGGTTTTTCGTTGTTTCTAAATTCGGGAAATTTTTTTTTTTGCCAAAATAATCGTGGTTTCGAAATAGGATATGGGCTTCATAGAGAGAGAAAGAAGATCTAGAGGACAGAGAGTAAAGTGAGAGAAAGGGAAATAGTTTGAGAATGGCCATGAAAGATTCGGATGAAAGAGAATACCCGGATGAGAGAGAGAGACTTAGACCACAGAGAGTTTGAGAGAGAGAAAAAGCGAGTCAAATTATTTGTAAAAAAAAAAAAGCCACGTAGACTACCTCCACCGTCACGTCATATCGCCACCGAGTCTTTTCACCCGTAACTCGGTGGTGGGATACCAAAAAAATTAGGGTTTAAATTCGGGATCTTTGTCATACCAATCAATATTTCGAATATTCTCATCAATAGACCCCAAAATTCGGGATTTTAAAATTCAATATTCCAATTTAATCAATCACTCATCAATCCGAGTATATAAGTCTTCAATCATTAGATTATAACCGGAATTTGAGTCATCCTTAATCGACAACTTACAAGAGTGATCATATAAGCGAAAATTGATAAGGGTATGAGTCACCTGGTTCCGTATTTAATTGACATGTTAAAAAGTATAATAGTTAAAACTTCTAACATAAGTACATATATCTAAAATATTTTTAATGATAAATCAATTCATTAATGATAATAGTGTTCACACTTGTTAATTCATAAAACACCCCCAAATAAATAAATAAAAAAGTACATACGGTTAGGGACGCGCTAAAATGAAGACATCATCACTCAACAAAAATCCAAATTCAACACGATGACCTCAATTTTGTATTCCTATTATTATTAATTAATTATTAATAAAATATAAGAGCAAAATTTAAGTTTTTCTTTAGCCATCAATAATCATCATTCCCACACCCTCCTTTTCAACACTCCACCCCACGACTTATACTTTGACATTGACATCATTTGATGGTTATTAAAAAATATCTCCCTCATCATACCCTTTTTTTTTTTCCTTCATTTTTTGACACTCTTACTTTCACATATCATGCCAAATATGCTAGTTTAAATCTAGCAAAAATAATAATATGTTTTATTTTAATCTTCGATCCTCCTGTTTTAATGAAGTTGAGCTACTATTAAAAATATCTCCTATTTTTTTTTTTTATAATACTCAAACTTGAGGTTTTACTTGAAAGAAATAAGTGTCAACTTAATAATCATAGGAAAAAAATTGCACCTGACTTAATATTGTACCCATAGTATATACATGTAAAGATTGTAGAAATTCGATTATCAGATATGAAAAAAAGAAAAAACTATTTACATTAAACAAACAAATATTATCTCATAAATCCGTAGGTCATTTTCTTAACTTAAATTAATTGAAAATCATTCCAATTCGAATCCATTGCGTGGATTTAGCCATTTTTATGAGAAATTTAACAAAATTGTCTATATTAATTGTTACTTCAATTTATTTTAAAATAATTTGATCCAATCAAATTTAAACTGAATCGACTTATAATTGAACTCAAACTACACGAGAATGAAACTAATGCATTAGCCATCAACATCAAGACGTTGGTCACAAAATATGTGCCAACCCATACCCGAATCCAGGATGGTCCTATCTCTAACACTCATTCTCAATTCCCAAAAGGCCAAAACGTTGACAATGTAGAGGGAGTGATTGACCCGATTAATCCCCTTATCTCACATATTTCCCCTTCAACATTTTCATCACCACAAAAACAACCAAAATCAGTGTCCAAAAAGTTGAATAACTTTCCCCATTCCCCCCTAAGGCTTTCAACTTCTCTTTAGAGAGAGAAAGAGAGAGACAGAGAAACTGAAAGAAGAATGGAAGCCGAAGGTTCATCGTAAGTGCACTTAAACACATGCCCCTGTTTTTCTTCTTCTTTCTTCTCCTTTCTATTCTCTTGACTTTGAAAAATCGTCCGCTTTCTCTCTCTCTGACTTGAGTTTAAATGCGAATGCGATTGAGAAACTTGGCAGTTTTGAGACGACAGAGATGGCGGCAAATTTCCTGGCATCAACCACTCTATTGGTGGACTCATGGAGATTATGCAATTTTGCCAACTCCCCTGCTTCTGGGGGCTCTGTGACTGTGGTGGACAAAATCGGGTCAGTTGGGCTCATGGCCTTCTCCGGCCTACATGATCCTGGGCCCGGGTCGGGCCCATGTCTGAATGAGCTGGTTCCCCTTCAGGGCACTGCTCAAAATGGGCTCGGGATGGGGCTCTTTCCCGGGCTCGACCGCCATGGAGAGGATGATGATCAGGAGCCTGCAATGGTTCATGCTGGCCTTCTGCAACTCTTCTTGGCCTTGTATGGCAGTCCCACTTTCCAGTCCCAGGTTCCATTTCTCCCTCTCACCTTAGATAAATTTTACTGGAATTATTTGTCTGAATAAGATTATATGAATTATGAATAAAAGATTTAGTTTCATGAATTGGGTTTTCTTCATTTTGATGGTTTCACAATATGTCGATTTTCATAGTAAGCTATGTTTTTATTTAGGGCTCCATTAAATTAAATGCTTGTATTTTAAGTAAACTGATGTCTTTAATACTAAAGTTTGATGTCTGCACCAAAAAACACAAAATACTAAAGTTTGTTGTTAAAAAGATATATGGCATTTTTTAAATGAGGCATTAAATTTGATATAAATAAAATTTAAAAATAACGTTTAATATATGTGACATTCATGTTTAATGGGTCTTCATATATGGGATAAAAATCTCATCAGTGATACTCGAAAGAGTTTGGGAAGTTTGATTTTGTAGAGATTATTGCTTTTCAATCTTGTGAAGCAACCTACGCAACGAATTAGAGGGGAAGAGAAATATATTTGAAAGAAGGTACCAATAAAGTGTTTGTTGAAATGTAGCAGCCTTTGTAAGGAGAAGATAAGTTTAAATCTTCAAAAAGTGCATTTACAGACTGAAAAGGATTGCACCCTTGGTCAAATCAAAATTTATAGAGGTTGCCTTAACATCATCAGCGAATTGGACAAAAAGGCTTAACCTAAAACAATAAGTACTAACATAACATCCTTAGAAAATTCCAATCTGCAGAAGTAATTGAGTGGGAAAATCATACATTAGCCTTGCTTTGGTAGACTGTTATATATAGGTATATTTTTCCTTTATGCACAACTGTTGTATTCAACTCCATAGTTCATTCAATGTTTATAGAGAAGTTGGAAAATCTAAAGAAAAAATAAATTTAAATTCAAATTAAAATCTAAATGTATGCTTCAAAAGTCTTGCCATCAAGGCAGATGCTGAAAGTTATAATTTGGCCATCTTAAATATGAATTGTAAAATTATAGAGCTAGTTCGGTTAAATCCAATATTTAAAAATTGTTGACTACCTGCTATTTTATGTGAAAGAAGTAGATGAAGTTCAAAGAGACATTTTACTTTAGTCCATTATAATTTAAGCTGAAAATATAAGAAACGATTGTAGGTATAAAACTTAGCAATTTTAAACATGTGGAGTCGTTTTTGATATATTCCCAACAATTTTTGAGTGACGTGCTTGGAATTGGCTCTATTTCATGGCACTCACCTCGATCTTTCATATGCACTTTATAAAATGCAAAAGAATGGAATGAGACAGCACACAATAATTGGTATGAAACAAGCATCCTTCTTTAGGGCACACATGAAGCTTCATGCTTAGCTTCTTTTGGTTATGAGTACGAGCACACAGCTACTTCAGCATATCCTCTCAATCATAGAGAATAAATTTCTGTACTTATTTGAACAACAAATGGGAATGATGAGAAAAATGAAATGAGAATATTATGCAAGGACAAAAGTTGTAGGGTTAAGTCATTTTCTTGGTGTCCTTCATTTAGTATAAAGTTATCCTCATAATTTTCTTTCAAAAGAGAGCTTAAACTTATAGAAAATAATCTATTTCATAGGTATCTTACGTGCATGCCTTTACTCTATACCTTATCAAAATAGGAATCGGGACAGGTTGTGAGACATGGCAAAGTAGGGTTTTTAGATTCTAACTTGAACCGTCCTTCATATAAATTGGAGTACCATTAAGTCATTGAGTGGTGTCAACCCTCAAGCCATCCTTGCAGGTAACCTCATATCAGATTTGACATTCATACAACCTTGTATAAAAAATTGTATGAAAAATTAATTTTACAAACCTAACCTAGCCAAGATTTCTATGGGGAAATAAAATCAACACGGTTTCGTACGTAATCACTACTATCAAATTATGATGATGGATTAGTGGAGATTAATTGGTTGACTAGACTTTGAAGATTGAAAAAAAAAAAAAAATCAGCCTTCGTTCAAAGTCAGAAAGGCCTAAGTTTTCTTGTCACGTCATTTCAGGAAGTGGTCAAGAAGAAAGCTAATAATGGACATAAAATGAATGAAACTTGCTTTTCAATGGATGCCCAACTTTGAAACTTGTTGTAATACTATCGTTGTTGCTTGTTCCTATGTAATTATGTTGTTCATCACTCATTCTCATACTATTAGAATTAAAAGTTCTGCATCATTTTTCATCTAATTCTTTGTACGTTTGCCGAGTATCGACTTTGTGGTCAAGACCGATTGCTTAAGCATATTGGATTTTGATAGCGTTGGAAAAAATTTAAGTTCAAGTCGGATAAATCGAATAATGTCTATAATTCAGATGAAAGAATTTGTTTGGTATCTGATTTTTTCGACTCGGATAAATCGGACAAGTCAAAATTTAAGTCAAAATGGAGTTTGGACAATAGAAATAGGATAAATCTTACGTTTGAATTTAAATTTCGGATAAACAATTGGTTATTGTACCTGGTTTGTTCCGGTTGGACAAATTTTAGCCAGCACTAGATTTCAAGCTCATTTTCCCTTCCTAGTATGGTGAATTGTAATCGTATTGCACTAGTTTTTGTAGTTCATCTCAGCATAAAACAGTCATAATAGGTACCCACTAACTCAACTTCATTTCTGAAGTGATGGTACCTTAAATTAGATTTCAACTCTAACTTGAATAATCACGCATTTAATCTCAAATTTGATCACGAGTCATATATTATAGTTAAAGTGATAGGACGAACAAGGAAGTTGTTGAAGTCGAGTTACTCTCAAATTAGATCACCAAATAAGTGGAAACTCACCCACCAAGCTGATTATCTTTACGCAAGGATGCTATTGACAAATTTGAAATTGGGGGATGCTTGAGGATGTAGGTCTTTCAAATTAGTCATACATGAAACCATGGAGTTAGCTTCTTCGCTAACTCAAGGAAAGATGGGGGTTCAAATTCCGCCATTTCGGTTTTATATTGTGTTGTAGTATGGTATTGATATAGTTCAATATCCTAAGAGAGAAAACACACACAACATTTATCAGACAAATTTCGGATTAACTGTGTTGTTTTTGTCAACTTGGATTCATATCAAAATTGGGTCACTTTCTTCAGTTTTGTGTCAGGTTTATGTGGTTTCCACATTCAAGTCAGATAGATATCAACTTTGTCAAGTCTGGGACTTGTAATTTGAATAACAGAATAATCATTTAACAAGGAGATTCATACTCCTCACAGGACATTCCATAGGGGAGCAAGTTAATAATCACTTACAACTCCAAAAAATTCAAAGTTTATGTAAGAAATTGATACATGATGATTTTGTTTTATGATGCAGATGACGGCTATACTGGAGAATAGCAAGTCAATAATCCTCACAGGACATTCCATAGGGGAGCAATAGCATCACTTACAACTCTATGGCTACTCTCTTTTCTCCAATCCAATCCTTCTCCTCCCCAAGTTCTTTGCATCACCTTCGGCTCACCACTCCTCGGCAACCATTCTCTCTCCAAAATACTCCTGCAACAAAGATGGGCCGGGAATTTCTGCCACGTGGTCTTGAAACACGACATTGTTCCCAGACTTCTTTTTGCCCCATTAGACTCCAACACCCACCTCCATATTTTGCTTCAGTACATTCAGCTGGGGCAATCAGCCCCCAGATGACTGATGAGATCAGGGGTCAGTTGTTCAGCTTTGTGTTAGGTTACACTGAGGCAGCTGCAAAGGGGTTAGATGGAAACGGAGGAAGATCGGGCTTATTCTGGCCCTTTGGAAATTATCTCTTCTGTGCAGATGAAGGAGCAGTCTGTGTGGACAATGCTGTTTCAGTTGTTAAGCTGCTACATTTAATGCTTTCAATGGCAAATCCGAGTTCTTGTTTCGAGGCTCATTGTAAGTATGATGATTCTGTACATAGAGTTTCCTCCCATTTTTTAATGAGAAAAGGGTTCATGCACGGGGATGCACTTAGTTCAAGCTATGAAGCAGGGTTGGCTCTGGCACTTGAGTCTACAGGACTAGCAAATCAGGTACCAGAGTTTCTGCTGCTTCAGTCTCTCTCTCTCTCTCTCCTATTTTTTCTTCTTTTTTTGTTTTTTTGGGGGGAGAGGAGGGGTGGTGTTGTAGGTTGGTAGCAATTTTGGCTCAATAATACAACAGGATATGAGGATTTAATACTAGGATCTGAGTGCGAATCGTTCCTGTCCTGAAAATCCCTCCAAAAAATGGCATTTTTGAGACTAGGACTGAGTGTTAACTTCAAGAACCTAATATGAGTCTCACCCAAGACCATGAGTGGAGAAGGCTTAGGTGTATGCAGCCTCATCCTTGTTCCTTGAATGCAAGATTGATGTGCCAAAATGGTTAATTGAGTGACAAGCCAGGCCAAACTGACCCCTGGCAGGCTTGAACTTCAGCTGCCTTGCTTGGTTTCTTGAATCTTGACTAACTTGATACATCAATCTCAAATTTGTGTCCAACAAGCTTAAGTCATGAGAAATTTCAAAGAGTGTTTCCCTGACTATTTCTTCATCATGCTTACAGGAATCAGTTTCTGAACAAGCCAAAGACTGTCTAAAGATGGTGAAGAATACAGGTCTAAATCCGAACCTGAACAGTGCGAGGCTAGCCATTAGTCTAGCCAAGATAACACCACATAGAGCTCAGATTGAATGGTATAAATCTACATGTGACAAGTCAGATGATCGAATGGGTTATTATGACTCTTTCAAGCGAAGGCAAGCATCAAAGAGAGATAATCAGGTTAACATGTTCAGAATCAAGCTAGCCAGCTTCTGGGATAATGTGATTCATATGATTGAAACCAATGAACTTCCTCATGATTTTCACAAGAGGAGCAAATGGGTCAATGCTTCCCACTTCTATCAGCTCTTAGTAGAGCCTTTAGACATTGCAGAGTATTACAGAAGCGGCGAGCACCTGAAGAGGGGGCACTACCTTAAAAATGGTAGAGAAAGAAGGCACCAGCTTTTTGACAAGTGGTGGAGGGAGAGGCATTGTGTTGAAGAAGAGAATAAGAGGAGCAAGTTTGCCAGTTTGACTCAAGACTCATGCTTCTGGGCTCGGGTGGAAGAAGCGAGGGGTTTGCTCGAGGAGGTTCGCACTGAGAGGAGTTCAAGCAGGGTGGCTCAGTTATGGCAGGGGATTGATACATTTGAAAAGTACGCAAGAGCACTAATAGAGCATAAGGAGATATCATGTGATGTTCTTGCGAAGAACTCAAGTTACACGTTGTGGGTAGACGAGGTGAGAGAATTGAGATCACAGATCCAACAATTTCATCAGTTCCCAGGTGTTCTGAATGGTGAAATGGTTCCTTAAAAATGTACAGAAGTAAAATCTGAAGACTACCCATGAAGGCTCTGAACTTCCTAGTTTGACTGATGCCTCCCTAATTTTGGAAAGTAGGGGTTTTGTAACTTAAATTTTATGAGAATTTAGGAAAAGGGAAGCAGCTTATTGCTAACAATAATCCAACCACTGTAATTACTGAAATTCTATCAGGCTGTAAAAATTATTGTAACTATTGTAGAATATTTTTTATTGAGCAAGCAGCAATGAAGAAACCAACTGCAAAGAAGATGCCATAAACTGTGATACGATCTCATTTCATTGTTTGTATTCTCATATCATATTCATCTGTTACATGGAGGTTGGAAAAGGAAATGGAGAAAAGGGGTGATCATATTGGACAGCTCCGCCCCACTTCCACCAAAAAACCAGAAAAGGGAGAGAAAAAGTTGAAGGATGATGAGTTCTATGTCAAAGGCACAGCATCGAAGGAATGAAGAACTCTTTCTAACATCGTTCTTGTATGACTATCCAAAGGACTGTCTGGCTTGTCAGTGTGAGAAATGTTTAACAAGTAAAGCTTCTTACCAGATACAAATGCAGCTGAGAAAATCCTCTTCATCCCTCCTCTTGTGCTGTCAACAACATATTCAAACTCATATACTGGTAAGCCACCAAGACCGGGCCTCTCAGAGACTCCAACAACTTGAGCGGCCTTTGTGCTTTCCTGCAGGCATAATGATTTTCCACAAAGTAATACTCAAGTAATTCATGTATTAAGAAATGCTAAACATTAGAGAGTATAATCTTTGTACTCACTCAGCCAACATAAATCAGCCAGCATTCGACAACTGGTGTTGGATATTTCGATTTTATTTCATCCTATTAGGTCAACTAGCTCATGCTGAATTAGTATACCCCCCTTTCCGGAGTGAATGTATACACTAGAAAAACTTATTCAATACAAAATACAAAAAAAAGAAACCAATAAAGAAAGAAAAATCCTACAAGCAGCATGGATTCAAAAAATGGCCATTCTGCAATGAAACGGAAACATCGGAAAGGTTTTGGAGTTGAGCAAACCGTGTTGCCACCCGCAACAAGCCAACTTCTTAAATACAAGATGGCATGGATCACTTGTTCACATATCAAGCTAAAGTTTCCAGATGATAAAATATTTGAATACAGACTTCTGGATTCTGGAGACCAAATCTCAACAAGCGACATAACTCAGCCGGACAATCATTTTAGATAGCATGAGAAGGCTGTTCATAAGACCACATGGATACAAAACGAAAAACATTCCCAAGAACCCTATTTGAAAAGACTATTGAAGAGATAATCCATCAAGCAATCACATTAAAATTAGCAACCTACTTCTGTAATGCCTCAAGAATAGCAATACAGAGATAACAGCAATCTGGTACACAAGGCAACGGCTCACGGTGGGATCCTGAGTGGCAAGATGTCAATCAATCTTGGCCCATGGAAATGATGATTATAGAGAGGGTCTTTCACATTAAAAATAAAAATAAAAACGACAAACTAGCATGAAAGCATTTGTCGAAACTATATGCACAATCTCCAAAATTGAGGACCAATTACCTCAACTTCATAAAGGCAGAAAGCACTGAGTAATATTAAATTCTGTTCATCTTATGGAGCTCAATAACCCAAAATTTCTGTTTACCACTAATTAGATATTGAATTCATAATTTGCTACCTGTTTGTCAAACTATAGTTGCTTCTCCATCAAAAATTCCAAACCAAGCATTTCTATGCACCTCAAGTCTCAACAAAACCAACCCTATAATCGATGTCCACCAAAACTTTGAACCCTATAATCGATGTCCACCTCAACCCTTTAGGAACAAACCCTCGGGCATCATTCAACCAACTCCCCCTTTCCAACTTCAGCCACATTTCCTTTTAAACTTTATTCATCGAATAAGCCTTTCACTGTCAGCTATATTGTTCCATTCAACAAGTGCAAATAAGTATATCTCCAAAGTTCAAAGCAAGAGAAACCAAACAAAACAACACCCCAGAAAAACACAAGCAAATTTCATCGCAGTTGTCAGCTTTAATTCATTAATCCAATATATCGTTTTACAATTTGAAGCAAAATAACCTTCAAAGTGTACGCTCACTTCAACACCCGGATAATAAATTTCTCAAACTAATGAGAAAATCATCAAATTCCATTTCAAAACACATAAACAAAGACCAACCAAACAGAATTCCCAGAAAATCACAATTACAGAGCAATTACCTTGCGCTTTTCAGCTTGGATAAGCTTGTCAGCGACAAACTGAGGGGTCCCAAAATCTTTAAGGCTTGAAAGACGAACTGGGTTCACCACTACTCCTACATTGTTTGCCCCTTTATTCACCTCCTCAAACAACACAGTGGCCCCTGCTTTATCCACCTTGAAAAAGGCAACTTTCCCATCAAAATTGCCCATATAGAGAGAGAATTTACACACAAATTGAGCATAGAATTGAAGCCTAATACCTTAGTGTAGGAAGAGGGTTTGAGAAGGGTGAAACCCTCGTTGGAATCAGTGTATCTTTCAAGTTCAGCTTCTCTCTCTTCTTCAGCATCATCAGCCATGGCACTGGGAGCAGTAAATGGAAGAGAGAATGATGACAAAATGAGGGCAATGATTGAGAGGTTTAAGCTTCTTCTTTTGATGGTTGAACATTGGGAAGATAGTATGACTATTGGCTGTAAAGTGGGTTTTAAGGGAAGATGGGTTCTTGAGAAATGGAGGATTTTGTGGGTTTGTGCTGGTGGAAAGTGGCTGGGAAGAGAGAGATAACTCAAGGATAGAGCCATGAGAACGGCTGGTACGGTCTCCGTCTCCTCCCCTGTTTGAAGCCAGACCAGCAATGAGGCATGGAGCAGTGGTACTTTTGAATTGTTAAAAAAAAAACTCACGTAAAACTTTACAAAAATCTGATGTATAAAAATAAAAGTTGTATTATGATACTCATAAGTCATAAAGATAATATATAGCGCTGGAAAAATTCCGTATGATCCGATTGTCCGAATTTGTTTAATTTGAAAAAATCGGAGTTGGTTATAAATTTTTGTCCGATTGTCCGAATTTATTTAATTTGAAAAAAATCGGATGTGGTTATAAATTTTTGTCCGAATTTTAAATTCGGACAATCTTTCTTGTTCGAATTGAAATTCGAGTCGGGTTCGGGTTTGACAATTCGGGTTTGGGTTGTCCGAATTTTATGACTAATTCGAGTTCGGACAAATTCGGACAATCGGACAATCGGGTTTGGACGTTTGTTCATTCGGGTTTATATATAATTTAGTCGAAAATTTACATAATCTTCAATAAAAATTCGGACATTTGGGTTCGGACATCGAAAATTCGGGTTTAATCATATACATAGTTTCAGCCTAGTTTTTGAGAGTTCACAAATTCGGATATTCGGGTTCGGACATGGTCATTCGGTTTCGAGTTCGGGTTTGATCGGGGTATCCGAATATACAATTTGGACAGGGTCGAGTATGAAATTTATATCTAAATCGTACTGAACCCGAATTTTTACCAACGTTAATAATATATCAAATAATGCTAAGTTAAGATTTTATATATAGGCTATAGTTGATAGTGTTTATTTTGGATATGCTAGTGTGTTATATTTATTTGTTTAATAATATTTATTTTATTTATTTTTTATAATATAGATAAGATTTTACATGTAAAAAGAGTGGTAATTAAATTCTTACCGATGAAGAAAATTGAATTTAAAAGATAAGTATTCTATTACTTATGTAAAGTTGTTTCCTTCGTTTGTTTAGAAATATATTTCAATGGTCTAAGATGGTAAAATGTTACATACAATACTTTTAAATGATCAGAACAAGTGTTTTAAACAATTAAACGAGTTGTTTAATTCTAATAGCAGTTGACTCCATTCTGTTGTGAAGTTTACATTCAAATATCATTGTTTATTGGAGACATGGGACTCTTTCTTTCCTTTTATCTCTCACTATTTATTGAAATATTTTTTAAAATAAAAAAAAATTTATATCATGTGGCCTTTTTTTAAGCATGGGTAAGCAAGCCCATTATGGTCTCATATTTTATGAACTAAAGAGAGAGGTCGGAGTCACCTACCTTCGTTATATAAAAGGTAAGATTTCTTTCGTTAGACCACTCTTTTTATGATTAATAGCGTGTAACATATGACACAAAGTTTTTGTGACTATTTGAATCTAAGATTATATATATATTTTTTACTTTATAGTTACTTTCATGAGATATTATGATTGGAGGAGGGATTATATGTTATCTAAAATCTAACGGATGAAAATATGTGAAATTTTTGATAATTTACTAATTTGAGTATAAAATAAGACATCTATTTTTTTGTTCCAAAAAAGAAAAAAGATTGGACAAAAGTTTTAAGAGTTGAGTGATGTTTTGAGACTTATTTTCTCTATTGCTTACAGCCTTTATTTTGATGATTTCTGGGTGGTAGCAGCTCTGGTGATAATTGCAAGCCAAATTAAGCTCAAAATAGAGACATAAATAGGCTTAATTATATCAATTTTGGCGGCAGAGAAAGAGCCTACGTATCCCCCTTCCAAAACCCAATTTCCTAGAAAAATTGGAAGGAGAGAGAGAGAGAGAGAGAGAGAGAGAGAGAGAAACCCAGGAGAAATCTGGGAAAATCCATTCTTGTGAAATTCGTCAGAATTCAATCACCAGCATAAATTGTCAGAAGAAATGTCCTTTGCCTTGCGATTTCCTTCCCACCATTTTACCTCTGTGAGTGAATTTTTCTTCCAATTTCACCCCCTTTCTTATTAGCTCTAGTGGAGTATCTGTTTACCCTAATCAAAGGGGTTTACGTGGATTATTCCTTGACTTTGGTTATTGCCCAACTGTTCTAGTCATTAAGAATGGATGTATTTTTTCTGAAAGTTGATTCCTTGAAAATGTAGATCAGCTGAGTAGGTCAAAGTATCTGGGTTTGTCATGGAAGGAGATAATCTTCTTATGAAATGGATGTCTTGTTGGGTATTTCAGTTCAAAATGTCTGAAAGATTATTGGGCATGTTTCTAAAGGAGGAATGGCTATCTGGTTGGCAGTTTGAGTGGGGCATGACAATGAGCTCAAATTAGAGCGGTGGGGGCGGGCGAGTGGTAGGAGGTGGTGATGAAATTTCAGTTATATATGCTTGGAGAATTACAAGAAATAGCTTGTGTCGCAAAAAGAGTCGTGTGTGTGAGTGTAAAGCGCGCTTTGGAAGGGGACGGGGTGCTTCAAATGTATTTACCCTAACAATTTGTAAATGATGGTTTCCTTTGACCATATTTGAAGAATCTAACAATGTTTTGCTTCTTCACCAATAAGGAGTATTGAACTATGAGTTAGACATTTTAATGTAGTTGGTTATAATTCAAGGATCAAATGTTAACATTAGACTATGTTTGATTGGCTTCAAGGAAGATCAGTATTTTCCCATGCTGTGATGCAGATAGTGAAATGTAAGTGAAATATTTTGATGTAGTCCATTAAAAAATAAGTTGAATTTTTACTGCTTGAATCTGTGATTGACTGGCACTGTGAACCTTTTTATGTCCTAATCTTAATGTCCGTTTGTTTGGACCTAGCATATAGCGATGTAGTTCCACCTTTTTAGTGGCTTTGTCAACTGCATCTGTAAGCATCACTCACAATGTTTTTGAACTTCAGACTTTCAAGCATGTGAGACAATTCATGAGGACTTCACTGACAGGCAAGATGTTCCTTAGTTTCTTCAGCTTGTAGCCTACTGATTCAGTTCAACTCTCCATTAAGTTTTTGTGCAGTGATGGTGAGGAGTGATTATATTTATAATGATGTTTATAGATGCTTCCCCTTCAAGTAGCCAATTCTGGGTATCATTAAATAAAGCAAAACACATCAATTTATTCAGAAGACAATCAAGAACCATACAAACAACAATCTCGATGTCAGTTCCTGGAACCTCATCTGCTAGAAAAGAAAAGGAGGCTCCAATTTATCTCAAGGACGAGAAAACTGTTCCTTATGCACCTCCTCCCAGCGTGAAGGACATCGACCTTTTGTATCAGCTTTTTGATCGGAGGTCAGTGACTATATGTCTATGCTTCTTAATCATGATCCTATTAAGATCCTCTAAACTGGCAGAAAAAGCCAATAAACCAATTTCCATTTAGCAAAGTTTCAGCATGGCACAGGTGATATGTACAATAGTTGTCTCACCTTGTTCCTACTTTTCTCTTCACAGTAAAAAGATGGTGGTACTGACTGGAGCGGGAATGAGCACAGAGTGTGGAATCCCAGATTATCGAAGGTATATTAATGTCTTACTTTGGAGTTGCACCCATGATCTATCATAATTATGATTAGATATTTAGTTGATGTGTGGGAACTTGTAAAACCTTTGAAGAGGTAGAGTCTTCCTTTTCCACTATGGCCAAGAAGAATCCCAGCAAAAGCTCCATGAGTGTAATGAATGGTTTGTAGCCAGAACATGACCTACGAGCGTTATGTGTTCCCTGTGAAAATTGTTGTTATGATAAAAGTTTGGTGGTTTTTTATGTGAAACTTGTTATGACATTGTCTTAATTTTCTGGCAGTAAAGCCTTGGAAAACAAACTTAATTTTCTGCACTCCCTTCTCCACAAAAGAAAACAAAATTCTTTCTGAATTGCGATATTTGAAACTGACTCACTTTACGTTGCAGCCCAAATGGAGCTTACAGTTCTGGTTTCAAGCCTATTACTCACCAGGTAATCTGAATGGATATGCTTCAAACAGTACTATCTAACATAAATTTCACAATGGGGCGGGCACTTAGCCTATGCAATTCTACACTATGTGGCTGCTTTTGGGATGTAGAAGTTATGAACCTTGGTGTGCTGTACTCAAGCTAGAGGATTGGTAGCTGTCCTTCATGCTCATAGGCAACTATCTTTTTTCCTCGAGTATATTCAAAATATATAAATATGTGTTTGTGTATTGGATACCATGAGAACCAGAATTTCTGTTGATTTACATACATATAAATGTTGAAATTAGGCTGTATTGATTAGCATATGTCATGAATCATCGGGGTCACATTGCAGAAACATCAATCTCTTCCTCTTCTCCTGAATTTCTGGTAGTGATCGACTTGCAAACAGCTTTAGAGAATACCGTCTGCATATAATCCCCTTGCTTTTAATTTCATGGTTTTGAGTATTGTTACTTGGACCTGACCATTCCATTTAAGTGCATAAACATGGATATAGGTTTTGAAACATGATCATTTTCTGAAAATTATGATTGTTTCTGTCTAAAATGGAAGGTCAAGTGCCCACATCCATGTTGGAGCACTAAGTACCCGGCACAAATACTAGAGGGGAAACAATAAGTCCTAGTAATATAGGATTCAGCATTTCTCTTTGGTTCTTTTCTTTAAAGTTTGATACAGATTTGTATTTTTAAGTAGTTGATTGATTTATTACATTTCGTGTACTTCTTTTTGTTAGTAGGAGTTTGTGCGCTCAGGCAAGGCTCGCAGACGTTACTGGGCAAGGAGCTATGCTGGATGGAGGCGATTCATTGCTGCACAACCTGGTGCTGGTCATTTCGCATTAGCATCGTTAGAAAAGGCTGGAAGGATAAGTTTTATGATCACACAAAATGTTGACAGGTGGTGCTCTGATCTTTATTCATGCTTCTATGGAGTCTAGTGACTTGCATGTAAAGGTCTTTCTGTCTTTCTCAGGCTGCACCATCGGGCTGGGAGCAATCCTCTTGAGTTACATGGAACTGTATACACTGTGGCTTGTATCGAATGTGGATATTCATTTTGTCGGCACATATTTCAGGACCAACTGAAGGCACTGAATCCTAAGGTTAGGCCTTTCATTTACATTTGCTATTGTTGATCAGCATTATCTATTGATGTTCAGGCTTCTAGTTGTTCAAAATAGCCCCTTGTATGAGATGCTTGGATATGATCAGAAAAGCATTAGAATTGCCAATCAATGTATTTGTCTAGAGTGTAGCAAATGGAGATAATATTAGTCTAGATGACATTTTGATGGCTAGTTATTGAAGGTTTCAACTATTTTCTGTCACATTTGTCTGTGAAATGCACTCTTAATCTTTATGAATGTAAAAAGAAAGCTGATAAGATAGTACTCATTTTCCAGTAGGACTGTCCCTGATTCTGCAATTGTGAACACCATACTTTGGCTTTGAGAGAGGGGAATCAGATTTATGTTCCACTGCAGCATGTTGCTTGGATGGTGTTTTGACACTTGTGATAACAACTAACGAGCTCAACTCATTAAAGCTGCAAGATTGAATAATCAGAACCGGAATCTGGGATTGTCCCCAGTTAGGGATATCATCCCTACATGGAGCTCTTTTGTGTTGATTGTATTTAGGCAGCTCCAAGTTGCTTTTGGAACCTACAGGCAGAGAGATCATATCACTCAACTTTCAACTAAAATGGAAGCTCAGGAGGTTGCTTATAGTTTAATGCTCCTTAACTTTATTGCTTATGGGTCTGCTGATGTACCATTGCAGTGGGCAGCAGCAATTGATAGTTTGGTTTTTGAGAGCCCTGGGTCAGACAAAAGTTTTGGCATGAGGATAAGACCTGATGCTGACATTGAAATTGATGAGAAATTCTGGGAAGAAGACTTTCACATTCCCACTTGCCCTGAGTGTGATGGAGTGCTGAAGCCTGAGGTAAGATGCTACCCGTGCTGAAATCTATTTCACCCAGTCAACATCTCCTAACCCCCTCCCCTACCCTCATTGTGCACGATCAGCTTTCACGGCATATAGTGTAACATACCCGCGTTCTGAAATTGGCTTTGGTATTCTTTCATTAACTAAGTTATATGCGTAAGTCGAAGTTTAGACCAATTTGAACACGTTCATTAAGGCATGCAAACGTTTTGTTGTACTATTTTCTTTTAGCATTTAATCATCGTGAGTGTGTATGTACTGTCTTTTTGTTTTTAAATTGAATCACTTGGTTTTGATTTTGTCCTTAACCAACAGTCTAATTGTCCTTAATCGTGAGTATATATGTACTGTCTTCTCATTGTTCCTTAACCAACAGTCTCATGGTTCTTAATGGTGAGTATATATGTACCGTCTTCTCATTGTCTTAACCAACAGTCTCTTGGTTGATCACTTTATCTGCTTGTTCTATCTCTAGAAGCCAAAGAATAACGTTTGTGAAGATTTTGCATTTATTTATTCATATATTTTGGTAGATATAACATGGCTGGTCTTGGGGCTCCATACCTCCTTGATGAGGGGAATCTCGCTAGTGCACTCCTTCAGTAATATAATGTTGTTGATTGACCTTGTGTATTTTGAAGGTTGTCTTTTTTGGGGACAATGTTCCGAAAGAAAGAGCTGACAAAGCAATGGAAGCAGCGAAAGGATGCGATGCGTTCCTTGTTATTGGATCATCTGTAATGACGATGTCTGCCTTCAGATTAGTTAGGTACTACTGGATTCATGTGCTTTTGTGCTACCAATCAATTCTAAGCAAGAGCAAGGTGTCTATCGTTCACTAATCTGATATCATTCTTTTTATGTCCTCCTTTTTACCCTCATATTTTAAAGCTTGAGATTGCCTGATTACATACTTAAACCGTTGAAGAGATTATTCTTCAGGTTTCTGTCTCTGTTTCTCTTGTACTTTTCCCTTTGGCCTTTACTGAGTTATAGAGGGGCAATTCTGCTGATACTAGATGGAAATTCACTTAGACACCCCGTTCTCAAAAGAAAAGGACAAACTACAATGAGTCCCTTTTTCTCTGAATATGTATGTTTCAAAATGCAAAAATATTTTAACAAGAATGTAAATGCTTGTACTATATAAATCTTTGCATTTCTTCTCAAAATATTTGCCTTCCATACCAAAAAACAGCAAGACTACACCATCTATGCATTTGTATGCTGTATTCTAAAATATTTGCATTCCAGAATGCCAATATTTTGAGACAAAAAGGCCTCATACTCATAGTAGAGAGGAAGTTGCATATCCCTTATCAAATGAAATTTTATGATGCTATCTATCGATGTGAAGGATGCAAAATTTCCCCCACCCTTACAATGATGTTTCAAATGTCAATTGCAGAGCAGCGCATGAGGCAGGTGCAGCTACAGCAATTATTAACATCGGTGAAACTAGGGCTGATAGTATTGTGCCCCTGAAGATTAGTGCTCGTTGTGGCGAGGTATTATCACTTTTTTCCTTTTTCTTACATGTAATTTTTCTTTTTCAGTTTTTTTTTTTGGGGGGGTGTTTAAGATGACTCATTTGATGACAGCTTAATAGGAGAGTGCTTGAGAGGGGAGAGAGGGTTAGAGGAGAACCTCCCGCACACCCCCACCCCCTCCAAAAACAAAAAAAAAACCCTCAAGAGAGGTAGAATGTAAATTGGGTGCCACACTGCCACAATATCAACCCTTTGGTGGTTTTGATAATCATGACATAATTTGTTTGCTGTTTCTTTGGGCACTGAATCTTGGAGTTTGGATGCATTGTTTGACGCACAGATTCTACAGAGATTGTTACATACTGGATCTCTTAGCATCCCAGCTGTTCATTCCTGACGTCTAAATGACTCAGAGCCAAAGCATTAACAGCTTTCTTCATCCAAAAGCATGGTAATAGTTCGGCAAAAACCATGTTCGGTGAAAAATTATTTCAAGGATTCGGCTGCGCTCCAACCCCCGTTGAGTTCGGCAAAAACCATTTCTGTCTTCTCCTTTTGACATTTGTACAATTGGCATCCATTGTCAGGTAATAGTTTAGCTAATCATGGGAATTATTTGCCATCCTTTGCTGCGATGAGGATCTTCCTCGTTCGAGTGTTGCTGATGAGATGACCTCGTATATGTTGTACAATTTATCATGGAAAAACTTTGTCATGCTGTATCATTTGATGCTGTAGAACTTCATTTTTTATAATAAAGGGTCTCAATGCTGTTGAAGGTCATTGCAGTCATAATTCACAATTTATGAAAGCAATTATTGTAAAACTAGAAATAAAAAAGAGGAAATACATATTCATACATTTTCATTCACACTTCTCTTCACAATGAAGGTGGTCTATTTTGGAATATTTAATATACACACAGTATGTTTTTATGGTGATTTTTAATGATAGTTGGGATGGGAGTGATAGTGATAAAAGTCATTACTAAATAAATTAATTGTCACCTTGGAATTAAAAAGTCACCATAAAACATATTAGTAACGTTAAAACCTTCAAAAAGTTACTCTTAGAAGAGTTTGTTTTACAATAATTCTTTTATGAGACGGTCTCATATAAGAATTAGCTATTGGTACCTAATTTCTAATGTCAACTTCAATTAAACCAACCAATGCCAAAAAGTATGTTGAATGTTGATTAACAGATGATTTATTAGAAAGATAGAATTAATAAGGTTTTATAAAGATCAACCTATTTGATGCTACTTCAGCTACACTTACACAAATGATTCATTTAGTTAAGAATAAAGTCAAGTGATTTTCAAAATCAATGAGAATTTAATTTAATTCCAATTCAAGTTCAATCATTTCCAATTTAGATTGACTTTTAAGTAAATGAAATCTAGTAAACTCATCAAAACAACTTTAAAATAAAGTTTTGGATCATACATAAATCTAGACCAAATTACGTTACCCTATTACGTACAATCTTTGAGCCAAGCGATATGAGTACAGGTTATTTCATTCAAGCTTCAAACAAACTTTGTCAGGTCTAACTCTAGCAAATCAAATGGCATGATGTCTAAACACATGATTCCTTAGGATAAGTGGAAAAGCCCATCCCCCTCCCCCAAAAAAGAAAAAAACTCCTAATTCCTGACATCCGGGGAGAGATTTCCCATAAGTTTGATTTGGACAGTAATAGATCATATGGACTGACCCATTATAAGGGATCAAATCGAGCTGTCAATGCATCAACTAGATCTAAGGTTAAAAAGATTGAAGCTAATCTCTACAGGGAATAACGAAGCAACATATGAACTGACCCAAAAAATGGTCATCACTCATCATCACTCATCAGCCAACCGAAATAGCCACATCTTCCAAGGTTCAACCTATGCAAATTTACCTCAATCCTACTTAGATACAAAACATTCGTGCAAGATGCCAGTCTCTAAAAACTATGACTACCCTACTAGACCAACGTGACAAGCAAAATCTAGCAAGGGTGTGATACCCATTAAACATATCAACAGTCATGTCTTCCAGCAGCCTAGGAGTTCTCGGAAACTGCCTGGTCAATTTCTTCAATATGCTCACGAAGCACCTTCCACTGCATCGACCAAAAGAGTGTGTGTGTGTGTGTGTTAGCATATGAATATGTTTATCAGAAAATGAAGTCGGAAAAAAATTGTGGTGACATAAGCATAGATACCTGATCCATGGTGAGGGATATACCTACAATGAACAAGAACATTGAATCAGTGGAAAAACATACTTGAAACAATTTATAAACACAGAAAAACAGCTGCGATCCAATTTCAAGTTGAGTGATTATAAGTTGAAAACGTTTTTACCCATAGCAGCTTGTAAGCATATGCAAACTCAGCAGTCTATACACCCAAAAATACACATGCAAACTGCAGAGCCGCATTACAATTGGATGAGCAACCAGAAGGAAGACCATTTCATTCTCAAAAGAGATCAACGAAAAGTTTTATCATAATACACCTTTGTCAGAAGCCTTCTTCAGTTCAATCAGAAGTTTCAGAGGCATGACTATTGCTATTTAAACCAAGCATGTACTATCAAATAATATAGTTGGAAGCTAACTTCTGCAAATTGTACCATTCACTAAATCAAGCCACACATAAGACATCTATTCCCCAGCTATCCTATATCACACACATCATGCAGTCCATGCATCTAGTACAGAAGCGGAATCAATCATGAGCATTGAATTCCTGAGAAACTCTTGCCAAAGAAAGCATTAGTGCATCACCATATTTTCTTGTTCCACAACCCCATAAAACTAGGCCAAAACTTTCCAACAGAAGGAGGCTTTACCACCCCCATAACATGTTCATTGCAGGGCGACCTAATCAAGATGTCATTTTTATTGTCAATGAACTTATTGATCCCACAATAAGATCAAGGAGTCCCCAGGTTTATCTGCAAACTCAGCACAGAGAAAGCTTATGACAATGATTGGGACTAATTGCATGTCGAAAGATGGCCCTTGAGGTCAAGCTGATTGGATGGATCTCTTAGTGCATCTCAACTTCTGTAGCTGTGAAACAAAAATACCCTCTTCTATTGCAAATTCTCAGGGAAGTTTTGAACATGAATGTCCTCTCTGCCTCTCAGGCTGGACTGATGTCCAGATTTATAGTGGACATGTCTAAGGATACAGAGGAGATCATAAATCATACCAGTTATAGACATATATTTAGTATTTTGGGGTTGTGAAGTTGGGTTTTCCAACTTATGTAGGCCTTTCTATGAGTGCTACATTCAAGTAGAAGACTATCAGGGAGTCAATCATTACAATATCATAACTATTTTGCATCAGTCCAAGTAAATGTAAAGAAAAGGAGACCAACCCCTACTAGTTGTGTACTAGCTGTCATTACCTTTCTCTACCTATCTCATTACACTTAGAG
Organism: Talinum fruticosum; assembly: GCA_021018815.1. NCBI lineage: Eukaryota > Viridiplantae > Streptophyta > Magnoliopsida > Caryophyllales > Talinaceae > Talinum > Talinum fruticosum. The sequence goes on along the minus strand of JAITYX010000002.1, from coordinate 4,659,991 downwards.
GCCACCTAGAGAAGATTCTTATGGGAGTCTTTCGACCCCTGATTAAGTGGGATATTATCCAGCTACCAATTTCAAAAGTAGGATTTGGTAACAGAGAATCTTTCCAATTGAACTCTTTAAACTAGGTATCTAGTTATTCTAATGAAAAAAATAAATTTTGCAAAGAACTGATCCTCGAGAGGGACATATAAAGCAGCCTTCTAGAGATATAACAAGAGACATAAGCAAGATGGTGCCCCCTTGGCGACAGCTGAAATTTGAGATAGGATATGGTTCCTCTATTTCATTCAGCATAATATATATATATATATATATATATATATATATATATATATATATATATATAATACTGCTCATCTAATAGATCGATTTTTCTGTATTTTTATCTTGTGGCATAAAGTAGAGGCTTTGGTCTCCAACTGTTATATAAACACCAGTGAACCCTACCAATGAAATCCAACTTTTGTTTGTGATACTTCCTTCAATGGTTCTTGTCTTGCAATTTCTTCAATATCTGAGCCCTTCAGATGGTGAAAAGGCCAGTACCTCGTCTAATGGCAACCAATACCTATTTTTTAAGAGAAAAGACCCGGCAGGGGGTGGCTAGAAGGAAAAGATGAGCTTACACAAACGGTAAATCCTCAACATAGTTTAAAATTTTGAGATGTAATGGGTAAAATCTGAACTATAATCCCTAACCAAATGAGTCTTATGATAGCCTTAGTCATCACCCTGTTACAACTCAATGTAATTCGTAGCACAACACCTTGCAAACTGTTACCTAGTTAATTAATCCTAACTGATGATGCTTCTACAACAAACATTATCTCACAAGCAAAGTGGGCTACATCCATGCTAACTCCAATTAGTATCACTTTACAAAGGCCATTTAAAACACAAAGGCAAACACCCAGCTCGTTAAGGAACCCCCTAAAAACCCATTATAAAAAGGACACCGACAGATATCCTAAACATCCACCAATCAACCCATAGAATACTCTAAACATCAAAGCAGTGTTCTTATCTTTACTCTTGACTAAGCCAAACAAGCAGCCACGAAAGTAACAAAGACAAGCAAAACAAACTAGGTACTCAGAAGGAACCCTAACTGTGTACAATTCATTTCAGACAGGGTTTTTAATAACAAAAATCCGCAACTACCATTAGACCTAAATCTCTCAAAATCAAGGTAAATTCGCACGAAAAAACATCCAAGAAGCTCGTTAATTGTTACCTTTTCGGCCAGGCATTTGTTTGCCGTCCTTGACGTAGAACTCACGGATGTCGACAACAACCCTACCCTGCCAGCTCCTTACTGAAACCCGACGATTCTTCGAAATCTAAAGGATTCGCCAAAAACACTCGCCGAAATCAAATCAAACTTAAACAAATCAACATATTGAGCACAAAAGGAACTACAAATCATTCAAGAGAGGGAGGGAGAGAATGACCTCGCAGACGACTATGCTGTCCTCGTCATCATCTGGTTTGGCAGACTTTCTGGGAGGGGCGTTGCCATCGGAGTCGCCGTCGGAGGCGCGGTTGTCGCCGTCCTTCCTCTTTCCCCTGCCAGACATTTTTCGCACGAGGGGAGAGAGAGAGAGAGAGAGGGAGAGAGAGGGAGGGAGGAGGGAGGAGTGAGGAGGTGAGGACGGGTATTCAACTGCGTTTTGAGTGAGGGAAATGGGAAGGAGCGCGTGTTCAAAATTTAGGGGTCGCTGAAGTTTTTGAATTTTACCCCCGAAATTTTTCTTTTTCTTTTTTTTTTTCCGTTTTGTTGCCGCCCTTGGGAACAATCACAGAGTCGAAGGCTATCTTTCTGGTCTTGGCTTTTTCTAGTTCAATGAATGGGTGAGTGGGAGTGGAACATTACTAGTAAAATGATAGTAATACTCTTTCACAAAGTCATTAATATTATATCGAGCATAAATCGACAAATCGATTCGATCCAACTTCGATTCATGTTAACTTTTAGATTAATCATGATTAGATTGAAAACCATCGATTTTGAGTCGTTATTTTTTACTCGTGTTAACTTCAACTTGATATTTATTCGAATAAGTATGTCTTGAAAATGAATATCGACCTTTAGCAGTTACAATGTAGTATTAAACTACTTTGTATTATATTCAATTTTTTTATTGCATAATAGTATAAAATAATGCTAATTTAAAACATTTTTCTGGGTAACCCGTCACTAGCAGATGAACCCCCGAAGAAATTTGTTCCTTTCGATCCATGAACACACATATGACATACCAGAGCCACATCCTCTGCATCTTATGCTCGATTTTTGTTGCATAATGGGCATCAAGCTCCATGTTGACTTACGTATCATAAACACGGCCCTTCATGATTGAACGTACTTTTATCAATATTTGAGATCTAACATTGAGAGTTCCGTTGAGATGGGTACGAGGAGGTCAAGATGTATGCAACATTACACCTAATATGAGCTGTCGAGTAGGTTGTTTCTGAAAGACCTTAAGACCTGTTAAATATTGGAATCATCTCAAGCCACATAAACGACTAATATTTTCAAAACATCAAATAAAAAGTTTCTCAAGCCTCGAAGAAGAAGAACAAGCTGCAAAAGGAGTGATAAATTATAACCATATATATTGTGAATTCATCAAAATTTCCTAGCAACAAGAGCTACTGACAGAAGGATGTGGGAGAGCATACCCACCGGTACCCTGTGGTTAGTTTGCTGTTCTTTAAAAACAGGTCTAGTTACATCCCTGCAAATCTCAATGCAAACTTGCTTGCCCTACCGGGTTAGCCAAAAATGAGTTTCGTGGAGTTTAGTTTCCTTCTTTATCGAAGGAGAAAATCTTCCAGGGAAGCTGGACTGTTTCACTGCTTGCATGTCAGATGAGCATCGACTCTCAAACAGTTCACCTTCTCTATGGCAGCTTGCTCCTCGTACCTCGGGGTCCCATGCTGTGGCTTCAAAGAGAATCTGATTTTTACATGGTTTTTCTGTGGTCCCTGCTCTTTCTGGTGCTCCACTGGAGAGTGATCTGCTGAACTCTTCAGCTTCCTTTCTGTTACAAAATTCTGTTTAATAGCTTTTGCCAGTGGATACGAAGTTATAGGAGGAACACCTGGATGATCCGTTGCTGCTTTCCTAGCGGCTGGCCTGCCAGGAGGAGATGACATAAGATAATGGGAGTCGCATGAGTATGTGACTTTCCTCTTCAGAGAAGGAACTTGATCAGAAGTTCTTCTATGGTCTCTGACAATTGGGTTAACCAATCCGTCACTCTTGTCTGTCTCCTGACACTGAAAATGGAAGTGCACTATATCGAGTAAACAACATACATCAAGATAACGACAACAAAAATTTTAGAAAACAGGGGTGAGGATCTTTCGTAATGTTCGCTTTTAGCATTGTTGTAAAAAGTCAATTTTATGCAATTTTTCCGACTTTAGAGATGGTGGATCAATGCAAAATGCCTCACTCTACCATCCTCCATTTCTGTTGTTGGAGTAGTATCAAGTTAATGCTTTGTAAATCTAGGATCAGGTGGAAACAAGCCAGCCACAATTTAGGAGTAAGGTTGCAAACTCTTCAACAGCCAAGATCTAACTTTATATTGAAGTGCATACACTACTTTTTCAAAAAAATTTGCCAAAAGAATGTTCCCGTCACATGAAACCAAAATTAGTATGCTGTAGTCTCAATGTAGGAAATCATCTTGCCTGATTATCAACCAACACTCTTCTTCTACTCTTTGCTCTGTTGATCGCATCTCTTAATTTATGGTGATCCATGACTCCTTTAGGCCATAAATCTCCAAGCTGATCAAAAGCAAATAAATATTGAAATGCATAAAAGGCCTCTCATTATCTTGTTTCCTTTCATTTTCTTCCTCCACTGAAAAAAAAAAAGAAAAGACAAAAAGACCCTAGTCCAGAGTCCAGACACGAGACATGGAACAACTAAGTCAAATTACCTCGATAAGCAATCTCTGAATTTCTACACCTTTGTCTCCAGAAAGCCCCTAGAAGAAGAATAGTACAAGAAAAAAATTCTCAGATTAACTGCACAAAAGGACGTACAAGGGGTAGTCCCATAGCTGCTGGTGTAAGCACCTGAATATGTAAGTCATATAGATCACATAATTTATCCTCCATGGCACTATCCAACTTGTAGATTTTTGCTAGCATATCCTCCTCTTTGACTTCAGGGCGGTTGGCTGCTCCAACTTGTTGACTAGAAACCTGCATCAATGAGGACTTGATGAGACATAATGCCAGAGTTTTGTAACCCATATAAAAGATGAAGTGATGAACAAGAGTATTGGAGAATGGTGATATATCAGAAGTTAAATGAAAAAACATATTCCAAACTTTTTCTTCACAATTAGGCCCACTAAGCTATGGTGCTTATTCAGACATCACTACTGCATGAACAGACACAAAGGGGACACACCGTACCAAAGTACTTTGTTGACCCTCCATGAGGATAGCTTCCAAGTATACTGTATGATTGATTATGGGAGGAGGTTAAAAGAGATATTTTTACCATGGCAAGAATCTCATTCTTGATAGCTTTGAATTTTTCAGCTTTCTCCTTCCCAGATATTTTCAGCATGACAAACTTTCTCAAAAGTCTACAAAATTTTTAGATAAGTTATTACGACTTTCACAACACAGATGATTTAAAATCAAAGAAACAAGTACTAAGGAGATAACTAATTATATTAAGATTAAAGAGATGAAAAGGAACCGAAAGACATCCACAACTTCAAAACATACATGAGTTGCAAGAAAATAGGCTCCTAGAAAAGAACAAATCAATTGCAGCATAAATTACACGGTTTACAATATTCTGAACCTCCATTAGAAAATAAATGAAATTCAAGATGCAGATGTGCAGTATCGGTAAGCTTCTCTTGCTAATTAAGTACCTTTAATGTTTTTCCATGCACTAATTTCCCAATAATACTCACAAGACAGTTAACCAACTCCTTCGATGTTCTCTCCTTGCCTGACTGCTGCATACCAACATAAATTATTCATGTTTCTCTAGAATGACATAAGAGGGCAGACAGTGAACAATAGTGGAGTTTCCAGGAAACAGCATTAGCAAATGGAAGTCATGAAACTAGATATGGAACTGTATAGCACCACTAATCTTGCAACTTCACAAAGTTTCAGATTAACTTCAAGAGGCAATTCTCTTTCGATTGTTAACCATGAAGTATGAGCATCTGAGACTTCAACCTGAAATGATTTTGCTGGCAAGAAAGCACAATTATGTTAAGCAAAGTTTTTTACAGTTATTATCCATCAAAAAAAAAATTTTTTACAGTCAAGAACTTTTCTGAATGGAACTCCTCTCTATACGATCCAGCTATGGGCACAACTGACTTTATTTTTATTTTTTAAGAAAAGGGAAGAACAAAAGGAAGAAGCATACATTCTGAAACCGTCTCCTCTAACTCTCTGATGGCCCTTTCAAGAACTGTACTAAATGGTTTAACAAGTTTAATATCATTGGCAGCAAAAGATACAGTTTTCTGCAAAGCAAAAATGCAGTAATTCAATAGAACAGCTCCAACACAAGATATCTTGTATAGTTCTACGCAAATGTACAAAATAATGCCTCTGGACAGATATGCAAACTTGAAATCCTGTTAAGGCAACTATACACAGAGCACTATCATAAATAAGCAATGCAAAACAATTAGCAATTCTGATAAATGCTGGAATAAGCAGCCTAGATATATGAAGTTTTTAACTAAATGTTTCTCAAAAAAGGATTAAATTCTGACTTCAATGAGAAAATTTTTGAAAACAAGAGGAATCTCAGTTCTGGACAAAGATATATGTACTTGTGGTCCTTGAAGTCTGCATATTTCTTACAGAGGATTGCCTGAATCCATTTTAGAGCTGCACGTATCAATGTGATTTTGAAATTGGAGGATATAAAAATGTGGTTTCCACTACAAATTGGCATTGAATAAACAGAATAACAAATAGACAATAGGATGCTCTCTAAAAAGGGTAACTATAAATCAAAGGAGTAGAGAAGAAGACAAGGCAATGACATATGAGATTCACAACTACCAACATCTCTGATGCCGCATGTTTCAGACACTTACAATGCTTACCGAATGTTGTTGTGATAAGTGGTTGTAGCCAGAAGAAACATCATCAAGCAGTTCACTACTTCCACCATTCTCGTCAATGTGCTGATTTTTGGCAGATACTGCAATTTCCTTCTCATCCACCAATTTCCTACATCTAGGATTATTTTGAAAAGGAACACATTTCCCAGCAGAGTTCTGATGCATAACATCAGATGGATCACCAGCAATTCCCCTTTCATTGCGGTCCTCCCAGAAGAGAACTTCTCAGTCTTCTGCGAGACATTGTGTGTTGTTTTTAATGGAAACATAGAAGCATGCCCGGCTGCATTCAAAGGCAAAGTGCAGATGGATTTATTGCTAAAAGTGACAGATTACTTCTTACACATCACCAGGGGATCATGTGCTTCCAATGACAGCATCCAATTAAGATGGTGATCCTCTACCATAGGAGGTACGCTAGAATGACTAAAAGGCTTACAAAAAGGCGTTGAGCTCTTGGCACTGTCCCTTGAGTTTGTATCTTGCAATCTAACGTGTTTAGAAGAAGGATCATCACTCTTCTTGCCTTCTACTTTTGTCATTTCTACCCTGTGCTTTCTTGGCTGTTGGTGACCAGATGATGTGCTACCAAAGAAAATTCCAAATAAATAACACAGTTATGTTCATATATAATTTAGATGATAACAAAAATTAGAAAAGCAGTAAAAGAGCTCGATGAGTATGGAGAATCCTGCCTATCCAGAACTGAATGTCTGTTGTTGTATCATTTGTACTTAAACCCACATTTTAATGCATTGAATACAAAATAAACATTTAGAAATACTATACAGAGCATTCAGCTATAATTTTTAATTAGGAAGAAGTATTATACTGGTAGTCAAGTCTCTCATTCCTGACAAAGGGGTCACTGCATTCGCCAGCCTTGGAGTTGGCATCCTGGACAACAGCGAAAAATACATCAGTCACATCTTAAAACATACATAGTGATGATTAATTAAAGCAACGAACAGGAACATCATCCAACCCCTCCCACCCACCTCCCCACGCCACCTTAAAAAAAAAAAAAAAAAAACACTCCTGTAGCTTATTCTGATGTACTGCAGGATGGCAAGTTCCCACAATTTCATCGCCAACAAACATTGAATTAAGTGGCCTACTCCTACAGTAACAGTGAGCAAGCAACAATACAGTAGCATCATTTGTGAACTCTAACCCTCACCAGTATGTTAGAGGTTCAGTATACAAAGAAAATTATATTAGTTACTTAGAAGACAGAGTGGCAGAACAAACTCTTAATGCGATGCTCAACATGTGCCCCTATCCATGTTCCCATTCTGAGTGACCTGCATATCGCAGTCCCCATCCTAAAGACTATAAATAAAATAGATTAGCTCAACTAAGCAACCAACTACATTTGGATTGGAATCTATTACTAATTATAGCTCCAATCATATACCTTCATCAAAAGGAAAATTTAAACTCTCAATGTGACAAAGCTTTAACCTCGAACAGCAGTCATCTCCTTCCATAATTGCCAATGGAATTGGCTTACAGAATCTAATAATTGGACCCTTCTGCAACCTTCTTTCCAAGTGATAGTATATTTGAAAGTTTCCCCCAACTCAGCCCCATCAATTCCCAACAAAGATATATAAGAAACACCAAAGAGAAAAACATATACTGGTTTTGTGACAGTAAAGTCCTGTAATAATGTATTCTTTCTCATATAGTATTCGACCACTGATCCGCTATTTCCAATTTGAGCAAGAGTAATCCCTAAAAACAATTTCCATTTCCCCCATACGACATTCTCCAAATTAATAAATTCGCAACTTGCTTTGAATACGTCATCTCCTGAAGAAACTTTGATTTGTTCTCAATACCAATTTACTACCCACAACAATGAAGCGTGTACTGCCCCACCCAAGATGATGTTGCGTTAAGTACATTACCCTACAGGCATAAAATTTACCTAATATCTCGCATTTGTTCTTATTGCTATCCCCCTGTCAAAGGGTCCATGCAACAAAAACCCACCCACCAGGCTAATCTTGATCAACAGGACCCTCCCCCCAAAACCCCCACAAAACAGAAAAACAAAAAAAAAGCTTTTATACATGTCTTAGTGCATGCTAAATCTTCCTATCAATGTTCATGAAGCAACTGCTCATGCTCCTAAAGGAAATCTTGAAGTTCAACCGGTTTTGCATGAAATAATAATCTATGTGATAACATCTAATAAAAGTTATCACAGCAACCATCATCACCACCTCACTAAAAGCCATAGTTCCCACTATAACGGTTTGGCTACATGATACACCTGTATTCGAGCATCTCCAAACTTAAAAGACTACCAAGGATTCCTCTCAAACTGCCCCTAACCAAGTACCATGGAGGCCTATATCTCCCTACTACAACAACTATCCTCAATACATCAATCACATTGTTTCTATACTCAATGAACTGTTTCAAAGTGCAAGTGCTGAAAGCACTCAATCAATCCTCTGAACTACAAGTTACTTTCAAATAGAGATTGTGATTACTCTACAGAATCGGCATTTCAAAATTCTAACGTTACTACAAAATTCTATTAACCTCCTTCGAGGAGTCACCAGAAATTACCAAGAGCTTCTGGCCTTTTACTTTATTGATAGGATAGAAGGGGATTTTTCAGCTCCTCATACATAAAATTTAGCTGGCCTTCCATGCATAGCAAAAATTATGTACGTTAAACTTATGATACTTTTATATCATTGGCTACAAGAAATATGTACTCATCTCTTTCTGCCAGTAACTATGAAATCTGATATCAGTCAGAAGATGAGGAAGACAACTCACCTATGTGTAAGCTAACTTTCTAATACCACAAGTAATAACGGATTGACAAATAATTTTGAGTCTAGATCGACAAATAATGGGCACAAATATACAGATAAGTAGACACTCGGCATTATCCTTGTTATGCTGCAGTCTTATGGGCCCCTTCCGCCTTTTCCAATATTCAAGCAGATTTAGAACATGCTGCATACAAATCTGGCAACTTGCTCCAGTTTATAAAAAAGATAAAAATAAATTTTTTTAGAAAAAAAGGGGAAAGGAAAAGACACTGAGAATTGAATGTAGCAGATCAAAATTTTGATATGAGGCAAAAATGTTGTGGCATTCTTTGCATATGCACTTCTTTGACAAACCAACCAAACCCATGATCTTATACTTTGACAACTCTATAAGGACACAATGAGATATATTGAAACAAGGCAATCTTTTGAATCACTTCATATTTATAAATTGGTTCACCACAGCATTCTCTAATATCATAGTCCATAATTGTTTAGGTAAAAAATTACTAAATCTAGATTTGCTACATGCTCTCATTGTCCTTGAGGTGCAGTTCAACCAGGATACTGATGGAAGAAAACTTCAGATGCAACGGCTGATTAAGTCCATCGCACAGGCAGAAAGAAGGGGCTGAACGCGAAGCAGCCTAGCTACTTTGACTGGAAGGACTAACAAAAGATAGCATCCATAAATTGATCAGCAGTAAATAATTCTTAAGAAAAAGTGAATCATCACACAACAACAGGAAAGTATATGATTTCTACATGCCCATTGAAATTAACAGTAGTAGCAGTAGACCGATATTTTATATAAACAACACAAGTCTGCAGCCTCAGGGTTAATAAGGTGACCAAAAGTTTACATACGCTCAATAAGCTAAGCGACATCACAAAAACAGTAACAAGAAAGAGATTGTACCCCGGGGAGTCCACTAACAAGATTTTTAGGACTAATAATGCATGTGGGTTGAAATAAAATAGGTAGCAAGCAGATTGTCTTTAGTTTTAGGTAAAATCACTAGTGAGGCAATGCACAGTTGTTAAAGTTAAATAGAAAAATTAACGGTTCAAGAGCATCCTCCCGGAAACTTTCAGACACCCACACAGAGAGCTTGTAGGTTATTCACTTTAATTAGTCCCGAGTTCCCGAGTATGGCTATAATTTGTTAGAATCTTTATCCTTTCCCAAGACTTTGTTCTCTAATGTAGTATGTCAATATCATTAAAGAATGTAGAGAAACTAGTTAAGACAGACTATAACAATTGATTGCTCAGATATAATTTTTAATTAATCCATTATAGAGAATACTGTATACTAAAATCAGCTTTGCTTTCTCATCAAATAGTATCAAAATTTTCCATTTCCATTCCAGAGTGACACTGTGATCAACTCCCTCAGTTGACTATACCCAATGTAGTGCCAATCTCAAGGATCAACAATCTACTACCACAACCAATTGTTGTCCCAATTTGCAGCACGAAACAGTACTTAATGTTCAGGCATTGCATAAACCTTGCACTCATATAGCATATCAACAGTCTCTTAAACTAAGTCAGATACTCAAATCATGAATGCAAATCACATGATACATCAACCATCCACACGATAGCAATATGAACTTCATTTGATGAAACCACAAGTACAAGCCATAACCCACACACCCCCTCCCCCGGAAAAAATACACAAAAAGCAAATGTGGAAATTCTCAAAAGCACTCACCAGAGCCCTTTTAGGAGTTTCATGGGAAGAACAGTGGTCCCTACTCAGAGAAGATTCCAAAACAGTTCCACTAGTTGTAGAAGGGGACTGATCTATAATCTTTCCTTCTCTGAGTAGTTTCTTCCATGAAATTATGGTGGTCTCACCAGGTTTAAGCTCAATGTAGAATCTCTGCCTCAGGGTTGAAGCTTCTGATGATGAACCGACCAAAGCATCACTCTTTTCTTCAGTAGCCATTGCTGGGGAACCCAAAGAGAGAGAATGTTGTGTGATGATATTTAAAAAAATAATCAAGATAAATAAATTTTGCACCAAAAGAATGAGAGGATTCCAGTACTCACCAACCCATAGAATGAGCAAAGTGGGTAATTTCGTTTCTGGGTTGATTTCCAGATTAAGGAGGCAAGCAAAATCTGAGCAGATATGAGAGAGAATTGCAAACATAGAGGTTTTAATGCTAAAACACATTGATTTGGGTGGGGGTTTTTTTAGGGGTTTGTAGTAGAACACCACCTGTAGACTGAATTTGCTGCCCTTTCTAGTATGGGCATGTGTCTGTTTATTTGCAACTTTCATTTATATTTATATAATACTGGTTTTAAATCCGTGCAATATTAATGTATTTATTTATATTTTACTAATTAAATTACTTTAAAAATTCAAGAGGTGGATAGATGATTGAAAAGTAGTTTACATTATAGCATATTTGTCCATTTTTTTGTTAATTTTGAAGGATATTTATCACTGTTACACTCGATATAGTTCACTAATATAGTCAATAGAAAAATATTTCATTAACATAGTCATCTTTTATTATTTGACAATCTATTGATTCTTTTGCAACTAATAGCAATCGACAAAATAAAATGTATAAAAATTCATTCATATATAATATTAAAAATTAAACATTGATCATTGATCATATCAATATAACAAATAAAAGGTATGAAAATACATAGTTATTACATTAAAAATTAAACCTAGATGATTATATAATATTGAATTATTGAACCTTAGTATATACAATTATATAATATATATTAAGAAACAGAAGAAAAAAATTTAGAAGTAGCATGGATAAAACATTATAAAACACTTTATTTAAACAGATCTGCACACAATGATAAGATATTGATAATGCAATCATCCACTAAGATCTAACAATACTTAATCCTTGTAAGATATACGATGTGAATTTTTAGACAAATAGATCATGTCATTATTGAACTTTATATTTAAAATAGCACATATGAAATGTAAACTAATAACTAAATATATGAATCATCAAAAAATATATAAAAGCTGAATACTAATCAATATTTTCCACACGTGAAATATTGTCGTATGATTTTTTTAATCAAGAGTAAGTTATAACCGATAATGTAATATCTCCTAAGTCCCTTCACTCTTCCATTCACAACTTAGTTACATGAGGTGATTTACATGACGTGAATATTGAGTCATTTCATGAAGAAAGCAAACATCGGGTAATTAACATGCAATTAATAATATACAATTACAATATTAATATAGTGAAATCAATTCAATAACTGAATAACTGAAAGCATACAAATCATGGCCATATTTAAGATTGAAAACTAAAATTATCTAAAAAAATTGGTAATTGACTTTTGAGAACAACAAACTTGCTATTAATGTTGATCACAGCTCTTCCATTTATCAAAGACTCAATAATGTTCTGTATTTCAATTTTAAAAAATAAAATGTATTTTGTTTTTGTTCACCTTTTTTGGACGTTAGCTTTTAAAAAACATTTGAGGTCATAATAAATAAAAAGTTATATTCTAACCTAAAAAAACTACTGATAATAGATAAAAAGTTAAATTAAATTATTGTAATTAATATCTAATATAATAAACAAAGATCATGTGTATAATGTAGAATACAAAGAAAAAAAGAAGAGAGACAGATTTTGATGGTGATAATGTGTTCCTCAATTTTTAAATGCGATGATTCCCTGATGTCTTTTCTCTCTTTTTATATATGAAGAAAGATAATGACAAAATAGCTTATAAAAATAACAAATTAATTATATTGGATTAAATTGTTACAGTTATATAGTTTATGAAGAAAGAGAGTGATAAAATAACTTATTAATTAAGCTAAACGAATAATATAGATAATACTTAAGAAATAGACAGTTCAGAACAATTTAAATGAAAGTATGTCGAAGCATTTTTTTAAAAGAAAAAAATAATATTACACTCGATATGATATTTTCGATGTAACTTTTTATCAATTTGATAGCTACTTGATTCTCGTTATATACGATCATAAAAGTCACAAATCAATAGATAATATATATATACTCTCCGATAATAAAAAAAAATTCAAATTAGAATTAAAATGAAAATTGATAACTATAACCTTGTTTTGCAAATGAATTGCATATTTGACGTAGGTTTTGCACCATTTATAGACAAATTTACTTAAAATCATTTATCTAAAGCAAATGAATATTGTGAAGAATTGAAGTCCATTGATTACAAAATAATTTTTTGTGTGCAGAAAAAGGGCTAGGCCCCTGGAAAAACAAATTTAATTACTAATAAGTTTGGGCCAAGTGGCTCTACATTATTTGCAGAAGGTAACTCCCTAACATCTCTAAATGGAGATTGAAAAAATGATAACATATGCTCATATTGAGGCATAAATTTGTCAATTTATCTATAACTTGATTAGCTTCCCTTTACCAATGAGTAATCTTGACTCCCCAATCGGACATCTCAATAAGATTTTTGCATTGCGTCGGAATATGAGTGAATTGAGAGCCCTAATTCTTGTTTCCTTTAAGCATTCCAACAACCGGAATAGAATTTAGTTGTACCCAAATCCGCTTAATGTCTAAATTTCAAGTCATTCATAATCTCCTCCAAACCGCTTTTAATTATGCCATAACCGAGGTGCTCCAACCAAAATTTTCAGAATTAGTTTCCAATAATCAATCATATGCTATATTTATAATGATAATAATAATAATAATAATCAATCAATCATACGTTAATATTGCTCACAACCAAATTGTTTGATAATATAAAAAATATAATTAAAATACGAGACAATAATCAATCATATGTTACTAATTGGTGATTTACGATCGAGGAGGTCGGTGGCATGATGGCCATCGACTCTATCCTCCACCCACTCCTCCCCCAAGTTTGAATCGTGGGGAGCAATATTCCTCAATTGTGAGGATATTGTATGTGGTGGAGGATTGAGTGCTCTGTTAAGCTCGTTGGACTTTCCCTGAGATAGGTAATAAAGTGTGTGTTATAAAAAACGGCTTTGATAATATAAAACAAAAGGAAAATGATATAATAAAAAGAACCAATAATGATGTGGTAAATGTCTAACTTACATCAATAACTCGATTTTAAATATATATATATATATATATATATATATATATATGATATTTGATATTTTTATTATTTTTAGAGCACACCTCTTTTTAAAATATCCTTCTAATAAGACATTAAAACAGCAAAATATAACATGCTTCTTCTAAGAATATATGGCTTAATTTATCACATAATATATTTTTTTCTCCTAATAAACGTATTTCTCATTTACCCCTGTTGGTCCAAGAGCAGTTTTACAACCCGATTAGCCTTCTAATTCTAGAATTAAATAAGCAATTAACTTTAGTAATTTTTCAAGTGAAGAGACCTCATAATTCCAATTTGAATAATTTAAAGAAATCCTTTCCAAACATCCTCAACGTAGTTATGGTTACAAATCCCGTTTGCTCCTCCATACCTCAAGACTTAACCTCTTTTTATCTGTTGTCTTTCACATTTTGAGAATAATGTGCATTACATCTTTATTTCCAAGAGGAACCACATACTTATATACCATTTCATTGATGTACCAACGAATTAGACAGAGACATATATGGTTGGCCAAATTGATCCCGTTATAATACAAGTAGTAATAGATCATTGTGCGCTTTAGGCAAAACAATCTGGTTAGGCAAGGGGCAAATCAAAGCACTTTCCGAAGTACAAACCACAACAACCGCCACCTGCACGGAGGCAAGTTCTGGTGTCAAACCGCTGAATAGATACAAAATTGGCTCTCTGACACGTAATTTTACATATCATGAAGGGCACTGCTTTCCCCTGTTATGTTTACAAATATAGTGAAGTCATACACACGTATGTTGGCGGCAGATTTGGGTTATGCATAGTTCACAAGGCTATGAAGCTGCGAGTCCATCCACTTTGTGCCGGCCAAAAGCAGAGCACTTCGCGCTAGAAAGGCATGAATATGCATCAGCGGAGAGTCGTGAAAGGATGAGTCGTGCCATATTCTCTGCAGAAACTGCGCCAGTTTCCATAGCGCTAGCTGCACTCTCAAAAGTGTTTATGTAATACAAATGCCAATCATCCAATATAAAGGGTGCAAACATCTCTGGAGGCTCATAGTGAGGATATGCTGCCCAATTTATCCGAACTGTCTCTTTCCTGATGCTGTATTGCAGCATAAAGTAAATTATTGGAAAAGAACAATGGACGAATGGAAGAGAAGAAAAATGGGAAATACATATAACTGGTTTATGCCACCAGAATGAACCAAAGATCACAAAGTTCAAAAGGTACACTTCATGTACACCTTAGATAGACAATGAACTGAACCGGCGGAAGGCCTCAAATCAGTTATTCAAGCACGAAAGTGATTTTGGCCCAGCAGAAAGAAGTTAGAACATCAAACGAAAGGAATGAGAGGCCCCATTTAAATGAACCATTCTTCATAGCAAGAGGAGGGAACTTCGAAAAAGATTCTGTTACAAGCATTTTTTGGTAGAATGGCAACTGAAGATCAATGGGGCCAAATCTATGTACTTAGAAGACACTTGGTTTGGACTGGGTCTATCAGAAGCATAGTAACTTGGTGCATCAAAAACTTACACCACCATGCTAAGCATAACTTCAAATTGCTCCAACAGTGCCGCTAATGAACTGGAGCGGGCAACTTATTGCTTGATAGAATCTATGGACTATATTGCTATGTGCCAACATATGCTTCATCAAGAGTTAGAAGGCAACCATGGCCTCTCAGATATTTAAGCATAGACGCTTGAAACATTACCTGAATATTTGATCAAGCAAACTGTCATCCAGTGGCTTCCGGGAGAATATCTTATAGAATATATCATCCATGTTATGCTTCTTTAAAACTGATATACATGAGAAAGGAATGTTGGAATCCTCAATGGTGCCCACCAGGTCTGGAACTTCTCTGATTGTTTTCAGGCCAAAATATGCCTTTAAGTGAAATGTGAAGCAAACTTTAAAATAAGTTATTTACATAATAAGAAAACAAGAGAAAATAAACAAACTCCAGAAAATAGCAGATGAAGAGGACAATATTGACAAAAGAGGGAAACTACTTACAGGATTTAACAAGCCTCTTATAAAGGTTGTGTGTGTATGCTGTAGCTTCCTCTCTGGAACTGAAATAGGTGGGCGAATTTTAATGTTCAGTTCATCGAGTGGTGTAGCAAACACTGTCACTTGACATTTGTAAATGTTTCCTTTAGTTGAGTTAAGCTCATAGTAAGTCCCACGGTGCGAGACGGAAATTATCTCTTCATTCAGGTGCAATTCTGCATTTGAGCTATTAATAAGCCCGGAAGCTATTTGCCAATTGCCACCTTCAACAGACCATAACCCACCACCTGAGCCAGCCAAAGAAACAGCTCCTGCCAAACCACTCATGCTGGTACTTTGACCATAATTGATTCGAGTGATAACCTACCAAACATAACTGCTACCACTTAAAGGAATTTTACAAGCGCAAATTCAAACAGCTTCTATTTTAAACATCAAGAACGCCATTTGTATAAGAAAGCAAGTACATGGCACATTCTCATGATGGACTTAACATCTTACACAATGTTTCAATCTTCCAGATGGACCTGAAACTTGTTCTAAGCTATTTCAAGATCACAAACAACACCCTTTAGGAATTTAGTATAAAGTAGTTAAAATCTCAAAACAACACTTTAAGATCAGGTGTCAAGAGAAACATACATGATGCAAAAGGACAAAAACTGACAATGAAATGATCAACTAAACGATTTTTTTCTTTTTAGGGGTGGGGGAGAGGTGATCAAAACTCCTTCATCTGATTTTCCTTCTGTGTTTAATCAGAACAAGCAACAGCAAGCTGAGATTTGATCAATCAAATGTTTGTGAGAGTACAAAGAATTCTTACAGTTACAAGCTCCTGTATAAGTAAAGACGACAATCCTTCCTTAACCAATTCATCTTTCAAACTTTGGCGGGTGAGGTTATGTAAATCTGACCATCTAAGCATATCATCCACTCTGCCAAAAACAGGCCTTGTATCAAAGCTCTCATAGTACTTCAAGAAGTTACGCAATGTGTCCTGAGCCAAAAAGCTACAGCATTATACACATACCAAGCATCCATCCATACACAAAGGAGCCAACGCCCATAACAATAATGTAAAGGTGGAGATAATATTTTCAACATTACTCCAAATAGACAGTGAACACTGCATTAGTCAATAGGAAATGTTCACTGGTGTATTCTAATTTAGGGTAAAATTTTACAGAGACATCCCAGATTTCATCTAACAGTTCAGCCTACCTTTCATAAAGAGCAAGTAAAGAGTCCTGCCTCTCACTTGGTCACTCTACTCACCACTATGGCAGTGACCTAAATATGGCATGAT
Source organism: Talinum fruticosum (assembly GCA_021018815.1). NCBI lineage: Eukaryota > Viridiplantae > Streptophyta > Magnoliopsida > Caryophyllales > Talinaceae > Talinum > Talinum fruticosum. Next base: position 4,642,610 of record JAITYX010000002.1, on the reverse strand, counting down.
CCTTATTTTACTGGTAAAAAGTAGCTTTGATTCCTAAAACCAGTCATTTTCGTAAGGAGCGAAGATAGTAACTCGAGTGTTTCTGATATCAAAGAAAATTAGAGAACTAAGAAACACAGACATCAATACGTGACATAGATGCGACATAACACCACACGAACATAAGAGATTTCAAAAATAATAGGACACGATACCTATAGTGGATCCATACTGATAAGAAAATATATTATATTACCTATGTGTGTGCAATATGGTTTTCTCGGTCTTGATAACAAATGGTTAACAGTGTGTGCATCCTACAACTATGAATAACAAAACCCAATTTCCTTGTGCTATCAATATGTTTGGCATGTGTTTGAGTAACCAAGAGCGTCGGAGACAGACATATGTTGGACACAAATACATCAAGCCGTGGAGAGTGTCCATTGCTTCTTCTAGAGAAATTAGCCCCAAACTCATGGTTGGCATTCCCATGAACAATTTGAACTGAGGGCACAATACGAGCTTCAAAAGAAGCCAAAGCCAAGCAAGAACCGACAACTCCTATTCAGAAAGGAAGCAATGTGCAGAAATACAACAAATGACCCTCTGTAACAATATGAACCCAGAACTTTATCCAAGACAGAGCAGAGCAAAATCAAAGTCTCCAAATATTCAAATTTAATACAATTTCGGCTTTAGAATTCCATATCATAGAGTCAGTTTGTTGAATTTCTTAACCCAGAATTGCGACATCAAAAGGAGTTGGGGGGAGAGAGAGGATACCTCCACGAAGCTCTGCATTCGGAACAACGAAAAACCATATCGCCAGAACAGCTTAACCGTGTCAACAAAAGAAACAACCTTCTTGACCAAAGACAATTTCATCAAGGGAAAATCCCAGTCCAGAATTAGGGTTTTGAACAGGAACCTCTCCCCATTCCAAATACCTATCGAAGCATCATCATCATCATCATCGGTAGACCTCCTCCTAAGCTGGAGCAAGCTCGTGAAATTGGAGAGATGATAATTCATAGGATGGATGATCGAGGCCCCAGCCTCGAAGGTCTCGTTGGCTATGGTGACGGTGGCCATACGTCCACCGACGACTGAGTTTTTCTCAAAGATTCTGATAGTTTGGACCGGCGACGGGTCCGGCGAGTACTTCCGGAGGAAATGCGCCAGCGACGAGCCGGAGATTCCGCTGCCGACTACGCAGACGGTGGCCGGCGGGGAGGAGAGAGAGGGAGAGGAGAGAGAAAGTAAGAGGAGAGAGAGTAGACATGGCAGCAGCGATGGTGGTGGTGCCATCGTGGAGTGGCGCTACTGCCTTGGCTGGAGTCGTTTGGAGATTATATCATTGACTCGTTAACGGTAATGATTTGTTGATTTTACAAACTCGCCATGGCATGGGGAATTCGTAGCTTCGGATTTTTCTTTTAATCTGTCATCAATCGGACCAAATCACTCCATGGAAAAGAGATTAAGTCTCGTTACATAAATTTATAATTTATTTGAAAAAATAAAGTTCCATAAAGAGGTTTATACGTAGGTTAAAATTAAATATTTAGTGGTAATTTTTAAATATTTATTTATTTATATTATATAAGACTAAAGTCATTTTCATTGAGAGGAGAAAATATATTGTATTTAAATTGTAAAGTTATATGTACATATTTTGCAAATGATCGGAGTGGTTACAGTTAAATAATCTACTATGAATCGCTTTGACTAACCATCGAATATTTGTTCTTTTGATATTTAAGCAAGGCAGTGATTTTGCTTGTCTTGTTGATCGTCCCTTCGATTTTGTGGGGTGGATTTAATAAGCCTGTATGCTAACAGCTCTTTGGTGCAGTCCACTAGATGTAGATGAACTTCACATTTTGAAAATTGCAAGAAACTTGTATTGCTTCGATTTCTCGTACCCGTTTCCGTTCTTGCTGTACCATTTTACAAGTCAGTGAATTTATTTTGAAGTTTATACGGCTTAGCTAATAGATCTACTACTCAATACTTTGCTCACCAGCTCGACTCTGGGCATGCTTCTGAGGCTTTTCTTGGAGCTTGTAGACTAGAGTTAATAAGAGTAAGAAATAGGACAACTCTTGGACTGTGTAAACCCTTTTTTCAAAAAGCCTTGCCCCCTCTGCTATTTGGTCTTAACACTGGCCAATACAATTACACTACAACAAGGAACGGACTGAGGGTCTCGATCTTGAAGACCCTTATTGGCTGTTTGGTTTAGCAGCTCTGAGTTTGTGACCTCTCATACGTACAGTTTATGGTCTCACTAGGTTGCTTTGCTCTCTGATCGAGGACTGTGTTGTACCCTTTTGCATCTTTTCCTAATGGCAGAGCACGTTTCAGCTTTTGTGCAGTCCTGTTCTGATTCAGTTGAAATACCACAGCTTGGAAATCCTCCATATTACAGTATATTATTATGCTATCTTATTCAGACTCTTCATTTTAATTCGAGTATCATAACGGAAATTCGACATAAACACATGAGTATTGACATCAACACTTCATTTTAAATAAAAAATATGTAATATTTTTGAAAAACAAATAGTAAGCCTACACAACATCCGTATCAAACACTTAATACTTCAATATGAATATGTCCACATAGGTAATATCTGTAACACTTATGTGAATTTTCTTTATATTTGCTTGTCTGTGCAGTGCTCCCCCACTAAAATAATAGTGAATGACCACTAAATCTTTACATTTGTTGAATCTTTACACTGCTGTACATAACCAGACTGATTAAAGATTACTGTAGTTAGTGATGATTTCCCAACAAAACAAAAAGGCAGCTATAGGTGCATCTCTTTTCCTAAATAAAAATTTCAGAGCTACTGACTTTTTCTGACAGTCATCGACTGTACCTTCCATGCCAGCACCATATTGACCTCACCCATATCCAATTACAGATTCGTTCTTTAAATTTGTCCATTTTCTTTCCTCTCATTGCAATTTAGAATTTGTAGAAATATGGAGATATCTGTAGAATATGAAATTAGATCTCTAGAGATTTATGATATGGAGAAGTTAAAGTGAAAAGGACAGTCTAAAGCATGCAACATGTGTTAAAAACTTTTTCCTTCCTGCTACGTTGTGCAACTTTTCTCTGTCCAAAAGAGCAAAGGTGACAAAAAAAAAAAGGAGGTATTGATCAATTATTTAAGATAAAACACCAATCAGAATTAGATGAGTCAAATATTATAATTTGTCATAAGTAAGGATATTCAATTTGTTAATCTGTCCAATTATGTTCTTACTGTTTAAAAGAATAGATTAGTGGTACGCTGATATAGGCTAGGGGATGTTCAAAACTTGAAATATTGGTTGGTTTATTCTGTAAAATCTTTGCAGATTGTATTGATGGATGTATATTAAATCTTAACTTATATTATAGGCCCAAAAATATAAATTTTATGACATGATATATTTTAAGGAAGAAAATCTAAAATTTTTAGGAAAATGTACTTGTAGACTTTTATAAATTAGAACAAATTACTAAATATATGGACCAACGACTATTGTATTTTCCTCTCTTTTTTCTCTCCATCTTTTTTTTTTGGGAGGGGGTGGTGGGGAGGGTGTGGGGGAAGGTGGGCCTCTTCTAGTTAAAGTGAAAAGTGCGCGACCCAATGTATTATGTGTGTAAGTTGCTATAGCCCGTGAACAAGCAGTACTCTGTCAACTTCAAATTTGTAGTTAAATCAATTCCATATGGTTAATGCGATTCTACTGTTCTTGCTTATGGACTTCTATTTGACATCTAATCAAATAAAATTCTAGATGAGTTTTGAATTTATCAATAGTGTTTATATAGAGCTGTTATATACCGTATATTTATATTTATTTTCTCGTCCGTTTTAGTCGAAAAGGGAGGCGATTCCTAAGTTTTGATCCTAGGATATGGTAGAATCTTGATCCAAGATTTTGGTTCCTAACAAATTTTTGACTTGAAATGAGAGTATAGGTGAATATAATTGAAGTCATCTAGCAATAGTACGAGCAACACAATATAACTTAGATTATAGCCATAGACACTATTATCTTGGGACTTTCATATCATTCACAACCAAGCTCAAACATATACTTAATAAAGGCCAAGCCCATAATAGCTTAAGGTCCATAAAATTAGCCCATGGAGTTTGGAGGAATTGCAACCCAACCATCTTACAAATTTATAAATAGTAGCTCATGGACACATTTCAAGGTATATTATTTCGAGAATTTCTAAACTTATACTTGTCACTTTTTTTTTTTTTTTTAAAGTAAGAAGCAATCTTAACTTGAGCGTCAAAGTGCTTATCCTTTAATTTTTGAGGAACCCTATATTTTCTTTTTGTAGATTCGCCCATAGTTCTTGTCTAAGTTTTCCAAAAAATATTTCACTAAGAACTACCTGCCCTAGCACTGATTGCTTTTACATGACAATCTGTTGTCGTATCGGTCACTTCTCCTGAATGCTCAATTATTGGTCCTTTATTCTCCTTCCTTAATCACTCATCCATAGGACATCTATCGTTACCTTGTTATTTTGGGTAATCTCACGTATAACCACACTAAGATTGAACCCTAAAACACAGTAAATATTTTTCCTTTGTTCATGTATAACTACTTAAATAAAAAGGAGTAAGTGTTTGCTATATGGTATTATTAACTTGATAAAGTTGAGTTGAGCTCAAGTTTATCAAACTCGAAAGCTCTGAACTTGGATTGAGGTTCAAGCTCGGCTCCTTGCTCAACAAGCTCAACCAAATCAAGTTTGAACTAAATACAAAAGGATATATATTAGGTTATTAATGGATGGTGATTGAATGGTTTAACTTCATTATAACAAAGGGGTAAAGTGGCAATAAGGGTTGCTAGCTTGCATAAGGTTATGATGGGTATTGGAACATGTTTTTGCCTAAGTGTAATAGATAAGAGCAATATCGTAATAAGCGTGACCATCAAACAATTTAGATTGATTTTCCTCCCTTTCCTAGCTAAAACTTCACTCCAGAAGCTTAGTCTCTCTAATTTGACCACTTACTCCCTTTCTCTAAGATTGGACCCTGAAAATACACATGCTTAGATAAAAATGAACGATTATTTTCTATGCCGTGTTATCGAGTTGATAGAGTTGAGTTGAGCTCAAGCTCACCAAACTCGAAAGCTCAGCTTGTGAGCTTGTATTGAAGTTCGAGCTCGACTCATTTCTTAACGAGCTCATCAAAATCAGGTTCAAACTCATTGGCTCGAACTTAGGTTTGGCTAGTTTGGCTCATCCAAGGCTTGTCTCATACTGAAGTCGTAGTCTATACTTTATTATTCCAACAGTTTTAACCTAAGATATTTGGATATGAACTTGTCTTTTACCATATTGATAAGTTCCATATTTTTAAGGCTCATAGGTATACGACTCTCTCAGTTAAATATAAAAGGATACGTGGATGGTGATTGAATTGTTAGCTTCCTTAACAAAAGAGCAATACGGTGATAAGGGATGCAAGCTCGCATATAAAATGACGGTGAGTGTTGAAACACATTTTTCCGTGAATATTACCGATCAAGCAATGTCGTAATGAATATGACCACAAAACAATTTAGATGTATTTTCCCCCTCTTTCCTAGCTTAAACTTCACTCTACAAACTTAGTTTCTCTAATTTGCCCATATCATAACAAAAAGAAATAAAAATTAAAATTAAAGAGGATGTGGACATGCATATATTTTGGACAAAATGCAATTCTACAAATGGAGACATTTCCACATGAAAGAGACCGGAAAAGGCAGGAAGCAATAGATATTCAGAGTTGGGATCCCCATAAACAGACAAACATAAAGACTAAACAAATATGAAAAAAGCCCACATAGTATGCACATGACATGATTCTTTAATTAATGGAAAATCTTATATGAAGATGAAATTTATTATTATATATTTTTTAAAAAATTTTAAAAAATAGCTATTGCTCCATCAATGTGACTTGACCATGACAGCATATGTAGCACAACATAACGTGGGTACAAATTTTTTTGTTCTAAAAAATCATGCAAATTCTCTACGTGGTCCTTGTGTCCAATAATTTAGTTATCACAACTCTACGGTTCCCATGTTCTTGTTCTTTTTACCCTTTAAAATTATATCATAATTTTGAGTCTTTAATTATTCTTTATGATTCGTTCTATTTAATGATTATTGTTTTAATTCGATTAAAATGAGGATATTCAGTTGGACAATTGATTTTAAGATCGAGTTTTCTTAAGATAATAATAGAAAAAAAATTTTCAAATTTAGATATGAATAATTTAACTTTTGAATTTAGCACTTAACTTGAATTGTAACGTTTTATTTGAGTTTTCTAGCATAAATAAGACGATTATTTATAACATTATACAAATTATCATAAATGACCTAATAACAATTGCATGTCTTTTTTAGTATTACTTTTATTTTCATCGTTCAACTTCTTAATTGTTGTTAATATATTACAAATAGCATTACAACGTTATCCAATACCTATATGAAAAAGAATTACGATCATTTTATAAATTATACTAATAGTGATTGAAAGAGGAATTATACACAACATACAAAGTAAAAAATGAACTATTAATTAGCGTACTTGGTGAGAAAGAAGCATGTGGAAATGACAAAAGGAAATGCCGGTGTTGACTTATGCAAGTGGGGACGCCAATAAAGATCTTAGAATTGGTTCCCAACCCATTGGATTCAATCCGATGCTAAGCGTGAAGGGTAGAGTTGCCTCAAGTCTTCTAGACTTTCCAGCACATCATTTGGAAGATAATGATATTGAAGGACCAATTATATCAGCTTATAAATTTGAAAAAAATGGGAATTGTAGGCATTCACTCTCCCTAAATAAGTCAACTTATGATCGAATTTTGGAGGGAAAACAAGTTGAAGTTTATAACCCAAATGGTATGGCTACATGACTATTCAAGTAAGGCGGTTTCAACAATTACCATCGAAATTGCGAAGCGGTAGGTGAGACTTTGCCAAGTTAGCCATGGTGGGTCAAGTTATGGAGATTGAAGATAGCATGATAACGGACACTCGCCCAAGATCCATTTATCACTTAGGAGGATTTGGACTATGTTTCGACCACAACCTATCAGTCTAAAAGGTTTAAGAGTGTGTAGAAGGTAATGGTACCATGACAATTATCTACCATCTCTGTTAGTAACAAGAGCACTTTGAGAAATAAACACAGCAGGAGGAGGTGCAGAAGCATAAACATAGTGATAGCTAGTGGCAAGAAGACGAAACAGAGAAGTTGGTTCAAGAAGAGGAAAAGCCAGACAGAAAGGAAAGATCAAAATCGATTTTTGTAGGAACATAACATCCATCATTTTCAAAGTGAGAAAGGAGGACTTCATGGGACAAAGCGGAAAGCGGGACAACTAACAAAGGAAGATTGGAAGGATTCAGGCAAAAGAAGAATCATCCTTGACAAAGAAAAAACTAGAAGACATGTTAATGAACCTTTATCATCTTGCATTAATTATGAGTATAGTGTTAGTTTTAGATATTAAATTTAGTATTTCGTATTTGTAATTTCCGTCTTTTTTGCCAAAAATAAAATCTTGAACTCTTGTACGGACAATTTCACAAATATCTATCTATCATATTAATTAACAAACTTATTAAAATATTTTTAATAGAAGTAACATAAAAGGAAAAATAAAAAGGACACATACACGTGGCATAAAAGCGTTGAGACCTTGAAGTGTGTTTGGACACAAATTTACTGATTCGTGGTTTGCCACTTGTCTTAACACATTAGTGTACATGTATTTTTCCTTTGATTTTTTTATACCTAAAAAACTAAAAATAAATAATGTCGTAATAATAAATAGGCGAAAAAGACTTGGCACAGAAAAAACATAAACTATGAAAATAAATAATATGAAACATATGGAGAACCGACCCACGCTGGAAGTCCGGTGGGAATTCAATTGCTTTAGATAATTAGATTACATTGTTTCTAAAAAAAAAATAGATAGATTATATTGAGAATCTTAGAAATAAAAATAAAAATATGTTTGATGACAATTGTGGTGGAGCCCAATTTCCCTTGGACGGCTAGGGGGTCTCATTGATCAACAAGGCTAGTGATCTTTAAAAAAATTATATACATTGTTAGATAAGACATCTATTAAAATTGATCCGACACCCGAAATGTGATCGAAATGCCTCGAATTATATTCAATCTAACATCCGAAATATGTTTATCTGACGAGTGAACTAGAAACTTGAATTGACCTTACTCGAATAGAATTAAAATTTCCGATAAAGTTATTTCTTTTGATAAGACAAGTTTATTAGATCAAACTTAGGTTAATCTAAAGTTAACCCGACCTAAACCTAAACTGACTGAACCGAACAGACCTGAATTGATATTGACCCAAAACAAGACCCGATTTAAAGTTAATCCAACCCGTACTTGAATTGAATGACCTGTTTGTTAGGTCTATTGACATAGGATAGCTGCGCAAAAGATAAAATAAAATAGAATCCTTTTTTGAGAGATTGTTTCAAATTAATAAGATTAGGAACAATCTTCTACGTGTAACTAACTTTAAAAGTTACAACTAATGAGTTACTCATTACTCTTATATTAAAAGATAATTTAAAAATATTTATCTCATAATATATTTTAAATAAGGCGATGTTATGCTTAACACCTACTAAATAATCGAGATGAAATGTAGTTGATTTTTGGATGAGAATGTGTATGCATGATCTGAAAGAGAAGAATCTATAGGAAAATGGTGAAGATTGGTTCGGATCTTTTCTACTTTCATAGTTGTCTTTGAACTCAAAAAAAAATTGATATATAAAATTATTTATTTGAGAAGTATATGTAATATGAGATGGTGTGAAAGTGATAGAGTATAATTTTATGAATTCAAAATATCGTTGGTTGAATTTTTGTTTATAGACTCAATTTATAATTGTCAGATAATGATAGTTTAATTTCTATTTTCTTTGGACATTATATCCTCTAAATGTTTTTAGTAATATGAATTCTCTTTAGCAATTAGCATACATGATTAGTGGCTTGAAATAGATAGGAATAATTAGGAATTCGCAATTGTAAGCCCATGTTTTTAAATAAAAAAATGTAGTAAGACAAACGTGTTAATAACGATAACTTTTAATAATTACACATATGATTAATTATTTATTTTAGAGTGATTTTTATTAAATTACTGTTATATCTGTGTTAATTTTTTTAATAATTATAAACCGATTCCTCGTGGATAGATAATTAATCCCCTCCTATTTAAGGGGATTGAAATTCCCTTATTTTTAGGGAATTTGAAACCTATAAATTTAAAGTTTCACATTCAAAATATTTCAACCAAACAAATGAAAAATGAATTTAAAATCAGAAAATTTAAGTTTCATTCCACTTTACCCCGAGCAACCACGGCCTTAGAGTGACTTTTATTAAATTACTCTCAAATTTGTGCTATTTTTTTAATAATCATAAACCGATCCCCTCGGGATAGAAAATTGATCCCTTCCTATTTGAGCGAAATTTAAAACCTCGTAAATTTCAAGTTCGACATTCCAAATACTCCAATCAACAAACGAAAAGGAACTTAAAACCAAAAATTAAAGTTCCATTCCAATTTTTCCCAATCAAACGAGACCTTAGAGTGACTTTTATTAAATTACTCTCATTAATTTCCCGTAAATTAAAAAGTCGTTCAAAATAGAGTATTATTAATCACCTTCAAACCTTTTAAAAAAGCATCACTTAAAGAGTCTATTTCACCATAATGCATTCATAAGACCGTTTTTACCTAAAAATAAGCGCTTTCATTCATATTAATAAGTATATATTTTTTTAGATGAGTGAATTATAACGCATGCACACAACTTACGAAAAATTAAACCTTGATCTTTCTTATGAAAACTAATCATTCGACCATTAAGCTATCCCTAAGTCTCCCTAAGTGCAACTAATACTAATAACTATTGAATTATCTAATGAGTATTATAAATTTAAATTGTTTATATCATATGGACTCATATTGACTAACGAAAGACAAATTTAAGGACATTTCCATTGACTCTTTTATATATATACATATATTATATGTTATATATATTATATTATATTATATGTTATATATATTATATTATATTATATTATATTTTATATATATATATATATATCAAAGACATCATTCGATTGATGTCTTATTTTAGGAGTTACTCTTTTAAGCATGTGTTTAGAGAAGCTAATTGTGTGGCTGATGGTTAGCACATTAGGGGAACAAGGTTTCGGTGCCGTCCTCTTGGGGATATTGTCCATCCCATTCCCTCTCGTTGATTTTGGCAAATGACACTCTAGGTAGAACCCTTATGAGAATGGCTACCTAACTGGTCTGCCGTGTTATTCCTCTTTACCCATTCACCAATATATATATATATATATATATATATATATATATATATATCCTCTTTCATCTTATGAATTATAAATAGTTTTGCAAATGATGGTAAGGCATGAAGTAAGCCATGTACATTTAGCTATTTAGTGTTTTCTTTGAATTTATTATGATGATGGGAATCTTAGAGGCTGTATTTTACAAGTTGCACGGCTGTTCTTAATACCAAAACATCCACGTTAATATAACTTTGACCTTATCCCTATTCATTTTTATTACAATTTATTTAATTTTCAAACATATTTTAATTTTATCTATTTTAACAATAATATTCACCATAAACTCATACCTAATCAACAATAAGAAATCACCACTTGTTAGATATCCCGCTTTGTCCCATCAATTACAGCTAATTTTTCCCATTAATTATTATAATTATCTTCGTTATTAATGCCTTAGAGATTTGATTAATTAATTAATCAGTATTAGACATCGCTAAATGAGTAGATAAACAAGGGTATGTCTCAGGGCACTATCAAGTGTACCAACTAATCACAACGGTTAGATGCTTTTTTGCATAAAAATAATACCAAAAGCCAACTTTAAAGATCCTCCATATAAATATACTCCACTTGCATGCCCTTTCTAAAGCACAATTATCACTCTTTTGCTTTCGCAACCTTCATGTTTTTATTTTAATTTCTTATCTAATATGATAATTATATGTATGAGATAATTATTTTAAATATGAAAATTATGTATGTCTCCTAAATTTTGAACTTTTAATCACTTGAAAAAAGGAGTTGTTTGAAACAAAAAAATCTCAAATTCATATCGGTGCTTATAAATTTATATTTTTTAAAATATGTATATAGTGACAACTAACGAAAACAATATCTTTTACTTTAAGATTTTGATCGAATTACAATTACGACTATGTGCAATTGATAAAAATATATATATTAATTAAATTGACTAGTAACATTATTTCTTTTTAACACTCGTATATATATTTATTTATTTTTAAACTATCAACATTCGATGAAGTTGATTCTAAATTTCAATTTATGACAATGGGAGTAAAGAGAAATTAGAAGGAGTCGCAATTTCCAATTATCCAATAATCATCTTGAGGAAGAAATTATCTTTTATGATGTTTAAGATATTTTCAACCGATTTTTTTGTGGAGGGGTGTAAACAAAAAAAAAATTAAAAAAAAAACATAGGTTTCATAATATTTAATTCATATGGTGGGTTTGCAGTGATATAGTGTGACAATAAACCACTCACAAATAAAGTTAAGCATAATTACGAGCATCTTAAACTCTCAATTAAGCATGTGCTTGCTCATGGATTCCTTTGTGTCCTCCCAAATTTAACTTTCTTTGTTGCTTTGTCTTCTTACATACTTACAATGTCAATTAGTTTTTAGGTTTATTTATTCAATTTTATTTGGATGTGTCGAGTCTTCAAGTGACATTTTCTATTATTTCTTATTTAATTTACACAAATTAAAATCCCAGAAGACGTGGATTTAGTTTGGTTCTCTAAAGTCGATGTTCAATTCACAAATTAATGAATAAAATTTTGCCCTTTATTCAAACAGAAATGTTTTCTTTGGTTAAAAGAAAAATGGTATAAAATAAAATAAGATTAATTTTATAAAAGGTAATTAATGTCGAAATTCTTTTTACATTCTAAATGTCTCAGTTTTAATTTTAAACCTTGAATATAGTATTTAGACGTGTGAAAATATTATGAGAGAAATACATTTGACTAAATTTCCAACTCTTTAGACATCGCTATATATTTATTTTTTATTTTTTTATATTAATGTAATTCTTATTTTTTCACATCTGTCTGAGTTTATCTGAAAAAAAATTATAAATTAAACAAAAAAAATATTTATCTGATATTGTTTTTGTGAAAACTGACAAGTACATGATAGTAGATAATATATGACCCACTAGGGCACTAAGTACAATATTCCTCTCAATCAAGGGTGATGTCCATAATGTCCCAACATGAATGGTTAAGAGGGCATGACTTGTTGGTTAGGGGTTCCTCTGTTTTTGGGTGCTTAATTTTGGTCCTTTGGTTCAATGTACTCCCTCCCCTTATCTCCTCCTCTCTTTTTTTTTCCTTCAAAGGTTCAATATGCTCATGTGCTTGTTGGTGAAAGAGAATTTATTAAGAAGGTCATACAAATTCCAAAGACAAAACAAAACATCCAAACATGGGTTTCCCTATGCCTTCCTTGGTGGACCATGGATGATTGAGTGAACTAGACCTATGCGCCTAATGCTAATGCCAATAATAATTCCCTCTTTCTCTCTCCTTAGTCAAATCATAATTAATAAGCTCAAATATTTTTATTTTTTGGAAAAATTAAGCTCAAATAATTGATAACTGTATATCATTGTGTGATTTATGATGGGCATTTGGTCGCATTGCATGTCATCTTCATTCACTTTTTATTGGTTATTAGTTTTAAAGGATTATTAGTTATCTTTTATACTACTATCGCTTATAAAAATTTAAGTTAAGGTCAAATTTGAATCGGATAAATCGGTCAATGTTTAAAATTCATAACAAAATATTTTATTCAATATCTATTTTTTTCGAGTCGAATAAATCAAACAAGCTTAAATTCAAATCGAAACCGGATTCGAATAACCTAGGTTCAAATTCAAAATTCATACGTATAATTGATAAGTATATCCAATATTTTCTAGGTAGGACAAATCTAGATATTTGACTGGAACGAAATTTTGCCAACGCCATTTAGAAGTATTTATTTAATATTTAGTAACTTAGCTAGAGGTTCACAAAAATCAAATTTCATTTCCAGGTTTGCCCTTTGTTTTTGTGTACGTTGTCTAGCTCATTGGTGTCTCCCTTTGTGTCTTCCTTTTTGCATTCAATTTCTATGGACAATGTTTTCTGTGAAAACTAAAGACTTTCAAACACATGGCGACTTTTCTGTTATATTATATGATCCATTAACTTAAGCAAAAATAATTTGGCAAAAAATGCTCAGCAATTATCGGAAATTATAATTTTCAGTGCTACGTCTATTTTGCATTTAATTTAATAATTCTCTATACTAGTATATTCCTAGATTTCATTAATAATAATAATATTAATAATAGGAACTAAGAAGAAGCACATCAAACATATAATAATACAAATGTCTTTTTATGTCATTTCATATGAACAATTTTTCTTAACAATTATTTTTGATGAACACTTCTACATAAAATAGTTGGTTCAACAATTAACTACTAGATATCTAATAGCCAACAGTTAGTTTTAAAACTAATAACTAATTTTATCAAACATACCTTTAGTAATGAAATAATAAACTTATAAGTTTATGACTTATTCTTTACTTGTGTAGATTGGTTCCATTTGAACAGTTTGGATTACATATTGACGTATATTTGTGTATATTTTTCTTTGTCTATTTATATCAAGAAATTTATAAAACGACTTAATTAATATTAAATATATTTTAACTTGATTCAATATATGGATATTTGAATAGGGAAAGAGCATATTTGACTAAGACCCACATATTATTCATCTATATACCATAATTTCAACACTATCAATGGTCTCTAATATTATCCGGAAGGAATGAAGTATAAGCCGTTGTACGAGCATGATATCGTTGAAGGTGACAATAAAAAACTAATTAAAGTGTTGAAGGTGAAATGTATACCTATTAGGGGATCCAAACTCTAATTCAAATCATATAAGATATTATTTCAAGGTTTGCGGTCAAGTTATTGTTCAATATATCTTTTATGAGCGCAATTGTACTGTGTATTGTGTGGTCAAGTTCGAACTATCAATTTTTTTTTTTTTTTTTTGTGGTGGTGTTCTCTTTCATATGATTCCCTTCTCTCTATCATCAGACAACTAAGTGTCACGGAACGCTCCAGAGTCCTCTAGAATTTTTCTTATCATTCCATAAAGTTTTATAATATTCTATACTTGTATGGAAACTTAGATATTGTGTAGAAGATTCTAGATAATAAATTTAGATCGTAGGATCAAATCAATCTCCACCGTCCATTTAGAAGGCGGACAAGTATAAATACCCCCAAGGACCTTATTTGTAATCCACCCAAGAATCCAAGAGTTCCAAACAACATAATATATAAAACATTCTCCCAAACTCTCTTTTAAGTGTGGTCTTACTTAGTTAATTTCTCTCAAGTTTAAGTCATGCATCCTCTAAACTCACTAGCAAGTTTAAGAAGGATTTCGAGTGTAATAATAGTGCCATACGGAAATTAAGTTTGAGTGACTTATTGTCCATTGCATTAGGTAAAACTCTTGCTAAAACGACTGTATATTAGTTAACTACTCACCTTTTGCGAAGCCAACAAAAAAAGATTAAAAACATATTTTTAGTGTCGTATTGAAATTTGAAATGAGTGATAGAAAAGTAAAAAATTTAAATTCATTCTTTAAAAATAAACCAACTTAAAAAAACAAACTTAAAAAAAGCTATCACTCTAAATTAGTGTACTTTGAGTGTGTAATTTTTATGTGTGTGAATAAACTAAACTTAAAAATAAATGTGGATAAAATGTAAATGCAAATAATAATTTTTAAATACTTTATCAACTACTCCATCCGTTTCAAATTATGTTGTTTTAGAAGGATAAGAAAAATTAAAGTAAATAAAAACGGAAGTTAATTACATAATAAAATGTCTAATATATCATTTTTATTTTTAGTAAAATTACAACTTTTTTTCTCTCCTTCCTATTACACTGTTATTATGTTCCCAATCTGCTACTATATTAGTAAAAAAATAATTAAAAAATATATGTTAGGATATTATGTATTAAAACGATAAAGTTTTAAAAATAAAAAAATAAGAAGAGTAAAATTGATAAACTAATAATTAATATACTATTATTATTATAAAGTGATAAATATTATGAAACGAAAAAATTAGTTAATATGATGTACATTGTGAAACGGCAGAATTGTTTTTTATCAGTATAAATATAATTTCTAAAAAAGTTGGGCGGCAAATGGCAATGACACCGACAACAAATGTTTGCATTTTGCATGGGATGTGAACTCTTTTTTTTTTTTTTTTCTAAAAATATTTAAAAATGTTTGTTTGGAAGTTCATGCATGCATTAGATCCTGTTCACATTGGCTATTGGTGGATTTGCATGTTTAAAATACTTTGTGGCTATTTGCATGTAATTAACAAGAGATCAATGTCAATTATATAATGAGGAATAATATTCCTACTTTAATTACTATCCTTTCGATCAACCCCCAAAAATCCCCTCTTTCCCTCAATTATGTCGATAACACATAAGTCATTCTCATATAAAAAATGATAATTTACTATCATAAAAATTTAAGATATGAATAATATAATCCTTTTTCATTATGGCATAAATTTTTAGAAAATATATTTTGGCCACCAAAGGGCTATCCTTTGTAACTCGATCATTATATATAAAATAAATGTTTATAAGTTTTTTCAAGAAATTCCGATCTCTAAATATCAGTGTGAATTTTAATTAAGTTTAGATAATAATTAAAAAATTTAATTAAAATTATAAAGTATTTTTAAAAGGTTCACGGATTATTTTATAAAAAGTATAATATTTAAATATGTTATATTATACTGTGATAATTTTTATGTTGAGATCATTAAAATAAGTTAAATTTATTAAAAGTAAACCACTTAAACAACAATAACTTATACTAGACTAGTAAAAAAATTGTAAAATTTCAAGAAGTATATGCTATTATTTTTTCCCGCAGGTAAAAAAGTAAATTACACGGCAAATTTAGATAGCCTTTTTCGTGTAAATCTATCTATTATTTTCTTGCAAAGGGTAAAAAAATTATAAAAAATAAATTACCTGTAAAAAATGAAGTATTTGCACGATAGTAGATACAATCACTCGTAAATGTATATGTATAGCTAACTATGTTTGATACACCAAAATCTTTGTACGATAAAACTTGATAATATTAAATTAATTATGTTAATAGTAATATTTGATAAGTGGAAATTAATCACAATTCCCTAATAAACACTTTACTAAAAATTCACCAACTGCCCCAACTTTGAATATTTTTTTATTTTTTATTTTTGTCAAAAAGGCTAGTAGGTAGGTACAATTGAAAAGAAAGGAATGTCCACCTTAAATATGACAAAACTTTTCTTCTTGGGGTTAAAAGATGCTCTGGTGTGTGCATGGGGGTGATGGTTAGATTAGTAAATAATTACTTCACAGTAAATAATCATGATCAAATAAAGCATATTTTTAACACTAAAAAAAGGATAAATAAAGAATAATAAAACTAAAAAGAATGATGGTAATTATATACTCCCTAGAATATTTGATGCATAGGGTAAAGTGGTCAATTAAAAAATAATTAAAGGCTCAAAAATAGGGAGAATCACTTTGACCACAAGAAAGGGATGCTTTACTACCCATTACTATTAGGTCCCCCATACACTTTATCTTTTACAATATACTTTCCATCTTTTAGCTTGGTACAATGGTACCCCCACAAAAAAAAAAAGAAAGAAAAGAAGACCAAAATTAGGGAAAATAAAAAAAAAAAGAAAAAGGTTGGGATCCCATGCTCATTTTCTTTACCAACAAAAACTTTCTAGAATGGGGGCAACTTATTAGATAATTCATAGTGTTTGTGGTTTTCCTTGTTCTTTTTAAGGAATAATTTATAAGACAGGTTCTGATATTGTATAATTCGAAGGAGTTATTTATATATCTTTTCTATTTATAGTAAATGAAAGAATTTGTAAATTATCACCGGCTTTTTACTTATAACTTATAGATACAGCTCATATTATTTTAGCTTCATTTTATTGCCTTTTTTAAAATATCTAGAATTGTTAGTTTATTATACTCCTCTAGAGTTTTATAAATGTGAAATTCTCTTTTTATTCTCATTACAAACTGCTACAAAATAAGTGTATTAATATTAATTTATGTCATTGCACATGTGTAAAAAGTTTTTGTAGTAAAATTTTAAAAGTTGGGTCTCCCTTTAAGGATAATTCTGTTATATTGTCAAATGAAATTCTATATGGCTAACTTGTATGTCTTTCATAATTAATTTTTGAAATTTGACATATGGTACCCATTAAAATAGATATTTTAGTTGTATCTTCAATATGTGATCAAGATTTAAAAGTCTAAATTTCATGCTATGATTTTTATAGCATGACGAATGTCAAAATGTTTATTTAAAATTTAAGTTTATTTAAGATCGAACTTTTGATAATACAAGATCTACATTATCAATATTCAAGAGGTAAGTTCCCCTCTTACCATCCGTGCAGTATAATAATAGATGCAACAAATTAACCCTAAATTAATTGCTAAGTTTTTCATTTATTATTAAATTGAAAGATAATAATGGTTAATGAATATTGATAGGTAGACAATTAATGAATGTAATCACAATCACATGAGTTTTAAGGAAGTACCAATCGTAATATAATATATATTTACTCCTTTCACCCTTAAAAGGGTCAAAGCAACAAGTTCAGTTTCAGAAATTACATTCACATTCATAAATATTTATACTTTCACTGTCTCAAAATACTTATTTTTTTTTTAAAAATTTTTGTGAAAGTCTCCAAATAAAATTATTATTATTATCTATCTTCCAATTATACAGTAATTGTGCAAAATAATTACTTAAATTTAAGGATTACGACTTGAGGACATGTTGGGATATTTTCTAATTAAGGCTCAATAGGTTTAATTTCGAGAAGTGCAAAATTTACGTTCTAAACTCAACGGAGTTTAAATGTTATAAACTTTATAATTCTTATTTGGACTAATACATGATTCAATAATAGATGGACGATTCATAAATGGAAAAAAATGTAATATTAATGGCTGACTAATAAACTAATGAATTCCTACAATAAGTTGGATGAAAAGACAACCATATTGATAAAATTGTTGGAAAATCTCAAAATAAATTCGTGATGCTTTCCTTCTAAAAATTCAAATACATATTTTACATTTATAGATGTACAAATGGAAGAAAATTTGAGGGCGATAGGCATTTATACCCCCTTTTATTATTCAAATAAATATATTAAATGAGGGAAGATTTGAGAGATACGCATTGATATTTCAATATATTTTTTAAAAATATATTCATGCAATTAAAGTGCATTTTAGATGATATGTGCCTATTTAATGCAATTTCATTGAATGAGTAAAATTACCCAAAAACAATGTTGAAAAGGGAAATAAGAGGTGTATTGGGGGAAGACTTTACTCATCCAAATGGAATAATGAAACTATTAATAGGTGATGGAATTAAAGAAAACCATGTCAAGGGGTAAAAAATTAGGAGACAAAAGAGGTATGGATATCCAATGTATGTAATTAATTTTGAATTTACATATGTTTATTTTTTCAAAAGATTTTAAAAGGCAAAATACATACCGTGTGTGTATGAGTAGATTGGACAAAATGGACTGTATGATCTCGATGAACCGACACACGTTAATTCAAGTAAGGTAATATATTAAGTTTCGCGAATAGATAAAATATATGATGGGAGAGTTCTACCTCTTATAAGTTAACAGTAGCTAGTATGTAGTAAAATAGAGGATCAAATATTTTAAAAAATAGCAAAACCTAGCATATTATTAAATATTATAATTTTTCTATCGAATAAAAATACAAACAACAATCTTGAAATAAATTCCTTGTATTTATTTTTGACACAAAAAGACTATGGAATATATAAACATTATGAGGAAAAAAATCCGAGAGATGCAAATCTTGAAGTTGAAGGATGTAATTATAAATTTGTTTTGGCCATTTTTAAAAAGAATTTAGACCATAAATAAATATAGATAGCACAAGAGAAGAGAGGAGGAAATTATTATTTTTGGTTTGCCCATCCAAGATATAGAGAGAGAGAGAGAGAGAGAGAGAGAGAGAAAGCTGATTAAAAATTCTCTCTCATCACTCCTCCCCACAATTTAATTAAAAAAAAAAAAAACCTCGCAAGCCATATTTGATATTCCCCACACCCCAACGACGAACGCATGTTATGTTAGCGTAAGAAAGAGAGGGAGAGAGAGAAAGAGAGAGAGAGAGAGAGAGCTCCAAAAAGGGAAGAAGCTCTTCCATGTAATGCATTTTCTGGGAAATTCCCTTAAAAAGCTCTCTTTCGACAGGCTTTGATTGATTGATCCCATCTTGAGAGCAGGAGAGGGGAGGGGAGAGAGAGATCCGGATGACATTGGTTAAGAAGAGCAGCAACAAGAGCGACGGCAATGACGGTGGCGCCACGGTGGTCGTCGGAGACGGAGATTCCGACGCCGCCGCTGATAATGCCGCCGGAAGGACCGTGGTTGTCGGGGTCAGGCTCGACCAGCAGAGCAGAGAGCTTCTCACTTGGGCTCTTGTCAAGGTCGCTCAGCCCGGAGATCGTGTCGTCGCTCTCCACGTTCTCCACTCCTCCACTGGTCTCTCTCTCTCTCTCGGCCGTTTTTTTGGGTTTTTCCGACATTGTAATTTTTGGTTCTAGGGAATGAAATCTTTAGTCGGTTATTTTAGTTTTAATTTTGATTAATTTTTTTGGGGGTTTGTTGTTTGTTGCAATTGAACAGAAGAACAATCGACGCTTCTCTCTCTTGTGAAGACCTTTGATTCTGTGCTTGCTGTTTACGAAGGCTTCTGCCACTTGAAGCAGGTTAGCCCCCTTCCTTCCCTAATTTCACCTCTCATAGAGAGAGAGAGAGAGAGAGAGAGGTCATATGGGTAGAAAGATAGAACATAGTAGCTGAGCCTGAGTATGTGATGAAGAAATATTAATTATGTAGGTTATGGAAGTTTTTTTTTTTTTCTGAAGAAACAGTGAGATGGAGTGCGAAACTGTGCGAAATTCTTGATTTCGTTGAATTTAAGCGTGTATACCCAATTAATTACGTGGGCAAATCATTTTTGGTCACTATAAATTGCTTTTTCTCTCTATTTAGCTGACAAAAAAGTTGCTCCTAATTATTTAAACGTTGGCTTTTATCATTTATTTGTGTTGAATCAATGAATCTTAAATCATGTTCTGGCCAGTATAATTAACTAGAACAGGAGATTGAGAGAGAGAGAGAAGTTGTACATCTACCAAAATTTCACCCCCTGCAATTATGTGAGGTTAGTAGGTAACCCAGTAGTTTACGATTGGATGTAGAATTTTTGGTACAGTGAGGATTTTCTAGCTGGGTCATTGCGTGGGGGTGTAAGTTTCCTTTAACTTAGATCTCTAGTGCGGGGAATTCAGACCAAAAATGCCTTGTTTTTGTGTATATGGAAGTGGATTTTGGTTGAAGTTATGTTCAAATTACACAGGTTGATTTGAAGCTAAAGGTGTGTAGAGGTTCATCTTTGAGGAGGATTTTGGTTCGGGAAGCCAAAGCATATGACAGTGCTACGCTGATCCTAGGAACTTGTAAGGCCCACCACACAATTAGATCTCCCATTTCAGTGGCCAAGTATTGCGCGAAGAAACTGTCGACTGGCTTCTCAGTTTTTGCTGTTGATAATGGCAAAATTGTCTTCCATAGAGATGCAAACCCTTCTGCTATAGGTAAATAATTCTCCATTTTGAACAATTAGCTGTTGTTTTTGGGATTATAACGTTATGTGGCTTAGAGGGTTTGGCCTTTTGGTTTGTTATGGTGCAGAAAAATGTAAGAGGAGTTGCCATGTGTCTTCTAGAGCAGAGAATGACAATATCAAAGTCTTGGATGATGAGAGATCATCCATGACCCTGGAGTCTGATCAGGAAATTTGTGATGGTTTTGAAAAACACAGCTCTGGGCATAGAAGAAGTACCTTGATAAAGAGGTATCTTGGTTGTGCACCTGTGTCGTCTTGGGCTGATTACCCTTGTGACAACATGATAGAAGAGTCTCATCACGGTAATAGGGAAGAAAGATCACTTGCTTTGGTACCATATCAGGCATCAGAGCGTCCAGAGACCTCTGCAGAGACAGAGTCAATCACAGATCAAGAACCGCATGAGATGAGATCTGGGTGGCCCTCGCTTCGTCGGGTGCTTTTACACAAGCACTCAGATCCAAGTAAGGCTCCGAGCCAAAAACCATCTATAGTTCGCCGGGTATTGAAATTGCCTGCACGGCATTCTTCAATGGCAGTTCATCCTGACAGAAAAGAAGTAGCTCTGCTGTAACGGATGATCAACCTATT
This sequence comes from Talinum fruticosum, assembly GCA_021018815.1. NCBI lineage: Eukaryota > Viridiplantae > Streptophyta > Magnoliopsida > Caryophyllales > Talinaceae > Talinum > Talinum fruticosum. Next base: position 4,620,936 of record JAITYX010000002.1, on the reverse strand, counting down.
GATCTGAGTGGAGAAAATGGCGCAATTGTGCCGGTTGGTGACAGCATGCTCTCTGTCCCCTCCCCTGTTTCAAAATGCTTACCAAAAGAACTGGAAGGACTTCACGAAAAGTATTCATCCACCTGCAGACTGTTTACATACCAAGAGCTCTCATCAGCTACATCTAATTTTATGCCTGGTCTGTTCTCTGTTTCCATGTCATTGGAGGAATGTTTTTATGATTGAATGGTACTTGGATAATACTGTTTTTCACACTTCTGGTTCTCCTCTTACAGAGAAAATAATTGGAAAAGGTGGCAGTAGCCAGGTCTACCAAGGATGTCTTCCAGATGGGAAGGAGCTGGCAGTGAAAATCTTGAAGTTGTCAGAGGATGTGTTGCAAGAGTTCATTGCAGAAATTGAGATAATTACAGCAATTAGTCACAAAAACATAATCTCACTCTTTGGATACTGTTTTGAGGACGAGAATCTAATCCTGGTCTATGATTTTCAACCAAGAGGGAGCTTAGAAGAAAACCTTCATGGTATTCTGGCACGTTTTGCATTATTTCTGTGTCTATCTTGAACTGTTTGACCAGTGTTTTCTCACTCATATACTGTCAATCATCAGGTAAAAGGAAAGATCTGAAAGCATTTGGCTGGAATGAGAGGCTTAAGGTGGCAGTGGGTGTGGCAGACGCATTGGACTATCTACACAACAGAGACCCTCAGTCTGTGATTCATCGAGATGTTAAATCTTCAAATATTCTTCTCTCTGATGAATTTGAGCCCCAGGTGCCCACAGAAAGCAAAATCTGTTTGTTGATCTGTTTTGGATCATGTATTTTTCTTTTTGCAACTACTAATACTGAAATTGCGTGGTTGCTTCAGCTAGCAGATTTTGGACTTGCTACATGGGCTTCAAGCGCATCAGCTCACTTGGTCTCCTCTGATGTAGCTGGAACCTTTGGGTATGTAGCCCCCTCCTTTTTCCCTCTATCCTGGTGTCCCCTTCCCTGAAAGTAAGGGACAAAAACCTTGCCTTACTTGTCTAATTTACATCAAGTAAAATGTTCCTGAGGACAATATCTTGGCAGGTACCTGGCCCCGGAGTACTTCATGCATGGAAAGGTGACGGACAAGATGGATGTCTATGCATTTGGTGTTGTACTTCTTGAGCTTCTTTCTGGAAGGAAACCAATCGATAACACAAATCCAAAGGGAAAAGAGAGCGTGGTGATTTGGGTATGTCTCTTAGCAATACTGCTTAGTGACTTCTCCATCTTTGTATAGCTGGTTCATTTTGGTGAGAACTCATTCATGAATGCTGATAAAAAATATTTCATTCCAGGCAAACGCAGTATTAAAAGATGGGAAGACGTCTCAGTTACTGGATCCTGACATCAGCAGTGACTCCAACAATGAGCAAATCGAAAGAATGGTCTTAGCTGCAACCCTTTGTATAAGGCGCGATCCTCGAACTCGACCTCGAATGGGCAATGTGAGTCATGGATCATCTCTCTTCCAGTTACTATTTCTTCCTTTCTGTCATGATACTGCCCTTTTATATGCGTGCAATAGCTGACCGTGTGTGTTACAATACCCAGATCCTGAAGTTGCTCCAAGGGGATGTTGAAGTAACTAACTGGGCGAAACAGCAAGTAAATAGTTACCCTGTAGATTTTGAACCCTTGGATGGTGAGACTTCTCCTGTCGATATTCAATCCCATCTAAACGTGGCATTGCTTGATATAGTGGAAGATGATTCAGTCTCAGTTTGTAGCACCGATCAAAATATCTCCTTAGACGATTACCTGAAAGGAAGATGGAGCCGCTCCTCAAGTTTTGATTAGCCGTAAATTTATGACTGAATGGCCTTGCAGGACAGGAGCAAATGTTATTCCTTTTTGTTTATGGTGTTTTTAGTTTTCTTTTGTATAGCTTTTGAGTTTGTTTTTGTTACCAAGTTTTGAGGGATTTGATAAGGTACAGGATCAGGGACGTGAGGAAGTGTACGCAAGTGTTTGCCCTCCTCCTGGTCAATTGTCCATGCTGAGTTTTTATTCTAGTTTGTCAAAAGTCGATTTAAACCACTCCTCTTCCCCCCTCCCCTCTCCCCAACCCGAAAAGAAATAATGAGAGTAGGAAAATTTCTTCCACACATGGTGTAATATAGATTGGTATATCATGTTTTCGGGCAATTTGCATATAATGATCCTGATGTGAAGCTTAAATTAGGTTCAGTTATATGAAATTCTGATAAACTATACAGCATAATTGAGCATTGCGTATGCCTTCTTGATAAGGTAATCTTGGCTGTTGAGACAGCCAAAGCAGGTGAATAATCTTATCACATATGAATGGCCCATACAAGTAGCAGGTATTTATCTACGAGGACCAAGATTGTTGTGTGATAAAAAAAAAAAAAGAAAAAAAGATTGTGGGTATTCTTTTTGACATGATTCATAGCGATCAGATGATGTGGGGTGCAATTTTCAACTTTACCTCGTTCTGGTGAGATTCTCTTCCAACTGCAGAGAGAGTCACATGACAAGCCAAGAAAATAAGGTACCTTGTTCAACCATTAGGGTTTTGGTGCCTATCAATAATAATTAGGTCTAAAGTTTTGTATGCATTATTTCAGTTTAATTTAAACGTATGTCAATTTCTCTCTTTATTTTTTTGAAAAGGGAAATTTCTCTTCTCTTTCACACCAATATAAGACCAATCAATATCTCACTTCTGAATCTTGTCAGTAATAAGATGAGATCTTGTAGTATCTCTTGAATTTTATTTGTAGTTATTAATTATATTATATCATAAATGGCACATCTGAATTACGATTATGATGATGATTATTCACGTATGGAAATCTTGTCAATTGTTCTTGAGTCAGTGTAATACTATCAGAATCAGAATGGGGAAAAAGATCAATAGAAAATGTCTTAATCTGAAATATCGGGTAAAAGTTTATTCGTCACTATTTAAGTTATTAGCTTTGATTTGGGCTTCAAAGTTCTATGACCAATGGTACCATGTCATTCATTATTGTTTTTGATTTACTATTATTCCTTATATTTAATATTTGGTTTTTTTTTTCTATTTAGTAAGAGGTTACATTAGCAATCAAGCTATAAAAATTTATACTCATTGATATGACATAATTTAGTGGAAGGAATTTAAAACTTTTTAGAAAGGGAGATCATGGATATAGGGGTGGGTTTTAAAAAAAAAAAAAAACTATTTGTGATAATTTGGGTCTATAGACCTAGGTGAGTTTTTAAAAATTAAAAAGAAAATACTACTTATGATAATTTGGGGCTATAGACATAGATCCATAGTATAATTTATATCAAGTCATGGTTTGACTGTTTACGTATACATCTCATTCACTTGTTAATGTAAATATATATCCTTAACCTTAGTTGTTGACGTATGTAAATTTTTTATTTATTTTATTTTATCATTTATATATGTCGATATGCAAGTGAAACCATAATTTTATTTATAATTCTATAGTCCATAGCATTTCACTTGGGTTTAATAAACAGCCATCAATTCTAAAAATGGTAGTAATTGGCCCATGATTTCCTTAAGATAGTGAAAATGGGTGGACACAACTTCCTTTTATCTCTCAATTTCTAAAGCCCTGTAACTCTCGCTCTACATTTCAAATATCATTCACGACACTTTAATTTCATCAGCGGTACCTCGTTCTCCAGCGTTTGCCCTAATTCTGGCGTCGCCGGCTTCCGCTAACATCGATATCTACTCTCCACTCTCAATTCTCACGCCAAAGCTAACACCCAAATTTATTCAGGGTAATCTTAATTTTATTTATAATTGTGTTCTTTTGCAGTTTACAAATTATTATTTTTTAAACTAAGTGATTCTAGTCAAATTTGCATTCATTAATTATGTTTATTTGCGTATGTTTGGGGCAAATTGTGTCATTTAGTATTTAATTGCATATGTTTAGTAATTTTAGCTAAATATATATGAATTTCGGGGGTTTAGTTACAAAATTTGGGAAATGAGATTTGAATTAGGTTGTATTGATTAATACTCTCTTGTAAATGGGAAAACGAGAGTAGAATTTGAAATTTGTGAATTTAAAAATCGATTTGGAAGATTGCAGATGATATTTGGCTCTTTACTGGTTTTAAACTGGTTTTGTCTACCTACTGTTGTGCATATTCATATATGATAATTGAATCAAGGGGTATTATTACTTTTATCTGTAATTGATTGTTATTATTGAAGTCAATTATTGTAGCTGCAACAAATTATAAGACAAGAGGAACAACCAATATTTTTCGATTCAAAATGAAAAAATATTTCAGAAAGTTGACCACTCTCAGTTATTTGATTTCTGTTTCCGTTACATATGTTCATTCAATCTCTGACCCCTCTGTTCAACATCTGCTAGTGTTCAAATTGTCATTAACTTTATCACATTCCTTATTTTTTTCACAATTGTTTTTTCCAATTCTCTTCTCAAGCCAACAAATGAAAACAGTTCTCCGGAATATCACTGAGTAGAAGACCCTAGTGTAGTAAGTGGTTCTTCTCATTCACTAGTTTCTCAAATGACTCTTTTCAGCCTGAGAAGTATCTACAACTGATAATTATGGCTACAGAAGGAAACCAACAAAGTGGTACTGGTGATCAAGCTGTTGGACCTAGGGGTTGCAAAATATCGTGAGCTTAAGCAACATGCAGAAACATACCCTTACGTACGGGCATTACACCCGGCAAAAACTGACCGAACCCGAACCCGCCTGAAATTTTTGGATTTTGGACATAATTTTCTCGACCCAAACCCGAAAAAATTGAACTAAAAAACCCGCAAATTAGCAGAGTCAAATCCGACCCGAACCCGTTCGATTCGTTGGGTGAAGGCAATAAATTTTTTTAGCTTTGTGACTTGTTGATTCAATGTTACGTTATATGATTTTCCCTTTACTTTATCACTCTTTGATAATGGTTATTTATCATATCACATCATTTGATAATGGTTATTTATCATATCACATCATTTGGAGAGACATTACATATTTATTGCAATCATTTACAAACAAAGACTAAAAGCTGTTTCACTTCTCAACTCCATCCTCATTAAAAAACAGCATTATATGCAAAAATTATGCATAGTTAATTTCAATAAAAATATATCTACATTCAAATGGCATGATATATTAAAAATACTAAAAGTGCACAAGTTAAATACTATTGTATTTTTAGTTAAGTGAATATACCTAGTTACATTTTAAATAATATACTTTTGTTTTGCAAAAATAATATTACTGTGTAAAATTTTGAAGTTAAAATAAAAAATAATAATTTTAATTTATCGTAAATCTCCAATTTTTATTTATTTAAAATTGTTTTAGTTGTACCTGAACCATAGCTCCTAAGATGGGGTATGGGTCGTGTTAAAATAAAGTCAATTCTTTCTAGTAAATAAAATGGGTCGGTTACACCTAACCATGTCAACCTTTTCTCAATGTGTTTTAAAATGCGAGTAAATATGCATATAAACCTTCTTCGTATAATAGAAGAGGTGAAATAAACATCGTAACCTCGGACGAATCATTAACGGAACAAGTCATTATTATTCAATCTATTATTGACCGAATCTTTCGCTGACCTTATTTAAATGGGTCAAGCGGTCAAGCCGCTCGACTCAATAGGATATTCATACAAATATCATAATGAAAGTTTTAAATATTTAATATTATTTTTAGAAAATACAAATAATATATTTTTTGTAAAACTATTGGCAATTTTATGCAAAAACTATGCTGAATTTTTAAATTAAAAAGAAAAATAACCGATAAAAAGGTAGTCTCAACCCGTTGGGTCGATTTGAAACCCGTATAACCTGATATATGACCGCTAGTATTTTACACGAACCCAAAATACACCCGACCCGTATTTTATCCGAAACCGAATACACCCGACCTGTATTTAACCTCGCCCGCGCGAATTGATAGGTCCGATGGGCATCATATGCTATTATGTATGGTGGATTTGGCCTTTGGTTTGCATACATATGGAGGAAGCTCCGTAGGACCGAGGACAGAGTTCGTGCCCTTCAAGAGCAGCTCCATAAACATACTCGAGCCGATGAATCAGCTATCAGCTATCAGCTAGTAGCAGCTCTTCTGTTACTGCTACTTCAGCTGCTCTTCTATTACTGCTACTTCAGAGAAGTCATATGGAGCCACAGATGTTAATAAACCACCCAAATAATTCCCAGGCTTTTACCCAACTATTTTTGGAGTTTAGATTGCATTTTTATGTCTTGTGCGGAGGCTTGATTACCTTTAAGAATTAGGGGAGAATAGCAACAAGGCAGCTTTAACCCGTGGTGTTTTGGTTTTTGATACTTCAGTAAGGCTTGGGTTGATTTTGCTTCTGTTGATTATCGTCTACACTCACACTTACACTAGTTTAAGCAGTGATTAATGGGTTAAAGATTGTATTCTTGACATGTCGTTACCTCATGTTTATGAATACGGATTTAAAATTTAGTCGATGAGGAACCATTTGTGCATACCTTACCTATGCAAATAGGCCAATTTGATTTTGTAATATTTTTGTCTATCTAAACTTCCCTCCTGTGTGGATTGTTGATAAATAGATTCAAGTGGTGTTTTAAACAATTACAACTATTAAATATTTTTTACCAACAATTAGAATTGGGGCACCTTACTTGACACAAAGCGATCAACTTAATAGTAACCCTTTAAGATATAATATTGAAGTGAAAAATCAAACCATGTCGTGGCCTAACAACTATCCTAAAAACGATTTCGCCGAAACTACGGTGCAAACTTCACACGGGCGGCAATTCCCCAGGATTAACACAGTGCTAATCAATTGGGTACACTCTCAATTGATTAATTTGGAGTACTTGAATCAATGCCCGTAAATGTCTATATTTAGGATTACTGTTTATGTGTTTAAGAGAGTTATGCGGGAGATTGAGCTATTTTTGGTGTGGTTAAACATGAGTTAGAGAGGGAAATAAGAGGCTGAATTTTCAGCACTATAATACAAGTAATGAAGCCGAAATTTTTGCATAAAACTCAATATACACAAGCCTCCTTATATAGGCAAAGGCAAGTGAGTAAGGCCAAACAAGAGTCATTGCAAACGTACACCTTGGAGATCAAGGTAGACAAAGCATGCATATGGGGAAGCAAATGAGCAATATAATGTTGGCCACTTGGGGAATAAAACAAAAAATCCACAAAGGGACAAACAACCACAAAGGAAAATCTTTGAGGATTTTTCCAACATGGATGTGATCATATTGTATTTGATCTCAAAAGACATATGGGTGTTTGACAAACATTTTTTGCCCTCAAAAACTCTTTTTAGCTATTTGATTAGTTCAAAAAGCTAATTAGACTGTTGGGTAAAGAGGTTTTTGGAATAACTTTTTGACCCAAAAACTCTTTGAAATACCTTTTGGAAAAACTTATTATAATTAATACTTGAAGTTACTATATTCCCCTTCACATTTTTGTGAAATTGCTGCTGGTTGCCATTGAAATTATGATTATGTATAAGATTTTTTTAAATCATATTTTTTCACTTTTGGAACAATAGTAGAGGATGATTATGAATATTTAAGTTAATTTTATTATTTTAATATTTTCTGTATTTTAACAAGTAATTTAATCTATCATAATAAATAAATAATTTTAATCACACATATAAAAGTCAAATATATTATTAAAAATAAACTATAAAAAGATATACATAATTAAAATTGTGTAGAAGGTATAAATATAATTTTATATAGCACATAATACTTAATTAATGTTGAGAATAAATATGAATATGGAATAAAAATAATTATAATGTGTAAAACAGTTAATGAAATTAAGATATAGGCATAAATGAAATTTCACCAAACATCTTTGTTAGCAATAACTAATTTTACCAAACATCTTTTTCTCAAACCGTTAATGCAAACAACTAATTCAAATAGGTAATACAAACGAGTTAATAGCTAGCAGCTAATTGCCAAATATGGCCATATTCAGAACATATAGTATGATTGATGTTTTGGTGGATCATTTACAGGCCCAAGCCTTAGGAGTTGTAGGGAATTTGCCCTATAATCTTTTCATATTAGATTCGTAGAATTATGTATAATTCCGTATATAAAACCCTAGATTTTTGTATACGATTTGGGTGTGATGATTATTGTGATTAGGTTCGTAGAATTCGGTATATGAAAACCTAGATTTTCAAGTCGGAATTTTATATTAATTAAGTTTTTAGAAAATCTATTAAACATGTGATATTGTTATAATGATATCATCGAAAATTATCTTCATCTCTAAGGAATGAAAAAGGATAGGTATAGGGCAAAGAATTCCTTAGACAAAAGTAACATACTGAGTTTTTAAATTAGAGGGACTTGATCCATATTATGATGATTATTAGTCGACTAAAGAATGATTTTAATTTAAAAAAATTGTTAACTAAAGAATGCGAACACCTGAGATTTGAACCTCCAATAAAGACTCTAAAATATTCCTTCGTGTGGTATTTTCTTATGAGATCTTTGCAATCATCATTGCACCAAAAACAAACATTTATCCTCATTAATTTTTTTAAGAAATAGAACACAAAAAAACCCTAAAAATTTTCCAAATAAAACCCCCTTTTCCTGCCTTCGTAAGCATAAATTCATTATTTTAAAACTAATTATTTTATTGATTAGAAAGTCTTAAAACCCTAAAACAACACTCCCTTTCGCCTCTTCCTAATCTTCCTAAATCACATGTTTTTGGTCCAGATTAACTTCCTTATAAGCTTTCTTTGAATTTATTGATAAAAAATATGAAAAATTTAGAAAATAAATAAGATAATTAATTATCACGATACTTTAAATTTTTGATTTGTTTTCCAATTTCAGTCCCCCTTTACTCTTTGAAAATGTCTTCTATATATGATATCCTAGTTGAGGTCAAATTCACCGTCGTTCCTCTCTCTCTCTCGACTTTATTATGGAGGAATTTTTCCCAGAACAAATTGATCTTACGAGGCCAATTTCAACAGATTCTAGTTCTGATTTCACGGATGAAGATTCTTTAGAGACTTCATTATGTATCCCTAATGATTCTTTGGAGGACTTAGGGTCGATTTTTGATCTTCATTACGATCAATTGGTACCTTCAGGATCTTTCAACTATGATTTTGATGCTGATTCCTCGCCCATATCTCCTTTGTTCCTATCCGATCAAGAGTCTCAAGAATCGTTCTCTTCTCGAGACTCGGACCTCAATCTTGAACACCAAACTCATAGTTGTCTAGACTCGTCCGATCCTACCTTGAAATCCAAAGTTGTACCCTCATGCCAAGGGGAAAATATTTCTCCAAGCATTTCTGAAGTTGTCGAGTTTATTACTGACGAGAACACGGCTACTGATGAAATTCAAACCCTAGTCTCGTTACCATCTTTATGGAATACCCACAAGAGGCCGAGGAAGAGGAGGCAGGGTCCGAGAGGTAGAGAATCATCATGGGCTAGGTCAGCTTTGGGGAACCATGAGAATCATGAACCACCCCATAGTGAAGTAAGGGTTCATGAGCTAGTTAGGAGATGCACCCATTGCCGAACTGAGAAGACACCACAGTGGAGAGAAGGCCCTTTGGGCAAAAAGACACTGTGCAATGCATGTGGGCTCCGATTCAAGACCGTGGGTCGGCTACGAGACGAATACCGACCCGCCGCGAGCCCGACCTTTGACGTTGATAAGCATTCCAACTTCCATAGGAGGGTAATGAAGATGGTAGGCAATGTCAAGAGCTCATAGAGAGCATCATATTAGGGTGAAAATGATTGTATTCATATTTATTTATATTTATATGAAGTCGGGTCAAATTTTATTAAAGTTGTTACTAGCATTTTAAATTCTTTTAGATAATTTATAATTGAATAAATGGTCTTATCGTGCATGATATTTTTGGTTTTTAATTAATCCCTTCAAATTCAAAAGTTTCTTCACCTTAAAATGTTTTTGAAACTAAACTCTTGTACTGATTTCAATTTTGAGTAATATTATTTCTTTAATTGCTATAAAAAAAAAAAGTTTTTGAAACATTAACTACCGTGCATGAAGTAGGGTCGATTAATGTTGTAGGTATATCCAGCTTTAACTTGAATTTGAACAAACTGCTTGTGTACATGTGGAAGTTGAGGCTATTTATAAAAAGGATGTGGTTATAATGATGGTCATTATACCTATTTATAAGCCAACTAAATAAATCCAATAAATCTCTGATTTTATTTTGATTTTAATCTATTTCAACTTTGAAAAAACACTAAATATTCTTTTACAGAAAAAGGTGAGTATGAAAGAATTTAAATAGCCTTTTTTTTTTTTAAGGATTCTACCTATTTATAATTTTCGATTAAAGGAAACTTCCATTCAATATGTGATATATAAATAATCGACAATTTGTGCCCTTTGATATAAGTTATAGATGCAATCCTATAGTACTAGTTGTAGATAGCAAAAAGTTATGTAATATGACAACTTTTCGAGAACTACTAGTTCATCTCTTACGTCACACATTAACTTTTTCCGATCGGTAAGATCGGCATAACATCAGTTCTAATCTTCATTTACATGAGGCCAGCCAGGTAAGGCCTAAGCCCATTATAGTTAGAGTTTTCCTACATGTGCTAACTCTTTCCAATAAGCAAGATCAACAAATCATCAATCTCAATCTTCATTCACATGATACCGGGTAAGGCCCAAGCCCATCACGAGTTAGGTTTTCTATCCGATTACGATAAAAGAATATTCTACCCCTTATTTATTTCTTTTATAAATACTCACCAATTTTGACACAAATCTTATCATATCATAACTCCCAACGAAGTCATACTACACTTGGCTAACTAATCCTTTTTACTCCAAAGAAAGAGATGTTTGGCTTATAGTTTTTTGAAAAAAGCAAGCTATTTAAGGTGTTTGGTAAGTTGGTTTTTTGTAATAGGTTTTTACTCTCAAAAGTCATTTTCAAAAAGTTAATTTCAATAACTTTTTGTTATTGGCTTTTTGTACATTTTTGTTTCACATCTTTTTTAGAAATAATTAATTTTATCAAATATTTTTTTCTAGAAACAACTAAATGTAAACAACTAATTCAATTAAGCAACAAGTAACAATAACTCAATCGGTTAACAGTTAATAGCTGACTGCCTAACACTACCAAAGTCTTGTCATATTGGTGAAAACCGCATCAATCCCAAAAAACTCCTTTGCACACTTCGAGGGAAATTCACTTTGACTTTTCGACTTGATTGACTTGAGTGCCGGAGGGCGTTTCCGGGATCCAATCTTGGGGTGTGCCTTTTTGTAGGCCCGGAGCAATCGCAACGAGAAGCTTGATGATCCGAGTCCATCCAACGGAGGTTGTGACATTAAATCCATTCTTCCAACTTATCATCCACATCACATCTTGCAAGTTTTTATTCTGAAACACTATCCAATTAATTCATATATCATAATCTCCAAACCTATTTAAATGCATATTCGATGAACTTTTATTCAACTCAATAAAGTATTGACCTAGTGACTAAATCGAAGGCCTTAAATACAAAAATTACATTTTTAAGTCACATAGTATGTATATGTATTATATTTCCCTCTTTTGAAAAAAAAAAAACTACTTTGTTCAAATAATATTTCTCATGGGCACCAAAAATATTGTTTCTGTATATATCAAATATTATTCATCCATGGATGTCTCAAAAGATTATTGTTGCACATCTCAAAGTTTCTTAATATGTATAACCAAAAATTCTTTTAATGCACCAAAGAAATAATATGAACTGTTTCCTAATGATATAGCTCAAAGATTGTTTTTATACATGTTGAAAGACGGTCAACGCTTAGGTTAAAGAAAGTTCATATACAATCTCACAAACAAATTTTTTTTTTTTTTTTTTTTTGCATTTGATGAACAATGCAAACATAATTAGAGAAAAAACATATTAAAAAATGAATGTACCAATATTTTTTTTCCATCCAATTTTGATCCATCAAGGAGAAATACCAGCTTAATGTAGTCTAACCAAAAGATTACAAAAAAACAAATAAAATTTAATCTAACTAAAAATAAATCTAAAAGAATATGTCCTAGCTAAAAAGGCAAAGCAATTTTTCAATTTTCAAATATACCCTTTTATTTAGCAGAGATATATTTTTTTCATGTAAGTTTACATGCAAAACATACCCAAATTTTAATTATTTCTTTTGCTTTCTACCTCTCCTCATGGTTTGGTCAGTCAATGAAAGTGCCAACTTCCCTGAAAAATAATATGAGTATTAGTCAATGAGGCATTACTATTGTTTTTTAATTTAACTAAAAGTGTAATTTTTTCGGGATACTAATATTTAAGATAAAAATTATATTAATAAATGTTTTTTCAAGAATTTGAATTTATATTATCTTTCTTATTGAAAATAAGTCCGTTATCATTTCAACCTTTTCTCTGTTTGAGAGGGACTGCCATTAATAGTTTTTGTTGATGGTAAGCCCCGTTTTTGAGTAATTTTAACATCGATTGTCAATTTCATTTTAAATTTTTACGAATAAAATTTCGTCTCTTCATTTGTAAGAGGTTTTTTACCCTTTGATGGGAGTATTAGTCTCGCTTTGTAAGTTATGATTAATTGGTATGGTTTAAGACAATGAATGAAGATTGACTTTCAAATTACTATAGCACGGAATGTGAGGTTCTCATCAATATAAAAATATCGAGTCATCGAAAATTATCCATGAGAAGTTGTCATGGTTTCGGAGCCAAACGTCACTATGATTTATATTAGTTATTTAAAAGTCAAATTTTATATCTATGTTTTATATTTACAATTATTTATGTATGTCTTTTATTATAAGTGCGATTTGGCGTTTTATTAATAAAATCGTGATCCTTCCCTTCAAACAAAAAAATAATAATACACAGTAATTTTAAAATAATTTTATAAGATAGTTGTGAAAATACAAACATTAATTTTTTTTTCTTCTGAATCTTAGAACCCAAAAACAATGATGTTCGTTATGTGTATATAAGTGTTGCTGCAGCTTAGCCTAACGCCTAGCTAGAGATTGAGAAGCTGATCACATAAGATTTTAAATTAAATCCGCCATAAGATATTATAATTTTATTATATTATTATTCTTTATGATTTATCTAACTAAACAAAAATAAACCTATATAAATTTACGAACTTTTTATTTTTATAATATATTTAGGGCCAAAGATGAATATAAGTGAGACTAAAGACTATCAACTATACTAATTTATGCCCACACCTACGGTATAAAGTAGTGCAAACAGTTGGGATTCTTCACATATTGTGGTTCCAGCAGGGGTCAAACAGGAATGTGCGGCACATTCCTGTTCTATCCTATTCTATTAGTCAAATCATCTTTGTTAAAATATGGGGATCCATAGGTTTAAACAAAAAGAAAAAAGAAGATTTTTATTGTCCTATTCATGTTTGTAGCTTGCCTATTGATTCTACTTTGATCTTTATAGAAAGTCATGGCATTTGGGTTGTCGCCCACCACCTGTTTGATTTTATTCCTCTGAAATTTTTAATTTATCTTTCTTAATATAATTGTGAGTCGTTCACCTTTTAGATATAGTTATAGCTATGAGGAAAAAATATGTTATAATCTTATGCAGAAGGGGTGGAAGAAAGAGGAACTTGCTCTCTTGCATTTGTCTAACTCCCAGTAGACTGGCTAATCCGGCCTCACTTTTGTTGATAAACTCATAAAAGCTAAAGAGAGAGAGTGAGGTTGTGTGAAGGGGAGGCTCAATAAAAATGGGCTACAGCCTACGGAAATAGAAGAGCATTTTTTATGAGTGGGTTTCACGATCACATATTCATATTCTTTGGGTTCTTTCCCAAGTAAGATTCTGCCTTTTTAAAAATACCTTCCATTCCACTGTTCACATTTCATTTTTCCTTCTTCTCCCTTTTCATTTTCTTGTTTTTTCTCTCCCTGAAGTTGAATGACCTGTGAGTCCTTTGCACTATCCTACAACTTTTCCTTTGTCGTAGCATGATCATGCTTGTCCATTTCTTCTTCTGTTGGCTTCTCTCATTGTTTAAGGGGCTTTTCTGTAGCCATGGTTGAACCCAGTAAGTTTTAATCCTTAGTTTCCTCATAATATTTACTATGTCTATTTAGCTTTTATTTGTTGCCCTTCTTGGTACTTGATAGTTTGGACTGTACTATATATAATTTGCTGTTGAAGTAACACTTGTGAGTTGTGAGTAGGATTACTGATCACCTTCTACTGAGTTCAGAATGTGTTATAAAAGGGTTGCCTTGCAATTGTAAATCAGCAGTTGCATCCTTCTAAAAACCCTTTCCATCTTGGTAACATTACTCTGGATCCTTCTTTTCCTGTGTTCTATGAAAGTACGTGGGAGATTATGATCTAACAGGTGACACCCCTTCCTCCAAAAAAAAAAAAAAAGACACAAAAAGACACTCTTGTGTATTGCTAATTACAATTCAGCCTCTATTTGTTTTTGAACTTTTATTTCTCCATCTTCCTAAATCCAGAGGATGATATTGCTTGCTGCTGAACCTCTGAAATTCGGTTGTTGCTCTTAATTAATGTGTTCGTGCCTTCTGTTTATAATTACCAGCTGAAGGTGAAGAATTTTTGGGTCTCTCTTCAGATACCAGACACAGCTACGGGTCCGACTTTCATTTTTCCAAGCACATCTGGTTTAGGATAATGCTGAATGTATCCATTTTGACCTTGATGTTAAGTGATGGTTCCTCGACATCACCACCCGATGTAGAAGGTAAATGTAAGAAAGCTTTTCTTGTATTCTTTCTTGAGCTTAGTTGGGGCTGTGGATAGCTGTGGCCTGTATAAGCAGTTTTAGTGGGGATGAACCATACCCACGTTGGGTATTGGACCTGGGTTTGGGCGCTAGGCCTGGCCAATCTGAATTCTTTTGTGCTTTTGGCCTAAAATGAAGGATCAAATGTGCATTTTTGAGAGTGTTAAATGTCCAAACATGATCACTTGACGGATTCTGAGTAACAAAAACTGTCAGTTTTTGTATTACTTTGGGCTACTATTTGACCTGTGCTAATGTCATCTTCATGCCATCAATAAGATGCTTAGTGAAATGCATTAGGCATTCCTGATTTTAATTAGAAGAAAGGCTGTAACAAATTAGACAAAAATTTGATTATTCATGGCGGTCTATGTGTTGCGTGCAGTTATCTTCTCAACCTCCTTGGATCACTATTGTTTGAGCAATGCCATTGTCAAATACTATAGTATTGGTCCCTTTTGAGAATGCCAAGTGTCAATTATCATAGTTGATAAAGTCCTTGGGAGCTGTTACTATTCAGAATGCCCTTTCTGTGCTAACTATCAAAGAAGCAAAAGGATATATGAATAACAAGGTTACAATATGTTTTTCCTTGACACAGAAGAACAATTTTATTGCTACATTGTTGCCTTATGAGAGTTTGTAGCTTTCCTCCATTTTAGTAAACAAAAATAAATGCATTAAAGAAATAACTTGCTTGATCGCCTTATGAGATGAAATATGTAGGATTCTATAATTCAAGGTTATGTTTATGTAATGATCATTTTTCAGCATTGACAATTGCTAATAGAAGAGTGAATTGACAATTTGTGCTGGACATCACCAGATTCCACTTGGTTTTTGACATGGAGGTCTTTGCATCTTTCAATTGTCAGGTGAAGCTTTAGTTGATCTCTTGAGATCTTTGAATGACTCCCGCCATAAGATTACAGATTGGGATTATTACTATGTTAGCCCTTGCTCTGGCTGGTCTAACGTCACATGTTCTAATGGACACGTCACATACCTGTAAGTTTTCTGACTTGTGGGGTTTTCACTGTTGCATTTTCTATATGCACTCCCAGGTCAGCTTGTTTTAAGTGGAAATAACCTACTTGCCTTGTTTATTTTGCAGGAGCCTTGGCTGGATAGGATTTTCTGGAACCATTTCACCTGCCATATCTAGAATCAAGTTCTTGAATAGCCTGTAAGGAAACACTGTAGATGCAGTGGACCTTTCTGTCTGATGCATGTTCGTCTGCAGCCTTCTATTTGATTTTACAGTCTCAAGCTACAGAATTAGTTCAAAAGTCAAAGGCAAACAGAACATTCAACCCAGTGCCTCTTCGTGAGGCTTCCACTTGCAGGCTGTGAATGTTCAGACTAAACCTGTAGCCAATTTCCCGACCTGAACAACCGAAAGCCAGACCCGAACGAAGCAGTCCTCTTGCGATCCAATGACCTGATCTGACCTCAACATTCCAGCAACACACTCGAACTCATTCTGAATTTAGCTTTTACTCAAATAATCCATTTGTGAAGTCTGGTTTCGACCATGTTACTTCAAGTCAGGTACAAAGTGCGCAATAAGAATATCAGACTTGGCTACTCTGAATGATATTATGGGGTTTCATCCTTTATTAGAATTATCTAGTGCAGCACGCATGTTCAAATGTCGTCCGTACCACACAAATATGTTAGGGTGAATAAAGAGTCAGGTTAACATAGATTTCAAATCATGTGCATCTATATATTGCTATCAAGGCTATCAAAATTAAAGTTGAATCAACTGGAAATGAGAAGAATAGTCGAAGGCAATTTGATTGAGGTGTTTTGATTTAGCCCATTATATAGCGTTAGCTGAAATTTTGTCTATTGAAAATGACACACTGCATAAATACTTCAGTTTCTCTTTTGGAGGGAAAAACACTACCACATTTGAATGTATTCTTACATCATTGTTACTTCCTGTTGCAACATCTCCAGATTTTTGTTTCCCCGAGGGGGTGTATAACAGCCACATTTTTTAATATCCATCTTATTGTATGATAAAAGAAAGATATCATGTTTGGGGCAATTGCTGAAATTTTGTATGTCATTTTCTCTCTGTTAACTAGTTGTCGTTTTCTTTAATGTAAAGAGCATTTGACTCCATGCAGGGAGTTGCAGGGTAATAATCTGTTGGGTGCTTTACCTGATTTTCTCAGTGGCTTGATGTACTTAGAAACTCTGGATCTCTCACACAATAAGTTTCATGGTCACATACCAAGCAGCTGGGCACAGCTTTCCAACCTGAAACATCTGTAAGCCCGGTTTTCAATTTCTTACAATTTATAAACCTACCATGCTCTATAATTCTTAACTTGTGAAGAGGATCTATAATAATTTTCCTCACTGTTGGTTTTCTGTTTCACAGGGATCTTTCATCGAACAATAATCTAAGTGGCACAATCCCACCCCAACTCTTCTCAATTGAGACATTCAAGTAATTACTTTATACAACTGAGTCTGTTCCTTATCCAGATTTTACAATGCTACAACTTGCCTCAGCCTCTTTGAGAGACCTCCTCCTGTCCCAATAACCTTGAGTAAATCCACTCATTCAGCAAACAGGCTGTTCGGGGCAGGTTTGGATTGTGTTGATTCTGGAAAAATTTGGGACAAATTGACGGAACATTCAGGTTACATTGGGTTCAGGTTCAATCATTTTGGGCTAAGGTCATGTTTCAGACCTCTGGTTCATTTCTGGCAAAAAAATTAATCAATATCACAAACAAATTTTGGGTTGGTTCTCTTTAGTGTGGCTAACTCAGGCCCAAGTCAATATCAAGTAACAAGTCTTATCTCAAGTTTAAGTTCGATAGTAGTCTAGTATAGGCTCGTTTTGTCTACTCTAACCTTCTACTACAGAGACAGCATACAATGTGCACTTCCCTTCCCAAGAATGAAGATAAGAGGAGCTACTATTCTTCCTTCCTTTCTCATTAGCATTCTCATGAACTCTGAGAGAATCACATCTGGCATGTCAGATCCAAGCAAATTTACAGTTTCATTATCAGGGAAAGATTAACTTTATGTCAATATATTTGTTCTTCTCGGCTTTTCGATGCTGGAATTCATCTGGCATAGATTAGGCTTACAAAGGTTTATGCACGAGAATTTCTGTGTTCAGTCCAGACTACCGAAAGCCAAGTGCTCTAAATAAGTGTTTATTTAGTTTTACAGGAACCAACCTAGCATGTGGTGCAAGATTTAAGAGACCTTGTGCCTCAAGCTCTTCAGCTCAAGGTATATTTGTCATTCTTGTGTGTCGGACTTCTTCTCACACTTTTTTTTTTTCTTTTTAAATTCAAATTTCAATCATAACAGCATTTTACATGGATTAAATGACACACCTGCCTGCAGTTGCAACCAGAAAATCAAAAGTTGAACTCGCCATTATTGGTGCAAGTTGCATATTGTTGTTGACGTTATTGGGAGCTGCCTTCACATATTGGCGACATCAACTGCATAATAAGTTCGAGAATGAAGTATTCGTAGATGTTTCAGGTATGTATCTGCTCTTAGTTTGCTCGTGATTCATCTATCTGAAAATTTTCTGTCTAATGGTAGTCATGTTTGATTAGCTTCTAACTCTTAGTGAAATTGAGGATCACCAGTCGTCTATAGTAGAATGTTAAAATATTCTACTGACAAATTCACCATGCTAATTATTCGGAGTGACTGAACTACTGGAAAGCCCAGTCTGGATTGAAAGTGATCTGACCATTACCAAATTGAAATTTGTCTTGCCAACATTGATGGTAATACAATGTTTTATGGGAAAATTCAGGATCAAACCCAAGTATAACCTGAACTGTGGATGACTTGATTTGAAACCAAATCAATCAAACTGTTGGACATAAATGTGATCTCGAAAAATCTGTTAGCCAGGTCTCTTCAATGCCTGAAATGGTATATGTTCTACATAGGCATAATATGTTTGACAATGGAGAAATGTTCTGAATTTTTTTGCTGTGAGGACAAATGGCTTGTTCTGTTTAAGCACAAGCTGAGATCTCTCATATGATTTTCTCTATTTTAGGTGAAGATGAATGTAAAATCTCCTTAGGCCAACTGAAAAGATTTTCATGGCGTGAAATACAAATCGCAACCAACAATTTTAGTGAGAATAACATCATCGGCCGAGGAGGTTTTGGGAAGGTTTACAAAGGCAAATTAGCAGACAACACAGATGTGGCCATAAAACGCCTCCTCGACTGCCAAAATCCAGCAGGAGAGGCTTCATTTCTGAGGGAGATCCAGTTGATAAGTGTTGCAGTCCATAGAAATCTCCTTCGACTGATTGGTTTTTGTACTACTGAAACAGAGAGAATCCTTGTGTATCCGTACATGAAAAATCTGAGTGTTGCGCATCGCTTAAGAGGTGGTCATCTTTTCCTTTGGTGTTTATAGTTTATTTGCACGCAACTTCTGATGTTCTTCCTAATTTGAGCCTTTGAAGAGCATTGCCTTTTCTACTCTAATTAGAATTGCACAAAGGCGTCAAACACTGATGTTATTGATGAATCGCCTCTACTTCTAGCCTTAGAGTAATCTACATCTAGGAGTTGATAAAAGTAAGGTGGCTGGATATGTCAAATCTAGCTGAGCTGCTGTATTGATCAGTGACCGACCACCTTGGTCTGACAAGCCAAATTAAACTGAGTTAGGCTGGTGGGTTTATGGATCTATGTTTCAGCTTGATTTGGTCCATGAACCTGGCCAACTTGGCTCAGCAGACTGATTCAGTCCACAAATCTACCTCTTGTTCTCCTTTCCTATACTTCAAAACCTTTGCTCATGGGTCTGAACCGGTGCTAGGAGGGCTCAGACTGACCTAGCTTAAGCAGGCTCATGTCAAGCTACGCTGAAACTCCTCGCAACTACCCCAAAAAAATGACCTACAGGTCACTGCTATCCAGAAAATGTAAGATTCTTCTCGTTCTTTTGAGGAGTCATTTGCAACTACAGCCCTTGGATGGTACTTCATACTTCATGTATTATTACACCACCCCCCAAAAAAAAAGAAAAAAAAAGGAAAAGAAGTAAGATATGCATGCATTAGGTATTTCTTCCTTAAATGCATGCTTTGGTTTACTGCTTAAATGAAGAATCCTTTTGACCAGTGCAGACTTAAAGCCTGGTGAGGAAGGGCTTGACTGGCCGACCAGAAAAAAAGTGGCATTTGGTACAGCCCATGGCCTGGAGTATCTGCATGAGCATTGCAATCCTAAAATCATACACCGTGATCTGAAGGCTGCAAATATACTCCTAAATGATAATCTTGAACCAGTCCTCGGTGATTTTGGGCTTGCAAGATTGGTGGATACAAAACTAACCCATGTTACAACTCAAGTGAGAGGAACTATGGGTCACATTGCCCCAGAATATCTGTCTACCGGTAAATCCTCAGAAAAGACTGATGTGTTTGGATATGGCATAACTCTTTTAGAGCTGGTTACCGGTCAGCGCGCTATTGATTTCTCTCGCCTGGAGGAGGAAGATGATGTGCTCTTGATTGATCACGTAAGCTCTCTTTCTGTGTCTTTAGCTCTTCCAAGGACTAAGATCCTATATGATCCCCCCCAAAACCCCGCAATGAAAAGAAAAGGACCAGGCACCAAAACAGAAAAAAGGTATCCCTTGTGATTTAGAAATATATGTAGAGCTAATGATGGCCACAATTTCGTCTAAATAACATTTGTGAGCTTAACAATATAAACATCTTAAGTTCTTAACCTCTCCACACTCCACTATGGCGGGATCCATATGACCATATTGGGTTTTACTGTCGTCATCATCACAGCCTGTCTGGTGGCTTGAGCTGAGCTTGACCCTGCCTTATGAGCTGCTCAACCTGTCCATTGGATTAAACTAGGCTACGTAGCAATAATTGAGTAAC
Organism: Talinum fruticosum; assembly: GCA_021018815.1. Classification (NCBI taxonomy): domain Eukaryota; kingdom Viridiplantae; phylum Streptophyta; class Magnoliopsida; order Caryophyllales; family Talinaceae; genus Talinum; species Talinum fruticosum. The sequence continues at coordinate 4,600,119 of JAITYX010000002.1, read as the reverse complement.
GAAACCACTAGATTAAATTGGACTGGCTGAGCTGGTTTAGTTGGTGGATTGAGCTATCTAATGGGAAAAGGTGAAAAACACAGAGCCTTCTCTTGCTTTCTAAGTCTTCTGCTTCTAAATACTGCGCTCTCCCAGCTGTATGTTTGCCCCTTCTCGCTTCTCGACCTTCAGGCTTTCAAAAATCCACCACTCTGAGTCAGGCAAAGCTGAGCTAAGCTATAGATGTACCAATCCAATTAGGCTCGGTGGGTTATACTAAACTGGGTAGGGCCCGAGGCAAACCCCAACCTTTCTCTTTCACCAAGTGCTTTGAATGAATTGCCAATTTCTGAAACCCCTTTTGTTTTATATTTGACTGGGGAGAATTTGTTTGGCATGGCACTTGCAGATCAAGAAACTGTCGAGAGAAAAGAGGATCCATGACATTGTGGACAGCAACTTGAAATCCTATGACCCGAAAGAAGTAGAGATGATCATCCAGGTGGCATTGCTCTGCACCCAAAATGCACCTGAGGATCGGCCAAGGATGGCAGAAATCGTAAAGATGCTGAAAGGCATAGGCTTGGCAGAGAGATGGGGCGAGTGGGAAAGGCTCGAAGAAGCAAGAAATCGAGAGCTGCAGTTATCTCTCATGACCCACCGGTTTGCTTGGATGCATGAGTCAACCATGGAGGTGCAGGAAGCCATGCAATTATCAGCACCAAGATGATACTTCACACTATCTAATGAAATGTGCCTCTTTTTAGACATCCTATAAAATTAGCATCGGGCCTTGCGCAAGAATGAGACACACATTTCCTTCATTAATGGTCTTTCGAAAATTCATGTCCTCGTAAACTTCAACTGAAAATGTGTGATCAAATGTAGACATCGGTACCCCTAGCAGTTGAGTACATGTTCAAACATTTGGGATAAAAGATATAGTCCGACTTCATTTTTGCTTGTACAGTGCAACCAAAAAATGTGAAAACTAGTGACCAGATGATATGTATATTTAGACTACTGAAATCTTATCTTCTAGAAAAGGCCCACTGAAGTGACATCCTTGTGAGCTACAATATCTCCGAGGATCTTGTGCCATATGGTATGATTGTCGTCCAAAATTTATACATTTTTTTTCAAAAAAGAAAAGATGCAATGGTTGGTTTCACACTTTTTGAAAATAAATTTTGATATGATGTTTAAGATAAGGGTTTTGATATGATGTTTAAAATAAGGCTAGGGCTCTCAAAAGAGCATAATGTTGGTTAAAGTTCCTTGAAAAACTAAGTGAATCCTTTGTTTTCAATATGCAATTTTTTTTTCACTCTTATGGACAACACATCAATTCTTATTTAATTCAATTATTTTTTGATAAAAAATTTTATTAGTAAAAGTCATATGATATTTATAAAGATAATTTTCTAATAAAAATAAATTTAAAATATCAAAATAAATATCTGTTTCGACAAAAATTAATAGTAAATATACTTTCGATCGACTCTATACGTACAGACATCAATTTGACTATAAACCTTGTTCTTCGACTTTAATTTGTCTTACTCGAACATCGGGGAATTATTATATAATTTCATAGAATCGATCTTTGTATGATATAATATATCTAACTCGAAGGAAACAAGTTACTTAATAAAAATAATAAATTATTATTATTATTATTATTATTATTATTATTACTTAAATAGTATACAATACATTATTTGGTTCAACTTTACATGAAAAATAGAATCTATTTAAGTTTATATTCATTTGTTTCTTATTTAACAACTCATTTATATTCGTTTTTGTTCGTTTTTATTTATGTACATTTCATTTGTAAGTTTAAACATGCTTTTATATATTGATCGTAAAGTAAAAGGAACTTTAAGAGGATAAAACATGAAAATATTCTTGTAGCAAATTATTTGGCAATACTTATAACCTATCCACCACCACAATATCATCACCAATCTCTTGGATGTATCTTGTATCCTTTTTTTTTTTTCAATACTAATTGTGGGAATCTATTCCATTGGGAAATAAAAATGAGTAAAAAGAAAGTTACATTTTAAATCACTCTATACACTTTCAAACTTGTTTACTTTTTTTTTTTATAAGTTAAATTATTCATCCAATAAGTCCTTTGTAATTTTATTTATTTCAGACTTTCAAATGCTTAGAAGATAACAAAAGAAATTAGCTATAAAACTAAACTAGTAAAGTAGAAAACTCCCTTCTTCTTCTTTTTTTTTTTTTTTTTTTTTTTGGGTTTGTTGTTTTCTTTAATTTTCTACCTTGGTTTGACTGATCCATTAATTGATAATTGGAAAAACTCGCTGCTTTTGAATTGATTATTTTATTAAATGTGCTTATATATAAGTGGATAAGAGGATCTATACTGCTTTTGAATTGATTATTTTATTAAATGATACCTGTAATTAATTAGTCACTGCTTGATCCACAAATTTAATTAGATTAATAAAGTAATCCTCTGTTTTAAAATACATGTCACTTTAACTAACTTTTTCTCGTTTCATAATACTTGTCACTTTATAATTTTAATGACGTATTAATGATTAGTTTACCAATTTTATCCTTATTAATTACTTGTTTTTCTCCTTTTTTATTGATTTTCTTCATTTTCAATAAAATTTTGGGCCAACTTGATTTTTTAACATAAATTTTGTTATAAATTTAGTGTTTTCTTAGTACTCCCTCATAACCTTAAAAAGACAAGTATTTTGAAACGGAGGGAGTACATAATTTAACTTCGTTATTTTTTTATTTTATAATATCTGTCACTTTATAACTTTAATGATATACTAATTACTAATTTATCAAATTTATTTTCATTAATTATTTTTTCTCTTCTTTTTTATTAACTTTTCTTATTTCTAATGAAGAATTGGGATAACTTGATCTTTTAACACAATTTTTATTAAATTTTTACGTCTTTTTATATTCTTTCACAATTTAAAACACAACAAGTATTGTGAAATATAAAGAGGATTTTGAAAAGAAAAGGGAAAAAAAGGAGAGAAATTAAGACCAGTCTAAAGCAACAAGAGTAGAGTACCACAAGTCGACAGCTAATTGGGTTTTTTTTTTTCGGGGGGCTAATTCCTTTGGTTGATTCTTTTGGTTTTTTTAATGTATCTTTAAGGTTTTTTAGCCTTTGATCTACTAGTTTATTGGAGTAGAAAAACTGTAACCCATAAAACAGCAGAGCACTTTTATTATATATTTTTTAATTTATAGGACTTAAACTCGATACTTTACTTTAAAAAATATATCGTTCCTTTCAAAAAAGATAAATCGTTATTCAAGAAAGTTTTAATTAAGAAATGATACAGTAATTGTACAAATTATAAATATCACTTTATTTGGGCAAAAATAAAAATAAACAATACTATAAATATTTAGGTATTGTTTGGCTTGGTTTATAAAAAAGTGTTTTTGCTTATGAAAAATAATTTTTTAAAAGTGTTTTTTGAAAAAGTTATGAAATGTTTGACCTAATTTATATAAAAATATTTTTGAATAATAAGCTGTTTGGCCTAGTTTTGTCTACACTATTTATTATAGTATAATTTAATTTTTTTATTTACATAATAACTATTATTTAATATTTATTTTTGTATAAGATAATATTTATTTATTTGTTAGAGTAAGAGATAAAGATAAAATAAAAGAGAGAGATGAGAGAGATAAAGATAGAGGAGAGAGAGAGAGTGAGATTCTTGGTGGTTGTTAAGCGGTTTTTCATAAACTAGAAACAGAAATAGCTATTCTTTGTTTCTATTTTTGAGTAGTTTTTTCCAAAATCACTTTTGAAAAACAGTTTTAATTTTTTAAAAGTTAGTGTTTGGCCTAGTTTTAATTTTTAGAATCCAAAAACAGTTTTAAAATCTAGGCCAAACATCCACTTAATTTGAATACTTTTTTTATTTGTGATCGTTTTAGTAAGTGTCCGGGTTAGCTACCTAATTTTATTGCTACGCCTAAGAAGAAAATAAAATCCTATGCTAATACAAAATTTTCTGGATATTTAATTCGAATGATTGATTTTTTTAAGAAAGATTAAAATGTATTTTTTTAATTATATATATGCATAGAGTTTATCACTTAAAACATATGACATGGTGACAATTAATTCTACCTAAAATTTATAACATAACTTTCTATGTTTTTCCGTTTTACATTACATTTTAGTTAAACTAACTTTTTTCGTTTTGTGAAATTTAAATCATTAATTTTATACTATATACAGAAATATTTTACCACTTAATAAAGAATACTAGATCTAATATTTATGACTTGTCCCCTCTAGAAGATTTGATTATTTGAACCCCCTCCCTAAAAAAGATATTGAGTCAACCGTCCATAATTAATACAATTCTGTTTTTTCCCCCTTATTTTTGTGGTTTGGGTTTAGTGGCATTAGCTAGATATCATCTTTTGAAGAAGACAGTTTACCTATCAAAATGCATGCTCCTGGTTTAATTTTTCATTTTATTTTAATTGAAAAAAGCAAGTCAATCCATGTCAAATAGTTGTGGGGTTTTTTCTACCAATTGGGGCCCTCCATTCACTACCCCCATGGGTCACTACCCCCATGGGATGGTCTACAGGGTCTCGTCGTTTTTACTTTGTAATAACTCGGGATTTAATCCCATAAAGATGATTACAACAATATCTAGTTATAGAAATATGAAAACATCTAAATATATACATATTTTTTAATATATCTATCATGTTTTATGAATCTATCAATTTTTATCCATCATATCAACCCATGTCATTAATTCATTGTCCTTATTAAAAAAAAGTACAGATCTTGTGTTTATTGTCTTTGTACACATAATTTTCCCTGTCAAAATTTTTCAATCCAACATCATATGTAATTGTTGGGTAAGCAAAAATAGAGAAAAAAGTCGAGATTTGGTGTTGATCCTCCACCAATTATGTTTGAAGAAAAGGTTTTTGTAGATGACTCGAGAGAAATTTAATAAGTTAGTTATTTTGGAGAAATTTGTAAAGTTTGCAAAGAAATTGAAATAAGGAATAAAGTTGTAGTAAAAGAGACGCTCGGTAAAATGCTCAAATATAATGTACTCTTGTTGCTCAAAGATGTAGACAATTATCATAGTCCGTAGTAACATTCGTAGAATCATATATTCATATTGGAATTTCAGCAATATAATAAATTTAACGATATCTTATAATAATATATTGAAAGAAATATCCACGTCTTAAAAAAAATTAAATTCAAAAATCTAATCTACATATTGTTAAACTAGCATATTTCTCACATAATCAATAACCATAAAAAGCACATCATCTTTCTTAGGTAATGCAGTGCTTATGTGTGGAAAAATAGTCCATTCAAACTCTAATTTTTTTTTCTTTTGAATTCTATCTCATTTGGGCTCCACATTATATCAATTTGCATGTAGTGGAATGTGCAAAATAAATGCAAGCGACTAGGATTGATGTGACATTTTTTAACTAATTTGTTCACACTTAAAGGTTACACGAAGAACGTATAACACGACAATATGTTAAATCAGATCCATTAGCATCTAAATAAAATATTTTTCAATAGATAAATTTACATTATATTTTTTTCGTGCACACATAAATCTATATTGATATATATGTATAATAAACTTCTAAATTTTGTATGGTTCCAATTTGATTGTTTTAGATTCATTACACAAACTATTATTCCATGGGCACAGGGGGCACATTGAGATTCAATGCTACTAGCTATTAGTACTATTTTTAATATTTATAGAAAGTTAATTAATTAGAAATTATGGTTACAAAACTCATGAAAATGCAATTACATCCCCAAACTCATGGTTATAAAGGGTTTTTAATACCCTTCAATTTTATAGTATGGTAAATGTTTTTTATTTGCTGTATGTATTACTCCCTTTGTTTCATAAAATTTGTCAATTTTTTTGTTTGAGGGATAAAATTTGTCAATTTAGTTAACTAACTTATTTCATTTCATAAAATCTATTACTTTATAATCCCTATGAAATATCAATTATCAATTTTGTTATTATTAATTTTTTTATTTAATTAAAGATTATTTTGTATTTTTATATAATTTTATATCTATTCAATAGTAATATATGTTTTTTTATAGGTAGGATAATAATATGTCATAAACATATAATATAGACATTATAGAAAAATGTTATCAATTTATGATACAAGGGTCAGAATCTATTAGTATATGAAATTAGTGTCAAACTTTCAAAAGCATTGGTCAACCCTCAATTATTTGCACTTATTCAATAAGATAGGTCAAAAATTCTAGAAGGATGAAAATTTTTCAAAAGCAACGTTGCATAGTGTTGTTTTTGGCTACCATTTAATTTACTGATCTTTTAATTCTGCCAAACAACATTTAAACATCAATATCAACATTTAAACAATATTTAATGCGCTTTTGTTACATTACAAACCTATTCTTGAGTTTTTAACCCATCGGTTTAAGTTTTTGGTTAAGTTAGTTCTTCAACATAGTAACAGAATTTAGATTACTCGTTTCTAATTTGTCACATGCTACCCGATTGAATCATGCCATGTGTTGGGATTTGTGAGTAGCCTACACAAGAGGGGACGTGTGAAATGAAAGTCGTATTGTCCCTTAATAAAACATATGGTATTAAACATGTATATAAGATTGTGAGTTACTCCTCCTTTTGTCAATTTAATTTTGGGATGGAACCTTAGCAAACCCCCATATTGATTTACTTAAGGTAAGGAGAAGTCTTTGCTACGATTCAAGCTCAAAGGATATTCGCATGAGAGGACATGTTTGAGTATAAACCTAATTCCGATCATTCAACCATCAATTTATATTTTTAGTTGAAAACCAAAATGAATTTAATTAACAAAAGCTTATAATAAAAATTTGATTATTTTTCTAGTCCATATATATACCCCTTAGGAAGAAGCCAAACGATGACGTCTTCATTGACAGCATCATCCAGTTACACGTAGAAAGTCGTCACAATTATTGGTGAAAAACTAATTCAATTAATTAATAATGTGACTAAAAATATCAATTAATGGCTGGTTTCTAGATAACTGTCACACCCCCTTACAAATACCCCTGGCCCATTTGCCTCGGAGCTAACTGGAGTACTGAACTCCATTTTTACACACAGAGAGAGTGGAGTGAACTCCATTTACAGAAAGAGAGAGATGAGTAGTTCAGGGAAGAAGGTGGGGATCGGTGGTCCTACCTTCAGCAACCTGCCACAGCCAAGAGGAGCCACCAAGAATAAGTTGCTTGGTAACGCGGTAAGTGGTTTCTTCGGCAGCAAGTCATGTTCACGAGGCAAGGAGGCCGAGGGTATGAACCATGGCGATCGTACCTCCGGAGGCAAGTAATTCCATCAAATCATAAGTTCACAACATTCCCCTGCTCAACTTTGGTACATAGATCCTTCGTTAAGTTATCCTATGAATAATCAAGCTTTAAATTATGTCAGTTCATGCCCTCAGAAACAAGGTTGGGATGGGGGAATCATATATGGGGGAATCAAATGTAATCCAAGCTTATCTGTATTAATATGTGATCTATCCTTTTAATCGAATTACTATCTAGCCAGCTAGATGGTGTAGTTCGATTTGCTTGCTCTCTCAACTGTCATAAGGTAAGTTGCGATGTTTAATAAAAGTTATTTATATTTATTTAAAGTCGTAAACTATATATAATATCATGAAACGAATTAATATATACATACTAAGATACCCTGTTATAATTATTGTCGTTTTTTCGATTGAGAATTATTTATCAAATATTGATTGTTTTTTCAATTTACTACTCCCACAACAAAGAACAAAATAAAAATTAAAGCTAAGCATATATATATACCTCATCACGCTAGCATTGACCAATGCTATCAAAGCACCTAGCTAGCCTTATCCACATATGTTTTACATCAAACTATTCCACTGCATTTCTATCTTTTCAAATTTGGTCAAATGTCAAAAACAGAAGTTACAAGCTAATCCACAACTTGTTTAAAATTGCTCCTCCACTTCTGAATTAAGAAGACAAAATTTTCAATTCTTAGCACAATAAGATTGATGATGTCTCCTGTAGATTAGGGGTAGGGGTGGGTAATGAATGGGGTCCATTTTATGTAAAATAAGATCAATTAAGTATCGTCTTACAGTTTGGCGAATAAGAAGTTGACCTGGTTAAGTATTTGCCAATAAATGGGTTGAAGCAATCCGGGTTATAGAGAAAATTATGCTGTCGATTTATGATGCTTGCAAATAGTGTTGTCTGCTGTACTCGATCTACTGTATATGTATTGCAGTTTGTAAGTTACTGATGCTATTGACTGAATATTGTACCCTCAAATTGAGTATCCATCTACAAACAAAATATATTTCACAAATTCATCATTTCCAATTTAAATTTGGTTTACTTTCTATGAGAACTTATTTGAAAATACGAATAAAGTGTGCAAAAAAAAGTTACTTTGGAATGAAAAACATAAATATGTTGATAAGCTGCCAAAAGAGTATAATGTTGGTTAAAGTTCCCTTGAAAAAGCAAGTGAACCCAAGTGTGTGGATTTGCTGTTCTCTGGCTTTCAAGATTAGCCCTAAAACAAAAGGAAAAACTGAATGTTCTCCTCTGTGAATGTTTTTATCAGGTAAAGAAACAGATATTTTCTTAGTATCCCTTCATAATATAAAAACGATAAGTATATTGTCTTTGATGCATTTGCCTATTACATTAACTAGTGTTGATTATTTGTTGAAGATTACTAAAAATATGCAGAACAGGAAAGTCGAGAAAATGGTCTTTATGCTCGGAATAATTGTTGTTGTCTACTGCCTTTGGACCGAAAGAATCGCAAGGATCTACGGAAAAGAAACTAAGAACGGTGCCCAAATTTTTGAGACTTGTAATAAATCTTTAATTTTTTATAGACTTTATTTATCCAGTAACGGTCTCCAGGAAACAATCTGTAGAGACAAACTGATGAAATTTCTCACCTAAAGGCTTGGGTTCGTCCCTACTCCCTTGAGGTTCTTATAATTGAGAAGTAAATTTTCAAGAATGGTAATAGAAGAATCTACCCCAAAAAAAAAAAAAAAAAAAGGAAGCGACAGGTGTTACAAAATTGACGGAGTACAATAAATCCACGTTTCGTTATGTCCTTTTTAATGGTCTTGAATAAAAATTTAAATTTACCATGACATCATGTTTCTTTCACATATTAAACCCCCACTTACATCATCATGCCTTAGATCATCACATCCTTCCACTTGCTTCAGTATTAACTGGTCTTACTCTTAGCCCCCTAATCTCTTAGAGCTTTTTCACGTGCTTATAAAAAATGAAATTAACCACAAAATTAATTAAATTACTACAACAACAATATATCCCTTTCTTTTTTTTTTATGTCTTTTTCTTTTTGTCTTTGTCTTACTAACCAATGTGAATCCTAGTATCAATTGTGACAATAAAATTACTTTCGATTGGATCCCCTTTCCCTTTTTTAAAGTACAAAATATCCGATAATTTTTATTATAAAGGTTAAGTTGTCAACGATAAAATTTTTTAAAAAATTGATAGAGTGGGGAAGAAAAGGTGAAAAAAATTAGATATAAGTGAATAATAGATGAATTTTTCATTAGATTCTTTGTTTACTATGTACAAGTGGATTTTATCGAATGTGTATTTATTTGCATAATTAAACATCTTTATCACTGCACCAAAAAAAAAAAAACATCTTTATCAAGAATGATCAAAGTCATAGGTTCTTGTTGACTACCAGTCAAAAAATTTAGACTAGTCTGCTGAAAAAGAAAAGGAAAGAAAAATGTACAAAAGAAATTATGTAGACTAGACTAATTGAAGCATTTTCATTGGTGTTCTATGTTTGAAATTTATCCAATTAACATCATGGGCGGCTCTTGAGTTTTTTTTTTTTTTTTGGTTACAATTAATTATTTTTTACTGTATTTTTCTTTTTTTTTATACAATATTACATAATAATTCCCACATGATTTATATAGGGTGCTAGAAATTCAGTTCCTGAATGAAATTCGGATGTTTAATTTTTTTCTTGCCACCGCTAGAAATTTTTTTTTCTTGTTGAATAATTTAATGTTGATGTCTTAATTTTTTTCTCAAAAATGAAAAAAGACAAAAATTGATTGACAGTGGCGTTACATCTGTCAAATACTATATACAACTTGCATTTAAACAATGTAATCATTATTTATATATTTTTTTAAAAAATAAAAATAGAGTGATTCTAATTTCCACAGCGATATATGAATTTTATTTTTACATATGTCAATTTATGTAGTGGACTGGTGTCACATTCACTGCCTTGTGACCCATAATTTTCCGTTCAAAGTTTCAGTCACACTTTAGAATTATATTTTTGTTTGGAGGGCACTAGAAACTACAATACTCGTATACTAGACTGTCAATTTTGTGTTGGTGATATTTAAGGTCATTCATATATATATTAATAATTTTATTTTTATAAATAGTGAGATACAAAATTACAAAAAATCATAATTTTAAAAAAACAATTTGTTATATTTTTTCTTGACAATTTTTTATATTGTATTCATCTTTATTCAATTTTGTATGTAAAATCACCATAACGATAAATCATCCTCTTGAAGAGCAAGAGTACTATAGTTTTATTAGAAATAGATATATAAATAGAACGTTTTTTTTTTTACCATTTTCTGTGTTTTAGAATATTATACTTTTATATTTAATGAATATTAGAAAAATTAATAATAACATCATCGTATTTATAATCCATTATTATGATAAGTTGTTTGGATTTTTTTAACACAAGAAAACCACGTTGCGCTATCAAACTAAAAAAAAATTCTAATTTTATAAATAGTTAAAACTAAACATATATATGTTAGTATTAATTATTAATATATATAAAAAAACAAAAGATACACCTTTTTCGGAGTTGAGTCCTTATGCGTGGAAAAATCCAATATCCCTTGAAAGTCTGTAGTCCTTTTTGAATAATTGTCTCTTTTTTAACGGTGGAATGTTCAAAGGAAAATAAATAAATAAGTTTAATAGATTTTGATAATAATCCATACTAGGTTTGATTTAACATTATCTGGATGCCATATGTATTTTTAAAAAATAAATTTGAATTTTTTTTTGGAATTTAGTGAGAGATATATTATTGTCCGGATCCCCATCAAAACTTGTCCGAGGGATTCTTTGTATTTGTCTATTTCATTAAAAAAAATAATTAATCATCAAGGAGGAGGGGTAAGTTTTCGACTTTTCGGAAATATATTAGCTGCTTGTGCCCAAAAAAGTAATTTTGGTTATAAAAAAATGGATAATATTTGGTCTAAAAATGCTTTTTCTTTTATCCGGTCTGGACCGATTTATTAGATTCGGATATTTTTAAATTAGATCGTGCTACTTTGAAATATTGCCAATGAATTTCTTCCTCTTTTAATAAACTGCCAAAACAATTTTATTTTAAAAAAAAAAAAGACACAAACTGCCACATAAGTTTACAACTTGTGCACTAGATTTTCTCCTGTCGGTTTTACATTACTTTGCAGACCAAAATCACCGATGTGACATTGCTTTATTTGAGTATGATATTTTGTGTGAAATCAACTAGTTATAATATTATGCATGTCAGTCTTATTAGATTTATATTTTTTTCAGTAACTTTGGGTTAAAATAAAGTCGAATTATAATATTATACATCTCATTCTTTTCCGACTCTTATTCAACGATCTCATCTTAAATTTTTTGATCCATTTTTCATTGTGTTTACTAACTTTTATGCTCGATCCTATTTTTTTTTTTAAAATGTAACAATGACTGATAATTTTATGAATTAAAGTCTAACAGTAATAACCATATATGTATTCCACTAAACTTCAATCTAGGCACTGAGAAAAAGTCTAGTCTAGTCTAAGTCTATCCAATCCATGCTAGGTATTAATTCCTCCACAATTTAATTTCAATTTTTTAAAAACTAATTGATAAAGTAATTTCCATGACGAAGAAAGTCTTGATTGGGTCAGGCGTCATACGGGCAGGCGTCATCACCATCCCCATCACCAATAATTATTTATAGAAAATTAAAGAAATACAGAAATTAATGGGTTTTCTTAATAATCTAATTAATCTCCCCTTACAAATACCCTTTTCTTTCTTTCAACTGGCTGGCCTGGCCCCGTTTGCCTTGGAGCTCCATTTTCAGAGAGAGAAAGAGAAAGACAGAGAGAGAGATGAGTGGTTCTGGGAATAGGGGAGTCCAAGTGGTACTCCTACTACCTTCAGCAATCTGCCAAAGCCAAGGGGAGCCACCAAGAATAAGATCATTGGTCAAATCTTGGGGAGCAAGTCGTCATCCGAGGGTAAGAACTCCGGTGATCGTGCCTTGGGAGCCAAGTAACCCTGGATCGAGGGGGAGGGAGGGTGGGGGTGGGGGTGGGGTTTTAAGAAGGCCATGAAATGTAGGTATGTAACCCTAGCTAGAGCTCATGCGTTCGTGCTTGGTTGTGCTTAATTTCATCAATCAATTCAAATCGGTGGCTTTAATTTGCTTGTGTGAATAATGGGTATACTCCTAACATGAGCTCACCAAATCATATAGTAATAATGTAATCAAACCCTTCTTTGTAATATCGATCATGTGTGAACTCTAGTTTATCCTTCTTTGTAATATCGATCATTTGTGAACTCTAGTTTATGCTTATGTATATAACTCTTCATCGTCTTCTCTGTTTCTATCTCGGTTTCGATTGAATGAATGGATGCGACAATGGATCCTTTATATGTGCTCTGTGAATTAAGACTCAATTAAACAGTAAACATATAAAATTATCGTATCGATCGATCTCTCTTTGGTTCATCTAAGTAATTAGCTAATCTCATCATCCTAATTGCGAGTCAATTAGGTAATCAATTATTCTTTTTTTAGTTTTCTTGTTGTTATAATCTCAAAAAGTATATTATGAGAAGCATAGTTATATGAGTGCTTGGACTTGGCCAAGATTTAACTAATGACGCCGTCAATGGGTAATGACAATTATAATAGGATTATTACTCCAGATAATATTCTTTACAATATTCTAAAAAATATTAAAATAAACATCTAGGAGTATATTATTTTATTTTCCTTCTATAAGGACGACTCTTCAAACAAAAATACAAGCAGTACAAAGATGTCAAAATCAGCGTTAATGTCTGTGGGAGGTACCATCTATATATACACACACACACATATATATATATATATATATATATATATATATATATATATATATATATAGATAGAGGGAACCTTAATGAAATTTATTTCTAAGGAGAGAGACAGATAGCCACCTATTTTTCGATTTTTTATCTCTTGACTAAGAGATCCCACTACAAAAAAATACACTAAAATAACGACGTTTGCGACGTAATATGAGAAATTCCGATGGGATATACGACGGATAGGAACGTTTGAATCACGCTCGTCCGACAGGCTTTCCAATAGGACTAACAACCCCATCGGACCATTCAGACGGGTTTTACATTGAGGTCCTACGGGTTTTACATCAGAAATTCGATGTAAAACCCATCATACAACAGTAAAAAAAAAAAAAAAATTCCGTCAGGGTTCAATGTAATACCCGTCGGATAGTCCGACTGTCTCTTAACCTATCGGACATTTTCCGTCACTATTTCATTGCATTTTTGTAGTGATAGGTATATCAGTTTTTAAAAAATATATTAGATGGTTGTATTTTTTATTTTTTGGAAAGGCGACAACATAAGTAATAAAATCATTCATAATTGTACTTGGCATTCATCAACTACGACATGAATTCTATTAAAATTAAATACAAACCTTGGAGTCAAAATATAGAATATCTAACTCACAAAAAAAAAAAAAAAAAAAAAACTCATTAAAAGTTTAGTCGTGGCGGTTGTCTTTCTAATTAAATATTTGTTTCCTGATGCAGTCTGAAAGTGAAATCCAGAAAATGATTTTATGTATAGGTAATCCCTTGATGGATAAGAAATTTTCAAATTTAGTGTAATTTCACTTTAATAAAAATCCTCGTGATGCAGAGAAGAAGATTGCATTCAAAGCGGTCGAATTCATTTAACATCAATTTCCTAAGCACGAAAATAATTAAACCTTTAAGGTAATTTCACTTATAATGAAAATCGTCAAAATATTCCCTCCATTTCACAACACGTGTCACTTTTCATTGCACAATATCTGTGAATTTATCATTCTAATGACCTATTAACGAATAATTTACTAATTTTTTCTTTATTAATTACTTTTTCTCTTCTTTTTCATTAATTTTATTTATTTTCAATAAAATTTTTAGTTAACTTGGTATTTTAACAAAAATTTTATCATGAATTCTGTATTTCTTTAATATTCTCTCATAATCTTAAAACGACAAGTATTTTAAAATAAAAGGAGTAAAAACTACCCCAAATCAAGCTGAAATAAAATATGACAACGAAGAGACAAACGATTATTCTTACTAGTAGAAAATTTAACCAAACTAGCAATTAAATGCATAACACCAATCAATTTTTTCCATATTAATAGCGAAAATTAATGAAGATTGACATGAAGAATCAAATGGCAAACTAAGATATATATTAAAATGGGGATTTTTTTGGGTAAAAAAGAGATGTTTTTATCCTAATTAATATAATTGTGCATATAAATTACATGGATGTGATAGGATGGTTGGAATTGGAAATTTGGAATAAACACCACTTTGCATGATACGTGAAAAATAATATCAGAAAACCTTAGTTTCTTTTGACCACTTTTTATGCATATTATTCACAACTCATCATCACTCTACTCTACACCTTATATAGAAAAAGAAAAAGAAAAAACAAGCCAATCAAGCCACCTACCTCCACTTTTCTTAGTTGTGTGTTCAAAGTGTTTATGAATTTGATGGGAATAATTTACTTCCTTTGAATTTTTTTTTTTGGGAATTTAAACAAGGTGTAATCTCTTTCAATATGCTGTTAAGTATGTGGTGAAGGCTCTACTTAAATAATTTTTAGACAAATTAAAACTTTAAATAGTCGAAAAAGAGGAACATTACCTAGTTCGTTGCTCTGTTTACTTCTCTGTGAATAGTTACCTAGTTTGCCCTACTAGTTGAATAAACTTCTGCGTCAATATTTATATGCATGCAAGGTAGATTCACCAACCCCGATTCTAACTTGAATCATACTAGTTATGTGAAAAGGATGCGGTTTTTAGTATTGTTTCCGTTGCACAATATTTGTTATTTTTTAGATGTGAGGGAACACAGAGAAAACAAAAATTAATGACAAAATTTGTGTTAAAAGACCAATTTACTTCGATATTTTATTAGAAATGAAGAAAGTCACTGAAAAAAGGAGAAAAAAAACTAATAAAAACAAAATTGATAAACTAGTCATTAGTGAAAAATATTATGAAATAAAAAAAGTTTAAAATAACGTATATTATAAAACTGAGATAGTGGTGTAGTCTGTGGAAAACAATGGCTCCTTGTTGAATTTTCTGTTTTGAATTCATTATAGGAATATTCAACTGTAAATAAATTAAAATAGATACTAATTATTGGGTTTCATGTAATATTTTCTGGGTATATTGTTAAGATAAATTTGGGCTGTTTTCTGTTTTTTTAATCCAAAAATTTGGGCATTTTTCACACTGCCTGTATGAACGGGGAAAAAGATATAGGTAATTGTTTCCGGAGAAAACCGAGTCGATGATGTGGATTGATGATTCGGAGAGAGGAAGGATTTACCGCTCCGGTTCCGAGGACGTGGCACGATTGATCCGAGTCCGAGTGGCGACCGCTTGAACCCGCAAAAGGCGAAGCCCGGGTGGTGGATCTCGGGAACGCCCTCCGACGCTCAAGTTAGTAGTGAACTAAGTTGAATGGATCGAGGAGATCTTCCTCGATGTGCGTGGGGGATTCCTTGGGAGACGAGAATATTTCCAAAGATGGAAGTTCTCGGGATGAGTGCTGATAAACGTTTATGAACTTTGGTTGAATGTGGATGAATATCCGATGAATGTAGATGAATGTTCAAGGCTTAGGAGCTAGAGAATTTAGATGCTTGAATGATTATCCTCCCAGAGAGATGTCTTGCCAAAAATGAACATAACATAACATACCTTGGGATGTGAGAAAAGATGAGTATTTATAGAAAATTTTGAAGGGGTAAAACGGTACTTTACCATGGGTTAGGGAAACCCTAGCCCTAGTGGGCTTTGGGGCTTTTACTCGACCCGTTAAGGGTTATCCTGGACCGATTCTTCCTTTGTCCGACTGATTAGGCCAGGTTGGTTAGTGACGTGTCGGTTGAGCTGAACCGATCCGGAAATACCCGAATCGGTAATAATAAGCTTCTTATAGGTAGCTTTCACACACTTTTTGGTCTTCGACCCCTCGGTCACTATGAACGCCCCGATCAGTGGAATGGGATGTGTCTATTTATCTATCTCTTGACTCGAAATGGGAGGCCCGTATCAATAATTATGATTTTACGTATAGACCATCTACTTTTGAGGGAAGTCCTCATACACAGACAGAGCAAAACATCGATAGGTCAACGACTTCGATTTGGTACCGCAACATAGGAGGTGCGCTTGCTTCCACTGGAAAAAAGCGGGCGAGGGGTGGCCTTTGGTTTTGTGAAGGGGCCGGAGGCAAGTCAAAAAATTTATATTTTCAAATTTTTAATCATTATGTCTGTCTAATCAAAATTACAATGATTTAGGAAGTTTTTTTGGCTTGAGTATCCATTAAGTTTTCAAAATCACGATGGTGGGCTGCTACATTTTGACCCAGGTTGTCTCTCTTTTTAGAAACTTAAAAAATTTTAAAAAATGAATATTAAATATCTGAAATTTTGTCAATAATATTTGAAAATTTTGTTAACATTGAACATTATTCACTAAAATAAGTTCCAATATTATTTGTTGTATTATACTCCATATTAATTTTTACATTTTATTTGCAGACGAAAAGTTACAAGTAATTTACTCATTAGTGTCAAGTAATTAAATTCAATCAAAAATAAATGAAGATCATAGGCAACACTTCTTAAATAATTTATATATTGTGGAATTATCTAAATTATTTGGATTTATGACGTAGTATTATATACACTATAGTATGACGTCAAACCAATGTGACGACCTTACTTGTGTAAAATTACTGATTATTAGTTGGCTCCCACGTATAAATACCCCCTTCCCCAGAATAATTGAGAGCTAACTGAGCCGAAGTTATCTCAGAAAGAGAGAGAGACAGAGATGAGTAGTTCTGGAAAGAGGAGCAGCCCAAATGGGGCTCCTACCTTCGGCAATCTGCCACAGCCAAGAGGACCTACCAAGAACAACATGCTTGCTGAAATTATCGGCTTGTCATCTCCACGGGACACGAAACCCGAGAGCAAGAACTCCGGCGAAGGAAGTAACCTTCAAACCATACTCCCCATCCCGGCTGTGGCCTCATCACCGGCTTAACTCAGATGTATCCATCTGTTTCTATCTATAGTAAGTTGTTCTATCAGTTAGGCTATAGAGATAAAAAGCCATGAAATGTGATCTTAGCATAATATGTAATCTTGATTGTTAATCAAATTACTAGCTAGCTCTAGCCCTAGCTCTAGCTCAGCTAGCTAGTGTAAGGTGTGCTTTTTTTTTTTCTTTCTAAATCAGTGTATTCCTAAATTAAATCTCGCCTAAATTAAGTTTAAGAGTGCATCTAATAGCATGACTTCACCGAGTTGTATGTTTTATAATGTTGAATATGGTTTATGCTTATGTGTATATAACTCATCCATTCCCCGGCCCCCTTTTGGTCTCCTATTCAAGGATTATAAGGCATGAACTCTAAAGTATCATTATTCCTTAATTATGTGATTATTCCACCACAATTTTTTATGCCAACTCCTTTTGGAATGTAAATTTTATACATTAATTTCATATTGACACCACGAATATTATTAAAAACATGAATTGATAAGTATTTTAAAATAAGAAATTAAAGTGTATATCTCTAATACAATTCTTCTTTGACTCTCTAAGTTCACTTTTCACTAGTAGTAAGTTAGATAGTCTAATTATCTTTTTTTAAAAAAAAGACGAAGATCAATCACAATTAAAAAATAGTCTTGCTATACTACATCTTAAAAAGGACATCATTTTTTATATCACAAATAGTACATCATGAGATAGATTACTATATTTGCTTGCTACTTTAAGCTTGATAAGACCCTTTAATGATGATTATAATTGAATTACTCAGCTAATTTCCTTTTAAAATATTAATATAAAATTAACCCTCTACTACATAAATGTCAAATGATAAAGAGGATCT
Organism: Talinum fruticosum; assembly: GCA_021018815.1. Taxonomy (NCBI): domain Eukaryota; kingdom Viridiplantae; phylum Streptophyta; class Magnoliopsida; order Caryophyllales; family Talinaceae; genus Talinum; species Talinum fruticosum. The sequence continues at coordinate 4,581,711 of JAITYX010000002.1, read as the reverse complement.
AGAACTGCATCTTAATATAAGACTATTCAATCATCCATCTTGGATGACTCTCTACTAGATAAAATATTTATGGTTGCATGAGTAAAAATCACCCAAATATGGAAGAAAATTTGATATCTCTACAAATATTATTTTGAAGGATTCATTTTCTTTTAGAGATAGAAAAAGAAAGAGACGTCTTGATGACTCTTGATAACAAAGGGAGAATTATTATCCATATAAAGACGAAAGAAATACATTAATTGAAATCAATTACAGAATTATCCATATAAAGATTAAAAAAATACCACTATTGAAAATCTAAAGCAATGAAAAATTAAACTTGGCCTAGTATAGCTAAATAATTTAAATATCCCAACTCCAAGACCTTGGTTTTGTAGCACATGGTACTTAGCTTAGCTAAGTGATGGTGGCGGCTTTTATGGTGGGATTATTTGGCAACATTTTTTAGTCACATGTTTGAATTTTCCTCCAAGATCATTGATATGCGATATATTATATGGATAAGAGGCCAAGTGCAATGCCATGTTTGGTTGTGAAAAAGCACTTTTTGTTCCTTCCACAAAAACAAAAAGAGAAAAAGGAGGAGAGAACAATAATTCAAGCGTGCTTCTGCTGAGTGCTGACTCTTACTACTACCTACATCATATGTCATATATGGAGTTATTTACCTAGCAAGTGTCGGCTATCAAATTTAGCTGTCATTATATATATATATATATGGAGTTATTTACACATATACATAGTTGTTGTATGAATATGGAAGAACTTGTATGTTAGGATTTGCTAAAGGAAATTAACAATATTGTAGTAGTTAATCCGCTATTAGTAGATCTTGTATAAAATTATCTTACGTAAATGATGTTGTAAAATGAATATACTTGAGGTGACTTTCAAAAATTAAGGGAATGACTAATTACTTATTTAATGTGATTTTTTTATTAAACTATCAGCCGTAAATTAAAAAGTACATTTGAATGAGTTATTAATCACCCTATCGCCTCTAAAAGTCATCTCCCAAAGATTGTGTCTCACCATAATACTTATATGAAACGTCTTTCTTAAAACATGAGATGTTAAATAAGAATTTTCCTTGATATATTTTAGTTCAAGGCATGCAACTTGAACCTGATTATATAGTAAATGAATTACTAACAATGTGTTGATTAAGCTTATGGTAAGTTCAAATTTTCAAAAGCGCATTTATTTGAAGGGGTTTTAAGAAAAGATAATACACCCTTGGTCAAACCCAAAAAAAAAAAAAACCATAGTAAAGGATATAGAAATTCCAATGTACTCTGAAAAATCACCATGAATGATAAAATTGCCGGAATTAGTAAAATGTCTTCAATACAAGGAACAAAAATTGCTTTACATTAAAATCTTTACAAGTATGAGTTACATTTGTTAGAAAGAACCCTCAAAGGGTTGGAACTCAGAAGCCACTTTGTCATGGATCAACTTAGAAAGATGAGTTATTCCTGTGGATCCTTTCAAGCATAAAAGCTATAGAACTCCCCAAACGCATTCTCTATGTGCTTTAATTGCCTCCCTCTGAAAAAGTAGAAGAATAAGGGCAACTAGCCTCTCGAGGACTACTTCCTCCAGTAATATACAATTTGCATTCAGGGTTTCAACTATACGCTATCTAAAGAATCTCTGCTGGCTTGGATCCTTCTCCTTTTGTATACGAACTTGTATGAGGGCTGATTCCCATCCGATCCATCCGTCACTATCTTCTCTTTGGCACGAGTTTTTGGTTTCTGTTTCCGCTTGTAACGAAGGCTGAATCTTCTATCAGGGCCTTGACCTTGATTTTCCTGGGCATATCGACCAAGAGGATATATAAATTTTACATATTTGCCTTATGAGAAGCACAAGACTCCTTTTGTTAAAAAACAGGGAGAGAGGGGTACTACGAGGGGGAGTAATTATCAGATATCAAAGAACCATGGAGCTAGAATTCAGAAAACTACCTGCAAAGGGCTTGCTATGTTCCCTTCAAGTGCTTGAGATGATCGTGAAGAAGAATCTACAAAGCAAGTAGCCAAATGTTAAACCCAAGACGTGATCACTTCCATATGATAAATATATGTATATCTTAGTCGATTTGTGTAAGCAGAGATCGTATATGAAATTTAGTTTTACAGAGAAACGTCCCAGTATGTCTGTGGCTAGGGGAACCGTTGCTCTATGGAAACATATGAGACCAAAGTATAGCCAACTTTAAATTAAACTGAAACTACCTGCTCTGTTGAGAGTTTTGTGGAACATTGTAGTCCCTTGAAAAAGGACGAATGGATATGCCGAGAATTCTTTTCTTAGAGGGGCTGGCATCTCAGTAAAACCAAACGATGAAACCCATGTGTCGCTTAGCTGAGCTATACCTGGCAAGACCAATGTCTCAACGCCCATTTCAATAAGCATCTGAGAAAGAAGAAGAGTCAAGTAGACTATAGTTGGAGAATAAAAGAATACTCGCGAAAGAAAAATAAAAAACAAAAAAAGGATCAATGAGTAGTATATGAGATGAAAAAAACCATCTTTAATAAACTATAATGGCTTATGCCAATTCAGTTTTGATCTCATTCTCCAGGCACTACAAAGGATTAAGAAATGAAAGCTAACTGACGGAGAGTACCTTTTCTAGCTCACTCAGAAGAAGCCGGCACATACCCTTTCGACGATACTTGAAAGGTGTAGCTATTAATGGCATCTCTGCAACTTTTTGACCATGGATTCTGAAAGCAGTAAAACACAACACTCAAAGACCAGATATAGAACATCAAATTTGGATATGAAGATAAACAAGATAGGAAATAAGGCAAATTACCTGATTGTAGCAACACAAACGAGTTCCTCGACGTTTGACACGGCCATAACGTAGAATCCATGAAAATCCAACCTCCTGAACTTCGACCTATAAATTATTAAAGAGGGTTTGTGAGAGAGCATACCTTCTTTAGGACTCTAGAGAGGCTTAAATTGACAAAGAACAACCATACAGCTAAATATGCCAGAACGCACTTCTTTACTGTTCCGAGCTTTAGTAAGGTGACTTAGAATTATTGCATTCAGAAGTTTTACTATCCAACAAGTATAGATTGTTGTATTCCACGAACCATTGACAATACTTGTATTCTCATGATAGCCTAGGAAATTAGAACGTCTTCCGTCTGTGCTCATGAAGATAACATGCACCAGACCTAGAATGTAAATATTCCTCCAGATGCCTGATTTACAGTCCTATTCAGCTTTAATAGAGGCTAGTGATAATGGTGACTTGGCACTTTCCATAGTAATTTGACGAAACCAACAGGTTGCAGATCACAAATAGAAACTAGCCCATGTGAAGTGCTCCAAGGACGAGGGAGTTGGGAGGGGCACACACAAGGAACCCAGAGAAAACTGAGGGTTTCGCAAGGTGCAACATAGCTCCATAATGTCGAAAGATAAGAGCAAGGTAACCAGTATCATTAGTGTGGTGGCAACAGTTTTGTAATTCAGGAAAATAAGCGAAAGATTCACAGAATCAGCAGATAACTCGAGGCCCATTTTTCAGTTTCACTCTGCAGTAGCCCTTTTCTTTAGCATGTCCCTTAATGCTTTTTCTCTAAGAAACTCTCCAAACTGAGTTGAAGCATCATCAGTAGCTTAAACCAAAGGATTATTATAGCAACAGACTAAAGGCCATCTCCATAAGAGATAGACAACCTGACGAAGCAGAAGAAGATGTCTGGTTTTCTTTCAAACTTGTTGCACATGAAAAATGCGTCTGCAAGAAAAAGGAGACTTACACAAAGGCTAGAAGTTTTCACATAATCATTAGTATCATTCGCTCCTCAAGCATTACATCAAAGTCTAACAGGAGAAATCTCAAAATAAAGCAATTGACGGCAATAGACAAGGCATTCTATTCTAGATCTGATTTTAAAAGTCTTCTTCCGACCGATAGATGCTATGACGAAGCAATTCAGACAAGATAATAACTTCCTCATTCCTTGACAGATGAAATATACCCATGATGAAAAAAAATAGAAAACTTCCAACGAAGTCCTAAAAACCCATCATAGTGTTAGGTGGACCCAAAATCGTCTTGTGCTAGAACCAATATCATCGAAGCTATCTCCTATGCAGCTAAGTTATTCAATAATCATTAATGTCTCGGAGCTCAACACACAATCCTTAACTTCTTTTCTCATAAATGTGGTCCTTGACACCAAAGGAAGTCCAGGGCAATAGTTGAATGTGGTTCATAACCCCCAAAGGAAGTCCGTGAAAGAAGATAGCAATATTGAAGATAGCAAATCCTTTTATTGGTGAAAATTACAAATGTGATATAACAAATCTCATCCATCATTTTGAAAGTTCAAAACTTCCACCCTCAGGTAAACAACATATCCAAATTTAATTCATTTAGACCAATTAAGACCAACCACAGTTGAAGATATGAAAAAAGATGTCATGCTAACAAAGTTGAAATCCTAATTGGGATGGCAAAACATAAATGAATGGGAGACTAAAGAAAGAAAAAACTGTGTAAGACAGATTCATTAACCACTCTTTATTCTGTTAGGAGATCACTGGGTAATTAATCACACAAAAATGGATGGTACAAGTGATAATCACTCTACCCTTGCCCGTGAAAACACTTATTAACCTTGTAATGCCTTGTTCGGTTGTATGAGAGCATTGTAATAAAACCCACCATATAATTATGATTACCACAGCCTATGTAGTCACGATTGCATTACAAGGTTGATTGCATTGCATTGTCATTGCATTACATCCAACTCAACATCACATAAGTGTGTTTGGATTGTGGGTAAGAGGGAGAGAAGAGGGATTAACGGTTACTTAACTCAAGTGAATTTCTTTTGAATATTAAATAAAGAAAGGATGAGAAAATTTTACTCTTTTCACCCTTGCTACCTCACCTTTTGTTCACCCTAAACTTGGGTGAATAGAATTGAGGGAAAGTTTTTCAATAAGTTCTCTCTCATCCCCCTCTATTTCCCATCATTAACATATCCAAACAAGGTGGAAGACATCACCTCCCTTCCATTCCCCTTCCTTCTATTCCTTCTGTCACCATTAAACGCTCTTACTTTCCCTTCCACGAGATCAGTCAGTGTACAATATGGACAGACTGGATAAACACCACATAGTTAAAGAAATTGAAATACCTTACCCTGAATTATAAACAATATCTGAAACAAGATCTCTCCCGGTATGGGGCTCAATTATAGGTTCAAAGCACTCGTGCAGAACATTCAAAGCCTGAGACGCCTGAATGAGAGGATGAACTCGTTCACTGTGCACATTACAATCATTTCTTCTGGATCTTGTGATTGTCCACGTTAAACCTTCCATAGTTGTCGGATTCGAAATTTGCATGAGTTCATGAAGGCGAGCACATATCTGAGTTACCAAGCAAATGATCACTGAGAAAGTAGTTGATACTTGATAGTAAAGGTCAGTAAACAAGTTTTACCAGGACAACAAAGTCAGGAACAAGTATGCATCTGAAAGTAGTTTATAAAGGTGGCTTATAACAACTATCAAGGAAGGTGAGGGCACTAATTCCACAAGCCTTAACATAAGCCTTTTCCTCAAGATGTCTCATTGGTTAACTTAATCTCAACAGTCATCAATTAGTAATTTTCTTACATGAACGCACCCCAACCTAACTCCTGCAAGTCCAATACCAAGGTTTTATTTTCTCAATGCACCTATTGATCAACATGTCCGAGAAATGCAAAGACAATACCTCAAAACAGCTTTTGCTGCAAAACTTGTCTGAGAAAGAATCTCCAGAAACTGATACTCCTGCTTTATTCAGGCAGTCCACATGATCTACAAATAAAACAGAACGAAATTTTAAATAGGAGAATTTGGTGACAGATGCAAATAAATTCTGAAGAGGAGACACACATTGGCGGCTGCACTGATAACAGATTTGAGTGAAAAGTTTATTGTTGCTAGAAGAACTTCTCAGGCCGCATAAACCACATCTACAAGACGGACAGAGCAACCCCGAACTGGAACCTCCTGAAATTATCCACACACCAGTCAGCACCTGTTGCGAGACTATATATTGCATTTGAATCAAAACTGGCATCAAACTAGTTCTGTTCAGGCAACCACAGCAAGACAATCAAAGATCAGATAAAGCATGCAATCAATTCTTAAGCCTTGTTAAAGCAGGAAGCAATTTAAAGCAAGATGATAAAGACACAATCAGCTCTGTTGCAGTAAGAAAATAAGACAGAAGAACGCTTAAAGTAATTGCATGCATGAAAATGTAAAGATGAATATTTTTCTTATCATCCAACCTTCCCTCTGACAAACTCTAATGACCTGCAAAGCCAATGGCAAAAATTTCATGATGAAACGCCACATATAGTAAAGCTTCCGAAGTCAAACAGTCAAGGTTATATACAGGAAGACTTCAGGAACTTGTAAATGGCGGAAGAAATAACCACTGTCACCAGATAACAATGCTACAGTAAAGAAGCCAAGACAATTTTGCAAATACACATATTGAAGGAAGAAGAGTTCTTTGCATGATGGATACAAGAGTCAAGACAAGCGACTCATAATAGCTGATCACATGGCATTTGATCTAAGATCACCCTCTTTCAGAACCACAATATATCATCAAGTATGCAAAAAGAAACAATTGGAGGCACATGAATCACAGGGAATCCAAACAAAACTAAGAAAGTTCAACATATTAACAAGTTCTGTATCAAATAGAAAACAACCCTATGATCAAAATATCAAACAAAAATGACATGAGTATCAGAGCAAAACATGACCTTCCACTAGTACGCAGCCCTATCTCCCGTTTTGACTACGAAAGAAAGCAGCCAAGAGCAAACTATGCAGGTGCTTTTTGTAAAGACTAGAAAATTAACTTGCAACACGACAGGGATCAGGCAGTGGAACTGTATGCTAACACAGAACTGTATTTTCCATGCACCATCATGCAGTCATCTGATAATGCATGCACACGATGATACAATCAAGGAAAGCTGATGGCACCACTTCATTTCATGATAGTTTTCAAGGATCTATGTATAGCCTATTTCTTGCTACATAGGGCAGTGATAGTTTTCAAGGATTTATGTATAGCCTATTTCTTGAGCCTTGATTGTATTGCTATTGGATTTCATAAGAAAGCAGATGCCTGTCAACGAATTCTGTCTTTCTCATCACCCCCCAAAAAAAAAACAAATAGCAACTAGAACTAATGCGTTAGCATAATATGTCTCATGCCAAGCTAACAACTTGTAGGTACTAGCATGAACATCAAATTGTGCAAAAGTTGTCATGTTCATCCACAAGTGGATTCAAGGACTTTAAAAGGGCTAACAACATTTCCTCTACATATACCAACAAAGTCCACCACAGGCAAAAAAATTGAGTTCTAAATACATGACTATATTCAGATTCTTACGTGTTTTAGACATGATTCATGTCTCCAAAACCATAATAAGTTGAAATAGCTAGTTGAAAAAACCGTGTAAGCCAAAAGCCTGATGAAGAAAATGATTCAAAGTAATTGAAGTATACAACTTATTAATGCATAAACTTTTAACACAACAAAGAAGCACACCCCAAAAGGGTTGGCGACGGGGAGGGAATCTCCATCCCCGTCGGGACCCCAACCCGTAGTGGGGAACAATCACCACCCCGAATGGGGTTAGAGTCGGGGACGCGGCAAAATTTCATTCCCCAGTAGGAACGGGGACGGGGACGCCTATTCCCCGCCACAAACCCTGTTTTTTTTTAAAAGAATATTTTCATAATTTTATAACCCCCAAACCCTAAATATAAAACCTACCCATTAAACCCGGGCTACTCATTTCCTCTGTACTCTTTTTGTCATTTCTTCTTTCTCCTCTCTTAGAGTGTTCCTTCCTCTCTTCTCTCTTTGTCCTCTCTTCTCTTCTCTCCCCTCTCTTTCTCTTTCTCTCTCCTCTCGAGAGTCATCCACCACAAAGCCACCATCCAAATCACCATCAATCACCCCTAAAACCACTCTCCTCTCCTCCCAATCTCTCCTTTCTCTCGCTCCTCTCCCTCTAGCTCTCTCTCTTCTCCTCTATCTATGGCTTTCGCTCTCTTCTCCTTGGCTCCTCTTCCCTCGACCACCAGCCACTGAAGTCCTCCTCTCTCCTTCGTAACAGTCCCCCTCATCTCCTTCTTGGTGCTGCCTCACATCCTCACATCCTCATAGATCTGGACCTTGGATTCTGGGCTTTGAACCTTCCCTCAATTTAACATACACAGTTATTTCCAAGAGATCCACATCGAGCCAAGATCAGTGCCACCATGGACTCTTGTGGTAGTAACATGAAGAGATAGAGATGAAAGTGAAACTGCACAAGCTAACAGCATCCCAAGACAAGTGCTCCCTTACGATTGTGTTGAGGTTGTAAGGCATGGCTAGGCATATTTCTTTATTAGCTTGTAAGAAAAGAAAAAAATATATATTTACGGTGTTACTACCATAATTTCTAGCCAAATAGAAACTCAATCAATACATGAAAAGTTGGAAAGCCTAGAATATCAACAACAGCCAAAGGATAAGGATTTACTTAATCCTCGTCCGTGGTGCCACATTTGATGTTTGCATTTGCATACCATCAATATTCCTCTCACTCACAATCATGGATTCAAAATGAGGTTCACTTTGTACCGAAATGGCCACATCAAACAAGTTTTAAAGGTGAATGAAAACTTTTGGTGCATTTTAGTTGTTTGTCATGTTTCATGTTGGAAAGTTCGTGATGACCGTTGCGAAATGAAAAGCACTCGTGATATCGGCTGTGATGATTTTCTAAGATGAAGAACGATATTTATGTCTTCAACTTATTAATAGTGTAGTAACTTCTATGATGTATCTTATTATTCACATCTATTCATGGTAAAATCTATAATAGATATGCCGATAATAGGAGGAAGTCAATCTTTCTACACTATAAGCATCACACATTGTTTGCTGAATCTTCTTGAAGAATTCAGGCGGTGACAACCACAATCTACTCTATTACGCAACTACGGTGTCAGTCCCATTCCACAAAACCGCATCCATTAATGCAATCACAACCAAAACTGCAGTTTGAGACTGTTCCTAAAATCCCTTTTAGCAAAGGCTATGTACTCTTGTCAGTGCAAAATAAGTTCCTATATGCATGAATCTCACATGCCCCACTCCCTTTCTATGTCTGCAAGGTTCTCCCATTTGCATATAAATTTAGTTTGTCGTTGACATCATGTGGGCCTGTTCCTAACCAGCCTATGTCCAAGATATTTTGCATATAGAGCTAAACTTAAAAGTACATAATTAAATTTCCACATACGACAGCATATAAACAGCATACCATAGAATGACATAAATTAATCAAACTAAGCCCAGGGAACCGCTGAAGTCATATTTTATTATGGACAGAATACAAGAGAGATTTTCACCTTAAGGTCAATGCAGGTCAGATGGTACGAAGACGAGCAGTGATCACAATGAATAAGTTCATCTCCATACTGACAGACAAAGCAAACTGTATCATGACACCTCCTCTTCTTACCCCTCTGTTTTTAGGACTACTAGATTTAGCAGTATCTTCAGGCTTGGACTCTTGGCAAGAAGTTGTTTCTGGTCGAGAACCTTCACAGTGATTGCCCAAGGGCCCATTTCGTTCTTGCTTCAATCCCCTGATTCTTCCAGCAAAGCAGGTTTGGATTTAGCATTACCCTTTTAGTCTTCCTTGGGATTATCTTTTTATCCTTAGTGGACTTCTTTTCTTTTGCATACTGCATGTAGGAAATGCATTTCTTCTTTGTTGTCTACGGACGGATCTCACATTAAGGCCGCTCTTCTTTTGCCTTCGCAACATCAGTTCTTTCCTTTTATCAACTGATTGACAATCTTGAGCTCGTAAGTATGCATCATCACTGACCTTCCTTATTACCTTAGAGCTGCAACTCGTGTACCCATCCAACTTGTGGCCACAAACTTTGGAGCGCTTTACCTTCCTAGGCGTCAATTTGTTTTCAACGATCTGCCACTTTCTTCTAAAATGAATATTTTGAGATATCCTTGTGTTATTTTCAAGAGCAGGAGACTTTCCAGTCAGAACATTATCATTTTGACATCCATTCTTTACCACAACATTTTCACTAATCTGCCCACATTTACCATCCCCACCTGTCTTCGAAACCTGAGTGTTCATACAAATATGAGCAACCACCAATTGACTTTGCCTGCGACGACCATCAGGTAAGTTTGTAAAATTCTCTGAATCACTCATACACATACGCCTTGTTCTAACTGCAAGACTTTCTTTCTCTTTTCTTCTATGCATAGACCTGGTAAGAACAGAAGCATTTAAATAACTCCCCTGAGACCTCCTAGATCTGCGCCCTCTTTTCCTGACAGCATTCATTTGAGAAGTAAGGCCTTTTAATCTGGCTCTAGATGCAATTTCAAAAACAACTTCCCGAAGTACTCCTTCCACAAACAGTATGCACCACAGGTCCATTCCGAAATCATTTTCATAAATCCATAATGCACTTTCAAACGGGACCAGACGCGCTTCACAAGCTGAAATATATGGCCTTCTTTCTTATGCTCCTTAGCCAGACTTACTAACGTCCAGACACCCCTTTCTCTCCAATTACCAGAGAATTCATCCCATTCAAGAGTGACACGTATATCAGTCAATTTGAACTTACGCTCATCACCCTCATCGGGAAAGAAAACGCAACGCTCCTCTCCACCCTCATCATAATCAAAAATCACACCCTCCCACCATGCTTCCTTAAACAAGACATCAACACACACACCAAAACTTAAACTTGTCTTCCCAGTACAATGTGCTGGTGAAGGCGGTCTGGGTCTAATACGACCACGATAGTTTGATTTGACAAATGGGCGTTGATAAAGACCCTCGATTGCACCAGTGACCGGTATTGACTCAATGAGTTTCGATTTTCCTGTATCACACAGCAGTTCATCATACCTAACCTTGCGGCATGATTCCGATACACCAACAACTATGCCAGGGTGCCATGATCCACCCAACCCGTCCTCAAGTTGCCGCACCTAAGAGTCAGCAAAAAGATTCAACATTTTCACATCAGCAGCAATGAATCTAAAGTTCAGGTTATGGATTCAAAATATATTAAGTTTCCTGGACATAAACAGATTCAGAATCCAATAATCAATTACATAGCCAACTTGATCACATACATAAATGTCTTAAGTTTTAGTTCAAGAAGGAAAACTGCAATGTTGAAGATAAAGAGGGGCCACCATGGGGGACAGGTAAGGTTTATTCCTGGATTGAGGGGTAAGGAGGTCCAAAGCCCATTTTCTTTATGAACTATGTGACAGGTGAAACCCTGATGCACCAGTGACAGTGACAAAGGGATCAACACTAGAAAAGGAAAGGAGGCTAGACTACAAGGACATAAACCTTGCTCTAAGGGCTTGGCAGTCTATAATCTATAATTGCTTTGATTGGATCAAGCCACAGGGCTGGTCAGCATTTAGCAGGATAGTCTTTTACGGTTTGCCTCTGCTTGCTGCCTTCTGCTTCCCTTGCTCTATTCTCCCCATTTCTCTCCCTACTTTGGTTGTTTGTGTTGGTACAATTTTGACTATGTACTTCAGTCCATATCTACTCTTGATTACCCTTTCTGAGCCATTTTAGATTGTATATTATATATTTTGTAATTTTTACCAATATCTCCTCTAGTATTGGATGGTTGGTGCTTATGTTAGATATCTTGTTCTTCAAACCAAGGTGTATTAACTATAGACGAGAACACAAAATATCTCCTCCTTTTATACACTTGCAATGTGACTGTACAATAGTTGCCTCTTCAAAGAGGAAGGGAACATTGATGTACTTGCTAAAAGCACCAGATAGACTTTGATACTCCACTATCTTCTAAAAGCACCAGACGATGGTAACAGTTCCCCTCTTTAGCTGCCTATAAATCCGCAATCCCAACCTATTCTCCCAAATATCATACTAGTGTCAGTCGTTGCAACGGCTGCAACAGCACACTATCCTAAACCCTAATCATACATTTTTTCGAAAAAATATATTAGTAAACAAAATCAAACAAAACGCATAGCAATTGACTGGACATTGAAAACAAACTAACGAATTGCTGTGATCCACCTCAATTTTAGATTTTTGTTCTTTTTTATCCACGTAAAATTTCTAAAGAGGCACAAAATCCATTCATAAGATCAAGCCGCATTGCAACATGATACAATTTGGATAAAGCTAGGGCGAAAAATACTCCACCAACTTCAATCAAGCTTAACGAATACCGCAACATACAAACTGACAAACCGCAAAGGAAATCGAAATCGCGAATAAACTTCGAATTTGAGATTATATGCGGCTAATAATCACATCGTCACTTCGTTTTTCAGAATAACTCAACGTCAATTGACGAATTTCACTCGCAAAATTGAATCAAGAAATCACAGCAACTATCGATACAGCAATAGGGCGAGAGAGAGTACGCAAATCGTGTCACCAACCTCGACTTTCTCGTGCAGCAGCAGCTTCCGCCGCCCATTCATCTACGGATGATATAGAGAGGAGGGGGAAGAGGAGACAGTTGACGAATGGCGGTCTGAGAATTGGGGATTCGGAGGAGAGAGAAACAGCGGAGGATTTGAGAGAGAGAGAGAGGGAGAGGGAGAGAGAGAGAGAGAGACTGAACGTTTGGTTTGGCGAGTAGATTTGATGTGAATTTGACATTCAAATTTGCTCGCGTCGCACCCGATCCGGAAAAAAAGGGAATAACAAAATAAAAATAAACTTTAGGGCTTTTGCTTCTCTTTCTCAAATTGCGTGTTGTTGTGAGTACTGTTGCCCCTTTCTTTCCCTCTTTCTTTCTTTTTTTTTTTTTCCTCTAATAATTTTTTAGTTAGTGGTTATTGTTTTGGAAGAGGTAAAATATTACTTATCTAAAAATATAACTATTTGACAAAATAATGTTTGATATATTGATTATAATTTTAAGTAGTGTTTTAAAAAGTTACTCAAAATAACGTTTTTAAAAACACTACCTAGTGCTTGCACATATTTCCGAAATTTTCCTTTTTATTTTTTAATAACTTTTATTAATTATATCCTTTTCAGTCATTTTATACAAATTTGTTACTTAAATAACTATTATTACCAAACACGCTTATCTTAAATCACTACTTGAACATTTAACCACTAATCACTAGTCGGTAACACCTACTCGCTAATAAAACAATTAACAACTATTAAAACAGTTAACCACTATTAAAACAACTAATTTTACTGAACACGCTGTTAGCCTTGTTTCGTCCTTTAGCCCACCAATCACCCCTGTGTTTAGATTCCGGTGCAACAATAAAACACAAATTTAACTCGTCACCGATATGGTAATTTATTTAAATTTTTAAAAAATTTCATCATATATTGTCATGATTTCCTCTTTTGGATTAAAAAAATAGGGCATATTTTTTTATCAAAAAAGGGATATGGTGTTCTATTAAATTACTGAAAATGTGAGCATACATTTCATCCGATACCCAAGACAGACGGGATATATTCGGCCCGTTTGATATGTAAAATTAGAATGAAATGAAATCAAGGAATGATACCTGAGGGCTTAAGTATGTAACTTGAATATTGTTTGGTAAAGAAAAGGAATGGAATCAAGTTCCAATTCTTGCTGTTTGGTTGTTAATCATGGGATAAAATTAAAATTATTTTATTTTTTAAAATTATTTTATATCATTGTAAATTATTATTATTATTATTATTAAACATTATTATTATTATTATTATTATTATTATTATTATTATTATTATTATTATTATTATTATTATTATTATTATTATTATCATCATCATCATTTGATTCAATAAAAGTTGAAGCTCGTTAACATATTTTCTCGACATTGAGTCTTATATTTATTTAATTTTTTTAATTAACTATCTTGTAATTTTTTAATAATTAACAAATTTTATTTATAATTTTTAGTAAACCTATTTTCAAACTATAATGTTCTATCAAACAATATGAAGAAAAAAATTATATATAATAAATAAATAAATAAATAATAAAAAATCTAATAACAAAAAAATACCCCAACCTAATAAAAAAATAATAACAATAACCAAAATAATAATAATAATAATAACAACAACAACAACAACAACAACAATAATAATAATAATAATATAGCAAATAGGATAATTTTTCTTTTTTTAATAATTATAAACCGATCCCCGAGGGATTGAGAATTGATTCCGCTCTTATTTGGGGATTCAAATTCCCTTGTTTTGAGTGGAACTTAAAACCTATAAACTTCAAGCTCCACCTTCTAAATGATTGACCAAACAACTAAAAAGGAACTTAAAACCGGAGGAATCAAGTTACATTCCAATTTTACCCAACCAAACGGGGCCTCGGGGACTACGAGTATTTTAGGATTTGTCATCTAAACATAGTGGTTACCGATGAGCTAAACCATGGGCTACCATATTATCCATTCTTTAATAAAAGACCATGAACAAAAATCAAAATTTGAAACAAAAGAAAGAATTTTTCTAGTAAAAAATCCTATAGAAGAATCTTGTGTCATACCAAACTTCAGACAAGTTGAGTAGGGGAGGCAATCATCCTCCACGATAATGTTGTGCACGCCAAATTCATGGGCATTTCGATCCCATAAAGATAAGACATCGCCTTTTCCACCACAGGCCCGACAAAGTTGGGGCAGTGCTTAGCACCAGCAAAGATAATGTCCCCACTGCTATTGCGGATGACAAATCCCCAAGCCCATAAAATATATCCAATCCAACCATTGTCAAAATTCAGTTTGACCTAAGCCTTTATAAGCGGTGTCCACTCGAGTTTGATGTGACAAGGCGAGCTGTACCAACTTGGTGTCACAAAGGGTATGATATCTCTGTACAAAAGTTATAGTTTGATTTCTAAGTACGTCCAACTTTTTATCACACTTATGAAAAATGAACTAATTTTGGGCATTCCTACATGACTTCAATGAAGTCCCAAATAAGTCATCACTCAAGTGATGACAGGCATTATGGACAGATCACGGAGGGAGTAGAATCGGGTGGCCCATAAGTGATATGCAAAGTTGCATCCAAATCAAATTTGCACAACTTCAAGTATCGTATGAACGTCGGATTCTTTAACCTATCCACGAGATAGAGCGGGACATCGAGTGGCTAGAGACTCATTTAGCAATGTTAGAAGAAGTGGATAGTGCACCAACACAAATGCATGTGATAAGAGGGGCAAAATGAAAAAGATCGTTAGATGAGTAGTGCCAAATAAATTATCGGGGGCTAAGAGCAACGTAAAGGTATGCTTAGTATGATTTTCGCATCCCAAAGTATAATTAATCAATGTCACACACCGGTATTATCAAAATCAATTAAATCACTAACCTTGTAACTGGTGTACATCGTAGCTTTAGGTGTGACGGGCTTGAAAAATATAAGTCGGGTCAGCCGTGATAATCCCGGATGTTAAGAGAGTGACCATCGCCAACCAGCCAGCGAGAACCTCGTAGTACGACCTCTTTTGCTCCAAGAAGGTTGCGCCATGTATAACTCGGGGATCACCGAGCTCAGCGTTATGTATATCTCCATGAGGGAAGTATCTTTCTTTCAATAAATGGGCCACCGACGAGGTTGAGTCTTTCATAAGCCTTAAAAATTGGTTAGCTAAAAGAGTTTGGTAGAAGGACCGCATGTCCTTAAAATCAAGACTACCGTCGTACAAGCATGCCAAGCTTAGTCATACTAACTCAATTTATTTTTTACTCCTCATACTTGTGGCCACACCGAAACAATTAATGGAAGCATGGATGGCATCATGCCATGACATAATTCAAATGTGAGTTTGAACACGCTTATGACACATATGGGCATATTCTCTTCAACTTTTATATATATATTGTTGGGTGGTGTCCCAAAATCTTATATTTTAGGAAAGATTGTTTCCTTATAGAATTGAGTATTCTAAACCTAATTGTACTTTGTTTCCTATTTGTATTAGGTAATTGTTACCTATTAGAATTAGGAGTAAGAGTTTTGGTAGGTTTATGATATTCCGTTGGGGTTAGGATTTCTTTCCTATTTAAAGGAGGGTTGGCCTCCATTGTAAACACCAAAGGAGTTATTGTGAAGGGAGTTATTGTGAGGAGAGTGTTGTGAGATTAGGATATTTCGGGTTTGGGAAGATCTCGGGGTTTGAGATCATATTGTACTCTCTCGTAATAGTGAAATCATTGTGCTCGTGTCGTTCGTGATTTTTCCCGATTTGGGTTTTCCACGTTAAATTCTTGTCTCGTTCCTATTTTTCGATTTCCATTTAATTTCTTGGTATTGTTTTTGTCATCCTAAATCGCTTCCGCATCTTTGCTCTAACTTCACCTATCAAGTGAGGTTTAGAGTTGGGCTAATTTCCTAACAAGTGGTATCGAGCCCGGGTTCTAGGATGACATCATCATTCACTAAATTTGATATCGAGAAGTTTGATGGAAAAATCAGTTTCGGTTTATGGAAAGTCAAGATGAGGGTCGTTTTCACACGGAGCGGATTGAAGAAGGCACTTGGGAAGAAGCCTAACTCTATGTCCCGGGAAGACTGGGAAGAGTTGGATGAAAGGGCATTTATTGCGATTCGGTTGTGCATTACGAATCAAGTACTTTGTGAAGTTGTTCACTGCAAGAGTACCGTGGATATGTGGACAAAGTTGGAGCAAATCTACATGACAAAGAGTCTTGTCAACAAGATTCGGCTCAAGGAGCGATTGTTCACGATTCGTATGGGTGAAGGTATACCTATCCAAAATCATCTTGGTGAGTTTAATTATATTCTCTTGGACTTAGAGAATTTGGAGGTTGATATAGATGACGAGGATAAAGCTATTCTCCTTATTGTCTCCTCGCCCCTTTCATATAAGCACTTTAAAGAAATTATGCTTTACAGTAATAGTGAAGTGTTGAGTTATGAAGATGTCAAGTGCAACTTGCTATCCAAAGAAAAATTTGACTTTGAATGTTCTCGATGAAAGAACCGAAGGCTTGTCGGTAAGGGGTAGTACTAAGAAAGGTTATAAGTACAAGTTTGAGGGAGATTGTTCATTTTGTAAGAAACCCGGACATAAGAAATCCCAGTGTTTAAAACTTAATGCTTTAAAGGCTAAGGAGAAAGAGGAAGACTCTAACAATATGGGTGAGGCCGGTTTTGCCCTTGCTAAAGATGAGTCGGATGGTGATGTTTTACTTGCTTCTCATAAAAAGGAAGTGATTCCGAATGGGTTTTAGATTACGGATGTACTTTTCATGTGTGTCCTAACAAAGATTTGTTTTCCACATATGATACTTGTTGATTCTGGTATTGTTAACTTGGGCAATAATGCCCAATGCTCAATTGCTGGAATTAGTACAATTCGGATTAAAACTCATGATGGTGTCGTGAAGACTTTAACTAAGGTCCGGCATGTTCCCGATATAAAATGCAATCCGATCTCGTTGGGTGCTCTTGAAGCTAAAGGGCTAAGGTATTCGGCTGAAGGTGAAGTCTTGAAGGTGTCCAAAGGTTCCAAGGTTTTGATGAAGGGTTCAAGACGCGGAGGTCTCTACATCCTTCAAGGTTCAACTGAAGGTTCCGTAGTTTCAAGTACGATTACATATGATGGACTGATTCATTTGTTTGATATGTGGTTGGATCATGTCGAGAAGAACGGATTGATGGATATGATTCACTTAGCTAAGTCCAAGGGGAACTTGAATTTAGTGGATAGTGATAATTAGTAATTGCCCTTTGGGGTGGAGCCCTCTAGGGTGCTACTTCTCGGAAAGGAGAGGTAGGTTGAAGGTGACAAACATGTTTTTTGAGATTTCGGGATTTTGGTCCAAGGTGGAGATTGTTGGGTGGTGTCCCAAAATCTTATATTTTAGGAAAGATTGTTTCCTTATAGAATTGGGTATTATTAAGACCTGATACTAAATTATTGACTAATAAGCTATCTAATATTTGGACTTCGAGTGACTTACTCGTATCTATCCTTCTTTGTTCTTCTAACTCGAGACTGCAACCATCATTGACATACCACCATCATCATCGTTGCCATATCACCATGATCATCGTGTCTCTTTCTCCAACAATATGCTCCATATGGATACTATGACGCTCTAATCTATCAATATGATCACCTCAAACCATTTCTATCAATGCCTATTTATGTATATATCATGAGGTGACCTTCATCCAACATCATTTTTCTTGGATCAATATAAGTAAGTCCCTTTGTTAGCCATTGTTTTGCATTCATTTATCTTGTTTGTTTAAAGTTGGTAGGTAAAACCTATATATCCATTTTTCAAAACCTAATATCAAGTTTCTCGGTTGCACTTTAATGACCCGATCCAATTAGTTAGATTATTAGACTTTTTACTCGACTAACAGACCTATTCTTTAAGATTTTAATATGAAAACTATCTCTTAAAAATTTGTTGTTTTCAATTAGGCTTGAAAAAAAAAGTGATTATTGTTATAGTATGCTTATTATACTAATTTATTTAAATTATGTCATG
Source organism: Talinum fruticosum (assembly GCA_021018815.1). Classification (NCBI taxonomy): domain Eukaryota; kingdom Viridiplantae; phylum Streptophyta; class Magnoliopsida; order Caryophyllales; family Talinaceae; genus Talinum; species Talinum fruticosum. The sequence goes on along the minus strand of JAITYX010000002.1, from coordinate 4,563,065 downwards.
TTTCCCAAATGATGCAACGTATGGCTGAGGGTGTTACAAGCTTCCAAATTTAAATAACTTATATATTTGACATACCCCATATAGCCTTTTAGGTTGATAGTGATGGCATTAGCGTGAGCATATGGTGCATTATTCATCGGTGCCCGTATGTCCACCAACATCAGAACCAAGGTTCAATTTGGTACCGTTTGCAATGGCCGACCTAATAGATTACGTCCTTAAGCAACCTACTTGCCACTAATATAATTTTCAAGCATTTAAACCAAGGATGTACCTTTAATATTTTATTGTCGGCACTTGATCGTTACACGTGGTATTAAAAATGACACGTGTTTATGACTTACACAACTAGACGTTAGAGTCACGTACAGTTGCTCGCATATGGTAAATATTATCGGTTGGATTGTTAGTCGTGGAACAAGTGAGTCACCGCAAGATTAAGTAAATTGATCAAACTAGGAGGCACAACAAATACATTGTGTTTTCCAAGTAACGATAAATGTAAATACCTCGACTAGTATCAAGATTGATCTTAAATGATTTGGTTAAACCACCTATATCGAGTAAGATGGGTACTTTTTTTAGAACACCTAGTCATAAGAATTTCACCATATATTTACTTATAATGGATCAATTTTATAATTATGAGTTACGAAAAAGTTCTTTAAAAAAAATTCCAAGGTACCTTAACTTTTGGGCCAATTATATTCTAAACTCGCAGTTATCAAAAAAATTTTTAAAACACCTTAAATAATCGGACGAACTATATGCAAGGTCTAAATCCGGCCAGAAGTTGAACGAATTTGCTAAAAGTCCAAAAAGCCCTTTTGTAGATCGTGGGAAGAGTGAGAATTAATTCCCTAAATACGCCTTAACTCCCGACAACTAGTCTTCTCTCTTTTCTCGATCACACACATACTCTCTCTCTCCTTCTCCTCCACTCCCAATTCCGCAAACTTTGTGGACGAAGAATTGCTTCTAATCATCCTCTACATATGACAAAAAGGAGACAGAGACGAAGTTAGAAGAAAAGGAGGTGATGATTGAAAATGGTAAGTGGTAGCGAAGTTGATTTTTTCCTTGGATTTCGTCTTCGACATTGAAATTTGGGTATTTCTGTTAAAAGATGATTTATTGTACCCTAATTTTGCGAAATAATCTTCAATTTGAGAAATTCACTTCGAAAATTTGTAGTTTTGAAGAAATTTTGGTGTTTTGCATGAAAACTTGTTCCGATATAATTTTTAGGGTTATTATTTTGGTTACCTATGTTTATTTTTTTGTTAGTCTTTGATTTAAGTTCTAGCTAATGATAATTTGTAGAGTTTTTTTGGGTTTGTTTTGAAGATGATTTTTTTTTTTTTTGTTGGTTAACCCTTCTACATTGTGTTAAAAAAAGGGAATGAAATTGCGATCTTAAATGTTTATTTTAAGGATAAAGTCATAGAGGTTCATAGTGTTAGCTTGGACGAGTATAATGACATGGAGTTATTTAAGGATGTTAGACACTCGGTGTGGGAGGTGTGGTGTAGAATTCTCCAAATATGCTAGATTTTAATCGCATTCCCCAAATAGAGTTAAACATAAAATGACAACGAACACCGATACTAAGTAGATTGCATTAGTGAATTATTAGGGGTCTCAACCTAACTTGGTATCTATTCCATGCTCATGGTTCAATTGAAGAAGTCTCATGAAACCCAACAAATAGTTGAGAGTGTTAAAAAGTTGAATGCTTCTTTAGCAAATGTCCTACATTCAATAGTCGAACAATCAATAAATGAAGAACAAAATGGGGAGTTTGATGAGGACCCAACAACCAATTAAGCAAAAAATGGACGAGACACACTAATTTATATCGGCTTTTCTCAATCTGTTAAGTTGAAACGTATGATACCATTTACCGGACCTTTGTTAAATTCTTCGAGTAATGCCCATCATACCAAAGTCCTAAACTCCAATTTGACCAAAGGACAAAAGTCCAACTTCACCAAATCCCAAAACTCCAACCTCACCAAAAGCTTCCCTTTTACCAAACTACAAATAAGGGTCTCTATTAGACTATACTCCAATTCTTTACAACCCCTGTTAGTCTAACCAAACTACATGCACATGGTATTAAAAGTGACACGTGTTTATAACTTGCACTATTAGACGTTAAAGCCATTGCAGTTGCTCACATGTGGTGAATATTATCGATTGGATTGTTAGCTGTGGAACAAGTGAATCACCATGGGAGTCGATCAACATAGGAGACATAATAAGGACATTGTGGTTTTCAAGTAAAGATAAATGTAAATACATTGATTATGACCAAGATTGTACTTAAATGATTTGATTAAATTACGTATATCACTAAAATAGACACGTTCCTTTTTAGAAAACCTGCTCATAAGAATTTCATCGTATATTTACTTATGATGGATCAATTTTTTAATTATAAGTTACAAAAAGGTCTTTTTTATAAACTGTGAATAAAGACAAAGAAAATTTTTAAAATATTCTTGACTGTATACTGAAAATAATTAACAATTAAAATTACATAAAAACTAATATATATAACATTTTTTTATTTTTAAAATCTAATCCTACATTTTAGAAGAAAATTAATTTTATCTAATTTATAACACGGATCCGGTAAATGTTTGAGTCCTGGATTCATTCCAAATAAATTACCCCCAGAACTGGCGGGAACACCCAGTTCCTTTCCCTCCTACTCTCTCTCTCTTTCTCTCTTCTCTATCTCTCTCTCTCTCTGCGCGACCAACTGTAAACCATGAACGGCGGCAGCGCCAGGAAGCGTCCGGGAGCACCGCCCCATCCATCGCCGTCGCAGCAGAAGCACCACGCCGCCATGGAAGAAGAGGATATGGACGAGGATGTGTTTTTGGAAGAAACCCTCATCGACGAAGACACACAGATCCTCCGCGACATCGAAGAGCGGCAAGCCATATCTCTTCGTCTGTCTAAGTGGGCACGTCCTTCTCTCTCCTCCTCCTACGTCTCTCAGACCCAGAGCATCGGTAAATACCTATTTTTTTGTGCATTTTTAATTTTAGGTTTAAGGAGCGGTTTTGGGTTTTTGTGAATTTGGGTTTTGGCTGTTGCAGTGTTTCAGCAATTGGAGATAGATTACGTGATTGGAGAAAGTCACAAGGAGCTTTTGTCTAACAGGAGTGGACCTGCTGCAATTATTCGAATTTTTGGGGTTACTCGTGAAGGTTACATTTCGTTCTTTCATTTTGTTTTGCACAAGTTAAGCAAAAATTACGACGGATTATTCACTTATTCTTTGAAATGCATTATTGGACATTGAACAATGTGATGCATGTTCATTCCTCCCCAAGAATTAGGTTTATGTGGATTTATAAAGGCATTCAGTGACATCCATATCATCTTTTTATTCTTTGTAAGTCTTGTGAGACCGTCTCATATAAGACATATTGTGACTTTTTTAGTGACTTTTAATAGTAATTGGGGCGACTAACTCTTCAATGAAGGGTGACTGTTAAAAGTCACCGCTTGATGAATTATTAGCCACCTTTGAATTTAAAAGTCACTTTTGAACATATTATTAGTCACATACAAAAATATCAAAAAGTCACTCCAAAGAATTATGTCTCACAATAACTCATATGTGAGGCGGTCTCACCTAAGAATTTGTGATTTACTAGAAGGGCAAATGAAAATGCTCCCGTTTCCTATTTCTTATACCAAATTGCCATATCATCTTACAATAATTGTGCAATTACATGTGTTTGGCTTAAAATATATGCCCTAATGACAAGCCCTTGTCCATGTATTATTTGAGTATCAGGATACTTTAAACTGAAATGGAGATCCACTACCTCATGCAGCATACCCTGTGAGGGAAAAATCAAAGGCGTGAGACATTCATCGTATCAAAACTTCTACCTTTGCTGAAAATAATTTGTTCAGACTATGGGAGTGATTGTTCCACGTGATATTCTTTACTTCAATAAGAGAGGCCACACAAAGTTCCCTTTCTTCACGTGGTATTTCTGGATAACAAACTTTGGAAACTCATAATGGATCCAAATTGTTTAAGAAGACAAATCAACGGATCCTAGTGCAGCATGCTCATGTATAATATGCATAGGACCATCTGTTTTTCCCTTTTGATGTAATCCTTCTGTCATTTCCTCAGGATTGACCAGGATCAAGTCACTTTAACATCCTTTTACTGTTTACTTGAAGAGTTTTTTCTCCTTGCCATTCTAATTATATCTGAGTTAGAACTTTTTAGCATCCAATTCCTGCCCCCTTAAGCGGAATATGGACTGTTAATGGATTGATTTGAAATCCTTGTTGGTTGGGCATGGACATGTAATTGAATTGCTTAGAAGGGGCGTATCTTATGGAAAAGAAAAATAATGCATGTGAGCTTTTGCAGCTGGTTTAACTTAAGAGAAGGTGTTGAGAATACTGGTTTCACATAGGTGAGTCAAATAATTAGTTCATTTCAACATTATATGTGTTTAAACATAATTTAAATTTTTCAACATGAAATTGTGAGCCGCCTACCGTTGTTTTTACTGTACCCTTTCCTCCATCCAAAGTACATTCCATTGGTTTTACCCCTTCTTTTTTTCTGTCTGGGTGCATCCGCTATTTGTTACCTTCTTATTAAGCACTATTTGTAATTGTGCTTTTATTGTCACCAAATAGGGCACAGTGTTTGCTGCCATGTTCATGGATTTGAGCCCTACTTCTACATCAGCTGTCCATCAGGGATGGGTCCTGATGATATATCACGTTTTCATCAAATCCTGGAGGTAATAAACTTTTGCCTTTACAATCATTTTTCCAATTTTAAGAGCTGATGTATTGTGTTCCTGCTGTTTGATGGGAATGATGAAATAGTGACCACTATATAGCTTTTCTGTTGTGATGGTTTTGTATACATTTTTAGAAGTCTAAATCATTTGTGTTTGTGTTCAGGGGCGAATGAAGGAGTCGAATAAGAATGCCAAGGTGCCTCAATTCGTTCGACGTATTGAGCTGATGCAGAAGAGGAGCATAATGTATTATCAGCAGCAGGGTTCTCACCCTTTTCTGAAAATTGTGGTTGCATTGCCTACTATGGTTGCGACTTGTCGTGGTAAATTTGGAGTCTATAACAGTCCTTTTAGACTCCTTTACGTCATCCTCTCCTAAACAAGAGTTAAGAAAGAAGTAGAATACTGAATGGATATATATATATGTGTATATATATATATATATATATATATATATATATATATATATATATATATATAAAGAGCATCAGGAGATCCTGGAATATTTATTGCTAGATGGTCTTCTGCCTTACCAGGATTTGATGGTTTATTTTTCTTTATTTTTTATTGATCTTTACTGTATCTACGAGTTAAGGTTTTCAACAAACCACCACCCTACCATGGGTAGAAGTCCTCTACTATTGTGCTTCTGTACTTTCTATAAGTTCAAAATTATGCCTTAATGGTTGTTTGCTCTAAAATGCTAGGTATACTTGATCGAGGCATACATATTGATGGTCTTGGCATGAAGAGTTTCATGACATACGAAAGCAATGTCCTCTTTGCTCTTCGTTTCATGATTGACTGCAATATTGTTGGTGGGAATTGGATCGAGGTTCCTGTTGGAAAATATAGAATGGGCAAGAACTTGTCCTCTTGCCAGCTGGAATTTGATTGCCTGTATCCTTTGTTGAGTAGTTCCCATATGCTCGTTCCATTTTTACGAAGTCCCCCCCTTTATGTGTGTATGTGTGTGGGTGCTGATTTCTCTGATTGGCCCTTAACCGGGCTATTAGATATACAGACTTGGTTAGCCATCCAGCAGAAGGAGAATTTTCTAAGATGGCCCCATTTCGCATTCTAAGTTTTGATATTGAGTGTGCTGGTCGCAAAGGTCTTTTCCCTGAGCCTACTCATGATCCTGTTATCCAGGTCAAATGTAACTTACAATTACAACTTGGAACATCAAATCGTTCTTCACAGTTTGCAGGTGAAGAGGTGTTCTCTTTGTTTCTCAGAGTTTTACTCTTCTTTATCAGGTGGCAAATCTGGTAACAGTGCAGGGAGCAGACCAACCATTTGTCCGAAATGTCATGACACTTAAGTCATGTGCGCCAATAGTTGGTGTAGATGTCATGTCATTTGATAATGAGAAAGAAGTATTGCTGGCTTGGAGGGTAAAGTTGTTTAACTTCATTTATGATTTTTTATTATAAAGAGGAAGTGGAATTTGTGTTTTGCTAAATGGGTTGCTTTATGGCGTGTGCAGTGTATGAGTTTCTGCTAGCTTCTCTTGAATTTTGTTTAGTTCATTTCTCCTTTTCTGTTTTCCCTGTTTTCCGCAAACCTTTAACTTTTTATCATATTGCAGATGAAGGATATAGAATGAATTCCTCATGGGAGCAATTAATCAATTACCATATAAGAGTGAGAGAGAGAAAAATACAGAAAGAGAAAGAAAAACAACAGTTATCTTTCTCCTGTGTCTTTAGAAAAGTGGTCCGAAGGAAGGATTTGACAACTATATTTATAGTCTGTGATTCTATGCATCGTAAGAAAATGGCCAATGTCTTGAATGAGTGTTGGAATTCATTTATCAACTGTTCTATTTTTGTCGGTGCAAATGTTTGGAAAATGCAAACCAATCAAACTTTAATCAAGGCATCTTTTTAGGGTTATCTGTTTTGTTTCTATAAAGTTCAAATGTAAACCAATAAAATTTAATCAAGGCATCTTTTTCGGGTTATCTGCTTTGTTTCTATAAAGTTTTAGGTTGGTATAATCTGGATATTTCATTATTTACCTGTTGTTGCATCCATGTTCTGATTTCTTCGTTATCTGAAACATCAACTACTTTGTCTATTTCTTTTTTAATTTAATCCTGATTTGCAGTATGTGGTTTATATTGATATTATTAACACCTGTTGATATAGCAAAATAATATTATTCTGTGCGCAGGACTTAATCCGAGCAGTAGATCCTGATATAATTATTGGATACAACATCTGCAATTTTGATTTACCGTATCTTATCCAGGTTACTTTATCCTCAACCAGCTTTAATGGATATTTTCTTGCATTTTTGTTCACATAGTCCCCCCCTTAAAGTTGTAGAGTGGCCCTACTTCTCCATTTTAGTAGACATTTCGTATTGTTATTAAGAAAAACTGGCAATGCTCGCACAGTACTTATGTTAAAGATGAAGATTGTAGACCTTGCAAACAGTTCATTTTGTCCAATCATGTTTAGGTTAATGGATCTTTAGGTTGGGTTTTGGTTCAGGTCAAGAGTTAGGGTGTCTTATTTTGGGTCATTGGTGGGGTTTGGTTTTGGGTCATCTGATAGAACTTTGTGGGTTACAAGTACAACCTTTGCGGATTACTCCTTTAGATAGGAAAATGGGGGTTCAATTTGGGACTGAGTTAGGTTTATTGTGTTTTTTAAAAACATTGATTTCTTTATTTTTTATTTTTGGGTTGATAGAATTTCTAGTTAAGTCAATTTGGTTCAGGTCAAATTGGTTGCCCTATTTTGGATCTTGGGTCAGCATTTCATTCAACTCTGTAATTGAGTGTAGTTCAGCTTGTTGGGGGAAAGGTGTGAGGAGTCTTTCTCGCAAGGCCTTTTATAAAGCTCTCTGCTCATGTGGACAGTCTTTGATGGCAGAGAGCGAATGCGTTAGGAATTGCTGAGTTTCCTACCCTGGGCCGTATAAGGAACAGTCCGGTTCGTGTCAAAGATACAACATTTTCTTCAAGGTAAAGTTTTATGTTGAAGGATTCATATATTTTTAACGTAAATTTGACGTCACCTTGGTTACACATGGAGATTGATATTGTTCGATTTTAGAGTGTATCTGCATCCAACAGACAATTTAATATGATCGAAGTAATCTGAAATTCTAACTATGGTCTGCATGATCCTTTTCATGGATTATGTTCCTACCTGTTATTTTCATTTTGTCCAATAATAATGCTGGAATGCTATTAACATTGTTTAAAGCTCCAAATGCAATTGAAGGTTGAACCGTTAAAACTTCTGTATTACACTTGTTGCATGCTTTTGATTTAGAGACCAGTGTGTCTGTTAGATTCCTTATTTATTTCTTGGCGGCATGGTATTGTTGTATGATTTTATTCACGATAAAAGTGAAAAGAAAAATCATTCTTAGAATGATTTTGGTCTATCTTTGTATTCTTCTTTTCTTTCTGTTTTCGGCAGCAGAATGACAGATACTTAAATTGAGGTTGCAGTACATCCATTAATGAATTGGGATCTTGTTGAGTAACATGGTCACAGAGGGATCTTGATTATGTTAGTTTGTGAGGGTCATCCAGACAACACTATAGTTGTATTGTGCCAAGCTTGAAGTCTATTGAGTTCTTACTTGAAAATACCACTATACTTTTCAAATATTCCAAAATACCACTTAACTTTTTTTCAATTAAAAATACCACTGAACTTGCTTAAAAACAATAAAAATACACCACTTAACTCTTTAAAAAATTGAAAAATACCGCCGTCTTAATGGCATTTTTGAATATTTAGTAAAGTTAAGTAGTATTTTTACTGAAAAAAATTAAGTAGTATTTTTGAATATTTTGGGAAGTTTATGTGGTATTTGTGAGTAAGAACTCGAAGTCTATTATTACCTTATTCTGTTTAAATTTATGCAGGCAATACGGAACAAGGGAGAGCAAAGATATTGCAATTGAGGGGAGAGTACAATTTGATTTGCTTCAGGTTTTACTTTGCATTTTGATTGGCTTACCTGAAATTTGCTGGAGTTATTTAGTTATATCAAGTTCTCTTGGTGCAGGCTGTGCAAAGAGACTATAAACTTAGTTCATATTCTCTGAATTCTGTATCAGCACATTTTCTTGGCGAGCAGGTAAATTCTGAGACTGGGCCACACATTATTATGCAGATCTGTGTTTGTACTGGAATCAGTATTTACTTATATGAAAATCTGACCTTTTGTCCTGAGGGCCAGAGTTGCCCCCAAACACCCCCCAAAAGAAAATGATGCTGCTTTCCCTCTCCATGCATTGTCTTACATCGCCATCACCAGCACTTCCATGGACTGTCAATGGGATCGACAAGGTGTGTAGTTAGTGATGGAAACCATTGCTTGATTATTGAAATGCTGGTAACCATGCTAGTGTGCTAAAAAATTTTGCTATGGCTTTCAGAAATAAATGAGTCCACATCCTGTAATGCTTTAACTCCCTCCCCCTATTACCGAGTCATCAGTGACTGGCCTTGAGGGAGACGAGTACTCATTGCTGCTGGTGGAGAATTGTTACAGCTGGCAACATTTTGATGGCAGCTTGTTGCTTGCTGGGCTGGGGATTGTGGATTATAGATAGAAGGAAAATGTGATAGCACTTCTATTTGGTTAGGGTGATATTGTGTACAATACCATGAACTCGGGTCTATGGACCCAAGTTATTATATATGGTATTTTGTTTTGAATTTTTAAAACCCACCCTTTATTTTCATGCGTCCTTTTCTAAAAAGCGATTAGATTTCCTCCCCCAAATTATGCCATGTCATTGGGATTGGGTCCATGGATAAGTTACTGATATTGTGCTGCGAATGCTATAGCCTATAGGTATCTTTTTGGCTTGATTGAGGTCGTGAGGAAGTGAGGGGGTAGGCAAGGGATAAAGGATTGGCTAGCCGTCACCAATGGGTGGAGCTAACGGAGGTATGGAGAGATCGGAAGATTATTAGTGGATGTATGTTAGTCCCATGTTAGCTACTTATATAAAGGCTAAAACTTGTGTTAGGACTTAGGTGAGTATGCCTTCTTTCTTCAATAAAAATTACCCTTTCACCAAACACCAGAAAAATGGAAAGAATGGAAATAGAAGAAGGATTAAGCTGTCTGTGCATAGAAAGGAAACTGCTTGTGATGGTTAGCCACCCGATGCTTTCTTGATGCATCTCAGATTTACTGCATTGATATTAGTTCATGTACCATTACTCACAATGCCAGTGTAATTAGTGCACCATATTCCCTAAGGTTTTACCTAATGAGTTAGTTTATGCATACCAGCTTTTGTTAATTCTCTATGTTTTGTCGACTTGGAGACATTAGGTTCAAAGAAAAATATCAAGTCTCAACTGGCTGGGTTTATAGTATATCCCAGATGGTTGTTAGATATGGAATCATGATGGGTTGTGTTAGGGATGGTTTGACGTCAAACCTTTCAGATTTTCCAGATTATGAAATTTTTTTGGGCATCACTATATCAAACCAATTAAGAACAAAATGTAAAACTATTTTGGGAAAATAATCTATCTGCAATTGTGTTCTTCAGATTTTATTGTAAAAAGGAATCATATGAAAAACTGCAAATTATATTGTAGATTTAAAGATTATAGTCCTAAAGTCGATATCGGTCTCCCTGTGAGCAATGATGCTTGCAGAGGTGTGACCGCCTACATCTAGATCTCCCGAGACCCCGTGCAAGCGGGATCACGATAGGAGTTGTTGTATTAGTCTTAAAGTCAATCATAATGCAATACTGGTAATACTTGTCCATATAATAGATTAGTAGAATGTTCTTCAATGGGTAGTAAATGGTTCACAAAGTTATGCACAAGCTTGAAGCACAGCTACTCTTAATCATGCTTTCTTTTTTATTTTTTAAAAATTAAAATATGCCCTATCCTTATTTAAAACCAATTTAGTAAGACCTACTGGTTCGAAATTATTTGTTTTTTTTCTTGAGGTCATATGTGAGCCAGGTTATATTGCCATCCCCGTCTCAAACTTGCACGTTACATATGATGTCGTATTTTCATATAGTTCTATACAAAGTCAAGTTATTGTGGGATTGACCGGTATTGTGCTTCTATTGGCTTCTTTCACTATGTTTTCTACCTAATAATTAGAAGAGAAGTTTTTTTTATCTAATAAATAATAATTATTAATCTAGTATTGAATTTCAATATTACTAATAACTGTCTCTTCAAAGTTAATAACATTGAAGTTCAGCGCTAAACTAGCAGTGTTTTATTCAAAGTCCATATATTTATGAAGAGCTGAGAAAAATTCATCTAACTACATATACATTATAGTTACTTTCTCGTTCTGCTAAGTTATAGAAATGAGCACAAGGCCATGATTTCGCAAAGCATAGATTGAAGTTAGTGATCCTTAAAGATGTTAAGTTGGTTAATATTGTGTTTGGGTACCATGGGTAAGGGTGTAACTGAGCCAGGCTGGCCTTAGTTAAGCATTCCAACGAAGGCCAAGCTGATCTTGGTAAAATTGAGCTCAATATGAGCTTTTGAGCTGAGTTTTAACCACTTCAAGCATTATAGGACTTGAATTGTTGTACGACTCAATATCGACTTTGGAACATGGTTCTTGGAGGAGGAAGGAGGAAGAAGAGATGGGTTCTTGGAGTTTGAAATATGGTTTCTTTGGTTACTTGGAAGGAAAAAAGTTGATGAATTTATGAGGAGAAAGATATGCCCTTTCTAGAGTTCGCGCTCTACTTTTGAGAATGTTGAATTTTTGGAATGTTGTACTTAATGGTGGAAAGTTTGAATTTTTTGGACTACTCATAAAGAAAATTATACGACTCAACATGAAATTTATTGAGAATTTCAACTTTGAGAGACTATATCTCCCAACTTAATGCAAGAAAAGGAACAAATATATGCTTTAGTGTTGAATTATTCATATCCAAGATAACAAAGTCGAGGCTTATTAATGAAACATGTCCTGCTTCAACCCCCAAAAATAAATAAATTTAACTTGGAGACAAACTGCACTAGGCTAGGGGTCGGGTCTATGACGATAGGCATATGAGCTGAGCTCAAGGCAAGGTCACACTGAGCTTTGAGGTGAGCACAAAGGCTTGCAAGCTATCTTGGCTAATTTAATGTCCTAATCTATGGAATCCTCAGAATGTTATCCCTTTACTTTGTGCTTCATTGATTTTGGATGATTCACCTCTTTCTTACAGTATGAGAGAACCATCAGCTTAAAGGTTCTCCTTTTTTTTTTTTTTTTGGGCTTGGAAGTGGGTTGGTGGGTGGTGTATACACTTGATCTATGTTTCTTATATTGTTCTTCTTGCAGAAAGAGGATGTTCACCATTCAATAATATCTGACCTACAAAATGGAAATGCAGAAACTAGGAGGCGTCTTGCAGTGTATTGTTTAAAGGTATACTATATGAATTTTGTAATTTGCTATTCAGAAATGAATTGTTTTGCTTTCCTGTATGAGTTCAATTTGCCTCTTTTTAGTTATATGTGCTGAGCATGTGTATTTTAAGCCTTCATGTCTTAGGGTGAAGGAAAAAGGATTTGCGAAGGGGGTTGCATTGTATGTCTCTCTATCTGTCCTAGTCAACGAAAGTATTCTGTAAAGTAATATACGAGTCTTGCTGAGAAAGGCACGTCACAGTATTGATTCTTCATTGTGCACATCACTGTTAACTTTCCAAAAGATGATGAAGTATGTGGTTAAGTCCAGACCTGGAGACTGATTTTGTAATCATTTAATTTTATTAGATTGTTGAAACAACTCCTAGTCGTACTTAGATATTCAAAATATTTAGCTTCCATGACAGCTTCATTTTAAATTGTCTTTTTGAAGTTGATTTTTTCCTCCCTTTTTTTTTTGGGGGGAGACGTGGAAAGAGCCTTTATAGTTGCAACGGGTAAGGTAGCATACATCTAATCTTCACACTAGGTTCAAAACTGACCAAAACACAATCCAAATAATATGGACCCATATCCAAATGAACACCTGAAGTAGGACCAACAGATTGTGACCCAAATAGCTGAAGTGACTGACCCATAACCTAATCAAACTTGAAATGTGGCTTGACCCACATTACCCATATGACCTGACCTGATTCATACTTAACCCAAAAATGACCTGACCTGAAATGATCCGGACATGAACAATCCTAATCCTAACTGACCTGTACTCGACCATGAATATGCTTATAATCTTAACAGCACTAGCTAGACTCATGGTTTATTGGCCCAATATGAGCACTAGTTCAATTATTTCAACTTCTGAAATATGTCACTGAAACACCCTACGTCATGCAAAGTGTGCAGTTACATTGTTAGGACCTGGGAATGAGCGTCTAAGACAATTTAAATTAAAGGGTAAGTTATTAACAAATATGGTATAGTTTTTTTGACCATAAACTAAGCACCATAACTTAAGCATTCAACCCACTAGGTGTGATGGTGATTTTGAATATTATGGTACATTCCCAGGGTGTCTATATGGTGGGTAACTTGGAAAGAGAGAAATCGCCAGAGTTTTTGAGTGGAAGGTTAGGTCCTATCAAGATTTTAAGCTTTATTCTTTTTTAAGAATATTGTATCATTGGACTCAAGTTCTCGATCAGTGTACAAAATTAACTTTTTGAGATTTTGATGATATGATTATTCGAGAGAACTTGAGGGCTATGATGATATTTTGTGATTGTCCATTTTATATAGGCGACATTACCTTGGTGTCTTATTAATACTTTGTTTTTATTACTCATAAAAAACTTGAATGTCTATACTGCAAAAACCAACTAAAAAGGACAACTGCCCAAAAAATGGGGTTGTCATCCTCACTATCTCATAGGAATATAATATTACTTTTAATTCCAATAAAGTAAGGTGAAAGTTGCATTTTTATGTTATACCAGTGAAAGGAAAACATTAGATAAAAACATCCATTTATAAGTATCAAGAAATGAAGAAAATTTTTCCCACCAAAATAAAAAAGAAGAAAATTGAACCAACCCAACTCACCTGATTGAATAGGTTTCTAAATGCGACTCCGGAGCGACCCTTTGAAAATTTAGACTGATCTGAAATTAAACCCTACCGGAAATTGAACCGAGTCCTCAATCAAGTCTCACTGGAAGCAAAATTGTTTTGACCCATATCCAACCTGACCTAGCCTAATGTAGCACCACCCGAAGACTCAACCCGAACATCAATGACTCGAACATGGTCGTCCAGAGTTGACTCGAACCGAACTAAGACCCAACCCAGGACTAGTTTATTGTGAATTTCTGCATTAGTTCTCTTGGAAAGTGTGACAATGTTAATTTGATGTGAATTTGTGTTGGTGAAGAACTGGTGTTAACTTTCAAGGAATAATACCTCTGCCTCAGATACTTTTCATATACCTGTGGAACTTTCACCGAGACATGAACTTCTTATGCTGTCAAATTCCTTTTTGTTTTGGGTGGGAGGTTGGAAGAATTGTTAAATTATCCCGACATGTGTTGGGTTTTTTAGAAAATTGGTATCAAAATACAAATTTATCAGGAGTATTCTCTTTAGGCTGCTGGTTGGGGAGGGATGACGGTCCCCACGGTCTCACCCCCTCCCCCAAATTACAAAGAACCAGCAAAGTAAGGTGAATTGACACAGACTGCTGCAGAAAACACACTTAACCTGATGAAAGTGCTGTTCTTTTGTAAAATTTCAGGATGCTTACCTTCCTCAGCGTTTGATGGACAAGCTGATGTTTATTTACAATTATGTTGAGATGGCCAGAGTGACTGGAGTCCCTATATCATTTCTTCTCGCCAGGGGGCAGAGCATTAAGGTCATATGCTGAGCTTTTTTACCTATCTGATGTCATGCTTTGCTTGAGTCTAGCTTCAATGAATATACATTCTGCAGGTTCTTTCTCAACTTCTAAGGAAGGCAAAGCAGAAGAACCTTGTTATTCCAAATGTTAAGCAGGCAGGATCGGAGCAAGGAACATATGAAGGTGCAACTGTAAGTCTGCACAGAACTTCCAAAAGCTTTCGCCCCTACCCCTTTTCTATATATGAGTGTACAGTTGAACATTAATCTACATCAGCTAATTGAATTGACGAAATAAAATTTGGCTAAGTGATTAGGAACATTATACATATTGTGAAATGAGACATAATTTTCTGAATGGTTTCTTGCTTCCTGTTGTGGTGTTTGTTTTCATTTAGATTTAGATTAAACTAGTCTCAAAGGGACGGAATGGAGTTGTAATTTCCTTCATCTACTTCCATGCAGCTGATCTTTAACTATCTATGTAGGTCCAATCAAAAGATGGATACAGTGTCTTCTCTGAGTAAATATTCCTTCAATTGAGTCCATTTTGAAGTCAAAGTTCGTTCGAAAGTTTTGTTTTTCTTTTTTTTTTTTTTTGTGGCTTGGGCAGCCACCAAAGGAAAATTTCCCATGGAGGACGTGCTTAAAAGAAGTTTTACAGGCCAAGTAGGTGTTTAGTTAGTCTTGATGAGAAACAATTGGTCTACCACGTCCTTGTGTGTTGTCATTGGGTTTCTTCACTTTGGCATTTGGCTCTCTGCTTGACGGGCAGTAGTTGGTTTCAGCCTTTGAAGGTCAAGGATTTGTGGCTTGGAGAAAAGAATTGAGTTTTAGGAGTTTGACAGACGATTTACTTTGGCTATTTGGCGGGCTACTTGGAAGGAAAGGAATTGATGGATTTTTGAGGGCAACAAAGTGTCCTTTCAAGATCAAGCTCTACTTTTGATAACATTGTATAATTGGAGTTAACTGCTTAATGGTGATACAAATTTGACCTTTCTGGATGTTGTAAATAATATTCATGAGAGCTTGAGGACATGATGTCTTTGTCCGGGGCCCTTTTGTACATGGGCAACATCTCCTTGGTTTCTTTTTAAAGAAACTTTTACTCATTACAAAAAGTTCCTTAATTGAATAAGATCTTTGACATTTAAAGTTTAATCATATTTGAGTAAGTCGTTTTGTTGAATTAAATGATAATGCTCCAGGACTTAGCTGTCACATATCTTGCCACATTTTGAAAGGGCCAAACATTTTTCATTTCTTGACCCATTTGGCTTTGTGTGTCCAGGTATTAGAGGCCAAAGCAGGGTTTTATGAGAAGCCAATTGCTACACTGGATTTTGCTTCACTATATCCATCTATTATGATGGCATACAATTTATGCTATTGCACTCTGGTAAATTTCTTCTTTTGCAGTCTTGTATCAGTTTCTATTACTATTCTGACTAGTACTTTTATGGTTATTTTCTCTCAATATCGTCTTGTTGGCTTTCTGAAATGACTTATTCCACATTCATCAGTTCCCTCCCACTACAGCTAGACCCCCCTCCGTTTGGGCCTTACTAATGACAGGACTTAAACTAGATGTTTTATTGTTGCCTTCAGGCACTAAATGCTTCCCGCTGCCTCCTTTGTTTTGGCTACTTCCCCCTCCTCTTACTATAATGAGATGTATCTTCCAGGATTCAGAACATTTATCCTGAGGTTGTTAACCTTCCTTTCAAACATCACTTCTTTGTGCTTCCTTCTGAAGGTTACGCCAGAAGATGCTCGTAAACTCAATCTCCCTCCTGAATGTGTTAACAAGACTCCTTCTGGTGAAATGTTTGTCAAGCCAGAGCTGCAGAAGGTGAAGTTTTGTTTTGACCATGCCTGTGTGGTGTATTTAACTTGTCTATTATACTTTTTTATATAGCACAATACAATCTCTTATTTGACGAAAATCCTATTATTCTAACAGGGAATACTTCCTGAAATTCTTGAAGAGCTTATAGCTGCTCGGAAGAGAGCTAAATCAGATTTAAAGGTCTCTTTCTCATTTAGTTTTGACAATCAGTTCCGTGCTTTATTCTTGTCTCATAGACTGGATTGTATAGCTTTCTTTTGGCATGCTCATGACTATGTTATTGAATTATAGGAAGCTAAAGATCCCTTGGAGAAGGCTGTCCTAGATGGGCGTCAACTAGCCTTAAAGGTATCTGTTAATACTTTTGCTTTTGTTGTTCATAGGTCAGTTGCTATATTATGAGGCTGCCAATCTTTTTAGTTTGTGTATGTTTGTTTTTAATCTTCCTGTTCTGTTTGGACATTATGTTTGGTGAATTTTTTCCCTATGGTATGTGTGTATAATTACATCTTCTGAGATAATTTATTTTCATTTCAGATAAGTGCAAATTCTGTTTATGGATTCACAGGAGCCACAGTGGGTCAGTTGCCATGTTTAGAGATATCTTCAAGTGTTACCAGCTATGGTAATTATGAAGAACATGATCTTTTTTATTTTATTTTTTATTTTTAGTGTTTGGCTTAGATTACATCACGATGAGAAATGCAAAATCTCTAGCGAAGGAGTTGAAAGATGATCTTATTAATGATTTCATATGCATTTTCACTCCTTTTCAAAGAGTGATGTTTTTTTCCTTTTGAATGACATTTTCTAAATCCAAATATAAAATTGATAACTCAAAAATGGTGCCAAAGGCAGGGTATTTTTTTTTTTGTTGGGGGAGGGGAAGTGGTAAATGTACGTATAGCTGGGTTTAGAGAGGCATTTTGCCTTAGTCCACTATACTGAAAGATGAAAAAGATGCCCAAACATGGGCTTTTCGGCTGCCAGAAAGTGGACGTTGTCAATGTCACATTTATTCAGGCTATTTAATTCTTCCTTGTAAGCCGTTTTTGTTTGATGGTGTGTGCGTGTGTGTTTTTGCCTCTGGCGGGGGTTGTTAGTGAATGAGTTATCTGGGTTTCTGTCCTTTAAGCCTTCCAAGTTTTCCTTCCTGCAGTTTTTGAGGTTTGAAAGTGACAAATAAAAGGCCCCATAGTCTCATGGAGCCTTTGAGGCTCAATAGCATCAGAGCTTTGTGAATGCCATCATAATTAGTTTTAGCTAGTTCACCTTTTGGATTATAGTCTTGGGAAGTGGACTATTCTTTGCTATTTTGTCAATTTCAAGCTCATGCATGGCAGTTTAGAGATTTTTCTCACCACTGCTTATGTGTTGTTCTTTCTTTGAAGGTCGTCAAATGATTGAACATACGAAGAAACTTGTGGAAGAAAAATTTACTGTTGTTGGAGGCTATGAACATATTGCAGAGGTAAATTTTTGCTGCTGCTTTTTACCTCTTTCTGTACTTGACTGTCGAAGCAAAATCTCCTTCAAGGGGCAAGACATGCGATAGATGATGGGTTATGGCTTTTGCTAGCTGTCAATGACCACTAGAAGATGGGTATATTCTATCTTTCATTAGCCTTTTAGGTGTTCCAAATTATACTTCTTCCTTGTTATTCTCCTTAGAATGTAATACTTATGGAAGACAAATCCGTGTCCCATTTGAAATATGAAAAAGGTGCATTTCTTCTAATTTGTGTGCTGGTGTGGTATATCGGATTGTTGTTTTCTTTCCAAAGTGATGCCATCAATTGTATTAGAGGTATTGTTTGTTAATTTTTTCAGGTTATATTTGCATTAGGGTGTGGTTTCTGTGCTGTCCTTGTCATATTTGGTAGTTTTGTTGAGAATCAGCCACTCAGTTGCCATTTTGAGACTGTGACATGAACATGCTGTTTGTGCTTTATATCATGACCTTATTACAGACCATGCTAATGGTTGGATTCACATTGGGTTTGGTGTTGAATATTTTCAGATATGCAATTTGAATTTGAATTTGTCTTCTGGGATCAGGTTATTTATGGAGATACAGATTCAGTCATGGTGCAATTTGGTGTGTCTACTGTTGAAGAAGCAATGAAATTGGGCAGGGAAGCTGCTGATTATATAAGCGGTACTTTCATAAAAGTAAGTCTATATCTATGCAACATGAGATGCCTTAAGTGCAAGTCTGCAATTTGCTTATACACTTTGAATATGTGAACTTTTATCTCCGACTTGTTTATGGTGTGATGAGTGGTGGGAGTGTTAAACCTGCATTTCTATTTCTCTCTTTCAAGATGCTTTTTGCCAAAGTGCTTTTGCTGGCAAACCTCCACATTTGTAATTAGGCCCTTTAATATGTTAGTCCATTGGGTATATAATCAGATGACAGTTACAGATACTTGCATCCTCAAGTAAAAGACGGAGCAATTAATGTGGTAACAGTGACAGATTGTTGGAGATTTGAACTTGAGAAATGTATATGTTCCCTTCTTAGTTTAAAAAGCGCGCCCTGGGCGCGCCTAGGCGCAGAAAACCCGAAGCCCACCCCTTGCGCCTTGCAAGGGGTGAAGCCCAGCCCCTCCAAAAGCCCTCTGAGGCGCGCGCCTCAGTCTGCGCCTCAGCCAAGGCGCAGTTGTGCTTCGTGCGCCTTGCTTGCCTCAGTGGGCTTTTTTCTATTTTTTGCTATTTTTCTCCCTCTCTCTCTTTCTGTCCACCCCTCTCTTGTCTCTGTCTTCGTTAACAATTAGTAAGTGGGTAAATTGCCCCACCTTTTTCAATTTGTGCTATTTTTTCTTTTTTTGGTTAAAATCGTAGCGAATGCATTTGTGTTATCACAATCTAAGCCTCTTTGTAGTATTTTACGCAGTACAATGATATCTAATCACTTATTTGATGTCATTACCTAGCATATTCGATCAAAAATATTGCTTAGCATTGATTTTCAAGCACTTTTAAGTAAGTGCGTCCCGTTCCAAAAAGCCCGCGCCTTTGCCTCAAAGCCCGTGCCCCGGGCCCCAGGACCCTTTGTGCTTTTGTTTGCGTTGAGCTTTTTTAAACTAAGGTTCCCTTACTCCATTTTAGGTTTACAATTTTCTCCCATACTTGCATCCTCAAGTAAAAGACGGAGCAATTAATGTGGTAACAGTGACAGATTGTTGGAGATTTGAACTTGAGAAATGTATATGTTCCTTTACTCCTTTTTAGGTTTACAATTTTCTCCCACAGTTTCTTTGTGCACCATATTGAAGGTCTTGTTACCCCAAGTATGTTTATGTGTACAAGGAGATTTTTGTTCGCATTGGTTATGTGTATGGAAGTTACCTAGTTTAGAAAGTTCCATGCCACTACCAACTTAAAACAATATTTTTGGGGCTTAAGCGAGGACAAACGAGATGATTAGTACCATAGTGGTGGTATTGTATGGTTTGCCCCTTTTGGGTGAGTTTTTACAATTGGCATCAGACGTGATCGAACTTGCTGCCACATTGTGGATCGTGTGGGTCCTTGGTGGGAAGATATAATTTGTCACCAACTTACTTGGTATGGGTTGAGAGACAACTGTGACTTGTTATCTCTACTTTGGTGTTTGAGTTTGAAGATCAAAACTGCAGATTTGTATATAAGTCCTTAGGATCCACTCTATTGTCTACTTTAGAAATAAGAGGAAGGGTTGTAGAAAATTGAAGAGAGAGCATACGAGATTAAATTTTAGAGATTTAAGGAATAGTTGGAAAGGTGCATTTGGGCTAATGAAATCAATGAGGATGTGAAAAGGGTTTTGAGGTAGGTAGTTTTAGAGTCCATTTCTGGTGAGGTTGAAGAGCAACCATTCTGGACTACTAGTTCGACTATTCCTTAAATCTTCAAAATTTAATTTCATGTGCTCTCTCTTCAACTTTGTACAACCGTTCCTCTTCTTTCTAAAGTAGACAATAGAGTGCATCCAGAAATGAGGATGTGAAGAGGGTTTTTAAGGTATAGGTGGTTTTAGATTCCATTTCTGGGTGAGGTTGAAAAGCAACCATTTTGGAGAACCGGTTCGATCTTATGATAGGAAGATCAATTATGCAAGCGATTTATCTCTTAAGAAGGCTCATGAAATAATACATAAAAGGGAAAGGCACACAAAATTTCGGTAGAACTGCAGCGGAGATGCTTAAAGAAGGACATTCCAATTGCGTGAGGGAAAAAAGATAAAGAGTGTGAGGATGCTAGGAGGGGCATAGACAACTTATTGACTTCAAGCTACACCAACGATCTCTACATCAAATATATATCTTAACCATTTTTCTTTTTACAATTGTTATGGATGAGCTCATTGGAAGGATTCAATATGAGGTACTATCGTGTATGTTATTTGCCAATGACTTTTTCTTAAACAAGACTAAGGTCGGAGTTAACACCAAGTTGGAGCATTATGAGCCCTTTAATTGGAATATAAGTCAATGAAAATGAAAAGGAGGGAGGGACACAAGGAGAATTTACCACCAGTGATATTGCATTATTGAGGATTGAGAAGTGTAGATACTTGGGCTCAATTATAGAAGGAAAAGGGGATGTCAAGGAGGACGTTGTTTACCGTAAAAGGGCGGGGTGTCAGAAAAGGAGGGATGCTAAAAGGGAGATTTTTGCCTTAAGAAGATCTAGTAAGACTAGAGACAAAAGATCTAGTATAGTGGGAAAATCGACTTTGTTGTGTGGCTCATAGTGTTGGTAGACTAAGAAGACTAAAGTTTGAAAGAGGATGGTGGCACTTGCATGAATAAGAATAATTTGATGGATATGTGGCTGTAAAAGTTAGGTTCGGAAAGAGAAAGCGATTATTAAGAATGAGGTAGGGTTGGTTCAAACAGAGAAAAATATGTTGGAAGCAAGATTCACATAGTTTGGGCACATCAAGAGGAGTGTGGGTGCACCCATGAGGAAGCATGTGAGGATTCACATTTTAGGCTGTAAAAAGCTGGAGGAAAACCAAACAAGAACTGAAACGAGGCGAACAAACTGGATTTATCCCAAACTTGGGCTACGTTGCTTTTTATCTTTCATTTGTGACCCAAGCACTTTGTAATTGTCCCTTGGGACAGAACATGCTCTTTTACTTGGATCCAGACTTGATTATTCTAACACTTTAGTAGAACTTTTTCTTTAATATGTTCTGAAGGTATTCATTTCATTTTTTTGAGGTCTGAGGTTATATGGTGAGGCAGGATCTACTCTGGGGGGGTGGTGGCGGTGTTTTGGGTTGGGTTTATATCGGAAATAAGAAAAATGTCTTGTTCATCAGCATGGAGTGGATTCACAGGCTGCTTTCTAAGATGCTTACTTCTCAGTCTTGGGTCTTAGATAAGGAAACTCTCTTTTGCTCTTCCTCCCTATCTCAGTTGTGGATGTGCTCATTAGGTTCTTAGGGGCTACTGCAGGGACCCACAAGAAGGTTTCAAGGAGGGAAGGGAGAGTGTTCATGCTCTCATCTGTAATTTGCAGAGAACACCATTCTCTTCCTTTCTTGCAATTTGTATAAGTTTAAGAATGACACAATCATCCTTCAGGTCTTTGAGCTTATCCCTGGAATTTGGGTCAACTCTTGTGATTTTCGATTATGGGCTGTCAGAATTGGGTGAACTGTTGGTTGTTTTGTGCTGTGGACCCTTATATATGTTCTGGCTCTGTATATGTATTTGTTGCTACTAGCCCCTCTCATAATATGTGCTTCTGTAATGAGATTATTATGATTGATTGTGCAACTTAAATGGACAATATGTTTGTCTATTCTTTGAAGCCCATCAAATTAGAGTTCGAGAAGGTTTATTATCCCTATTTGCTGATTAGCAAGAAGAGATATGCTGGCCTTTATTGGACAAACCCTGACAAGTATGACAAAATGGATACTAAAGGTAAGGAATTCCATTCAATCTCTCTTTAATTTATGTACGTTAATAATCAGAATTAAAATTTTTTAATTACTAATTTGGTGGTATTTTCTGCTTTAATAATCTTTGTTTATGGTCATGCACAGGCATTGAAACAGTTCGAAGAGACAATTGCTTATTGGTCAAGAACTTGGTTACTGAATGCCTTCACAAAATACTTATTGATAGAGATATCTCAGGAGCAGTCCAATACGTCAAGAATACCATTTCTGATCTTTTAATGAATCGTCTCGACTTGTCATTATTGGTCATTACTAAGGTGGGAAAGCCTTGCTTTAAATCGTCATACTGATAATTTCTGATAATTCATATGAAGCTTGCCTACTCTAAATTCTTATTGTGAGCTTTCTGAAAAATCTCATGTGGGCATATCTTGTGGCACTGGCATCTGTTTCTTTTAGGGTTTGACCAAAACAGGAGATGATTATGAAGTAAAAGCAGCTCATGTTGAACTTGCTGAACGCATGCGCAAGGTGATGTGTCCATTTTACTTCTGTTGATCTAATTTCATGTCTTGTGCTTGGAACTCCCAAAATTTTGAATTTATGTAATGAGAGATGCCACTGAGCTTCAGATGCTTATCTTTTACTTGGCATCAGCGGTCTACATACCATTTGTAGATCTCAATTGTTTGGAATTTTGCCTTACGTTGATAATAGCTGCATAATACTAACTTCTCTCTCTCTTTATATGTATCTTATGCTCTCAAGAATTCACATCTATGTTTGATTTGAATAAAATGAGAGGGCAAGATCCTTGAGATGAACTTATTAGTAGGTTGATTCTTTAACTCTAATTATTTGTGTCTATGTATTATCCAAATATCCACATATTTGGATGTTGAAATGAGATATATCATTATATTATACCTTAAAAGCCTACAAATGGGGAATACTATTGCATTACAACCTAAGTTCAAAAAGCCTGCTTGAGTCATGCCTAGGCGTGTCAACATGAGGCTACCACGTCAGCGCCTCGGAGGGGATGAAGTGCACCTCAAGGATGCAAGGCTATATCTTTACCCAACAATATTAATAAGTGTTTTACTGTTAGTTAATTTTACCTAATTATGTATGCTCACCAACTTGGCTGCCTGCATCTACCCTAGTTTTTTATTTTTTAGTTCATTTGAAAAGAAAGTAAGCTAGAAGGGTAAGAGTCAATAAGAGTAAGGAGCAATAGTAGGGGAGAGTAAATAAGAGTGAATAGATTACTCTTGTCTGGGAGTCTTATGGGAGGGTGAACAGACTAAGGGAGAGTAAATAAGAGTAAATGAAATAATTGACACATTTTCCCTTCACCATATAAACTTAAAATATTAGATTTATAGGGTCAATTATGTAATTATGATCCCCTTAGTCCTCCTTAAACCCCAAATTGGGGAGCAAGGCGATGGAAGTAAAAAAGAGTAAGGAGGGGACCAGAGTGACTACTCCTTATTCTCCGATTTCATCTCCCAAACAGTAGTCCCTCCCACACAGCAAAGTCGTCATTTTGGGGGAGAGAGGGGAGAGGATGTGTTTGATAAATGCGTTAGGTGGTGGTATTTGATTAGCAAACCAACTGTTTTAGCTTGGTATTGTGTTATACCTTTCTTCTGGGAAGTGAAGTTTGAAAAGATAGGGGCCTTGTATACTTTCCACAATACAGTGATGCACTGAGTTCAGATCATGAGAAACTCATGTTCTTTGTATTTTATTTGGTTTTCTGTTAGATAAGGATTTATAGCCCAGCAAGTTGTAATTAACTACTTCTGGCTTGCTGTCACGATTTCAATAATTAGCAAATACTAAGCAGATGAGCATTCATCACTCTTTAATGTCAATGGATGCCTGGATTGTGCAAAATTGAAATATTTTTTATGCACTTGACATTTCTCAGCAAGTTCACTCTTCATTGTGACACTTAAGCTTTCACATCATTAACAAGTGCTCCCTGTTAAAATAGTGCCCAGGATTTTGAATACCCTCTGTTAGGGATGGTGAATATTTTCTTGGTATAAGATTGGATCTGATGTTGTCTGTCTTTTCAGTTTTTCCCGCTGTTTGATGTTTGATATTGGTAGCTAAGTTGATTCAGCCTTTCTGGAATCATATAAATTGAATATGAGAAAATAACTATTTCATTTCCATTTGACAGCGAGATGCTGCAACAGCCCCTAGTGTTGGTGACAGAGTTCCTTATGTCATTGTTAAAGCTGCCAAAGGGGCAAAGGTAATTTGCACAATTTTAAGTGCTCTAAATAAGATTACAAGGAAATTGCTGGTTTACAATTGATTAATATTATTGACAGGCATACGAGAGATCAGAGGATCCGATCTATGTGCTGGAAAATAACATACCAATAGACCCTCAATATTACCTTGAAAATCAAATTAGCAAAGTAAGTAATGTTTCACATGAATTGATGTGTTGTTTCACGGAACTGCTGGTGATGTGTGTGCTGATATTTTAGCCAATTTTGAGGATATTCGAGCCTATTTTGAAAAATGCTAGCAAAGAGTTGCTTCATGGGAGTCACACAAGATCCATTTCCATTTCTACACCATCCAACAGTGGCATCATGAAATTTGCCAAGAAACAGCTCACATGCATTGGCTGCAAAGCATTGATCAGGTATTGTTTCCATGCCCCTTTCATCCTTTGTCGAACTAGACTTTGTTAAGATCTCTCTGCACTAAACGCTTGTATTGTATTTCTCTAATAGTGGGTTGTCAGACTATGAAAATTTTGAAAGCTGGGGCACTTTGTGTGTAGGCCACCATTGCTTTACCAAGGCCATGCAGTGAATTATTTTTGTTGAACTAGTCTGTAACTTTCTTGCTTATAGTTATAGGCAGCTGAAAACTGTATGTTTGATACATTTTACGTATGATCTCTCCTCTTTTCTTTTTGGTTTTACTTGTAACCTGAGATCTCTGATCTCTTTAGCTGGAGAAAAGAGATGCCCCTATTTTTGAGAAGTTATTGGCTTTTGCTTTTTTGAATTCTTTAAGAATTTCAAAAATAATTACAATATTATTATATATTCATTTATTTGTTTTTTTAAAAGATAACTTTTTTAACAAATTTATCTTTGATGTACTGACATGTTTAATCAGTGGCTCCAATAAAACTCTATGCTCACATTGCAAAGGAAGAGAAGCTGAGCTTTACTGCAAGACAGTAGCAAATGGTGTGTAAAGCATGTGTTATCTCTATTTAGCATGTCAATAGAATTTCTTGGAGCTTACTAGCGTACAACAATTGCTTGCAGTTTCTGAGTTAGAGGAACTTTTTGGGAAGCTGTGGACACAATGCCAGGAATGCCAGGGTTCCCTTCACCAGGATGTGCTTTGTACAAGGTCCTTTTTGACAATTTTTATCATTCTGACTTTAGTTGTGTTCTTTCCACTCAACGGCTAATCTTTGATACACTTGACAAACGCAATGCTACTGTTTGTGGCATGTGATTGATTAACTTATATTGCTAAGCACTGCACCGGAGAGGCAGAGAACATGGTGCAAAACATCGGCTGGTACTATGCCTGCCCAATTCTGGTCAGCAGTACCACCCTAAGATAAAACATTTTAGGAATATTGATATTTTTTATTTTTTATTTGAAACGTATAAATTCTGTTCTAGTATTGACTACCTTCCCCTCCAAAAAATAATGTAAATTCGTTAATGTTCTATGTTATAGCGTGTCTCATGTTTTCTTCTCTTTATGCTTCAGTCGAGATTGCCCGATATTTTATCGAAGAAAGAAAGCACAGAAGGATATGGCTGAAGCAAAGGTTCAATTAGATAGGTGGAGCTTTTGAATGAGGGTAGCAGGTACATTCAGTCATTATGGTTTTCAAAAGATCACTTCAGTGGGCTCTCTAATTCCATTTCCTAGTCTCATTTTCAACTATTACGGTTTCTGGAAGCTTGACATGAAAAAAAAAAAAAAAAAAACTGTTGGAGTAGTTCACCGAAGAGGGTTTGCAAACTCCCTAATTGAGAGGGGCAATGCTCTAGAAGCGAGACTATCCAAGGGTGAGCTATAAGAAATTCCACCTGTTTCTTGTGTGCAAACATCCACTGTCAAAGAGAGAGCTGCCTTTCTCTAGCATGCTGCTCCTTAGCAAGATGCTCCAGGCAGGGGAGTGCCTGTACTGGAGATGAGTTTTGTCTACATTGTGTATATTTAAGACAGGGAAGACTCCTCGGCGTTCGACTTGCCCAAATCTGCCTCCCTTGAGTGGATGTCAAGCATTCATGTAAAAGCCTGGATCATTGTGCTTCTTGGAAATTTTGTTTACAGCAAACATTCATGACTCTTGTTAGATTCATTTAGGTATAGGTGTCGGAGCCAGAGGCAGTCAGTGCAGTGTAGTTAGAGTTAAACCTTGATTTGTAGGTGCTTCTGTTTGAGTCTGTAAATGTACCTTAGGTTCTGTATTTGTAATCGAAATGAGGTTTTACTATGATTTTCATTTCTAATCTACTTTGGCTTTTACTCATGCTGTTCAAGGTTATTAAAAAAAGTCATAGAGACCCGATGCTGAGGTGGATCATAGAGAATCGATGCTCAAGTGGATTTTCTCTTCAAGAAACAGTCAGTTTATGAAAAAGTATGGATACCTGGACGCAATTGCTTTAGTGAGTGGGTTAGTTGTGTTATGTAAGCTCCTGAATTTAAGCCATAATCACGAACTATTTTGCACTACCAGTGCTAGCGTCACCTGCATAATGACAATTACAGAAAAATTCCACGCAAGGGCTCGACTTGAGTTCTGTGTAAAGGTTCCTTGCCAATTTATGACTTTCTGATTTACAAAAATCACTCCTCGCGAGCTTTTGTTACAATTGAATCACAATTTTATTTAAAGAATTCCAAAAAATAGTACTTGTATAAAAGAATAGGTGTAAAAAACAATAAAGGGTGGTGCCGGCACGCAAACATTGCTGCCCTCATCTCAAGTGAAGAGTTTGAGTCGTGTTGTAATGGGCCTTCGACATAGAGGACATGTTGATAGTGTTGCTCCACATTCCTTGCATGTCTTCAACCAAAAATAAACATATTTATCATCCTAACCAACACTCCAAAAAAGAAAAACAAAAAAGAGAATAGGTAGAAAAGAACTAAAGAAGAAAAAGAAGAGGTTATTAGCAGTAGGAGGTGCTTACCAGGTGACCACAACCAAATGCCATGTCCTTCGGATTCGTCAAGCAAATTGGACAAGCCTTCATGTCAATTCACCCCAAATTTTTATGTTAAAGCTCAATCATCTCAACATATATCTCAGTCAAGTCCTTTTCTATTTGGCAAAATTGAAGGGCATGCTGTTTATATTGTTTGTTTATCTACCTTCCTAACTACTTATGGGGTGGGTATTGGACACGGTTGGGATTTAGCTCACCCTGGATCACTTTTTCTAGGGTCTTTTGAAGATAGTCATCTGACCTCATAAAGTACTTACAAGGTACTCCGGAGAACATACTTGGATTTGAAAACATTTTTCTATTCAATTGATAATTTGATATCAAAGCTTTCTCGATAACATAGTAATTTGTCACAAATTCATACCCTAAATTCCACAGCTAATACATAACAATCAGTCTATGATTCTCACAGGAGCAAGAAACTCTTGAAGACGAAAGTGGGGACATAGTAATCCCGTACCTGATCTAAAGGAGCACTTGATCCTACAGAGGAAGATCCCTTCGTTCGCCCCACTGTCTTAGCATTATTATCGCGATCTCTCACTTCAGGTGGAGGAGGTAGTGGCTTCTTACGGGAGTAGGTCACTGGATTTCTGTCAAAAATTTCAACGTTATACGCTCTTCCACATCAGATAAAGATTAACATATATATTTTCCAGCATTACCTGTTAAACTCAAGGTTTTGGGTTGCTCTGTACTGAAATGGGATTTCCATCAATGCAGCAAGAGCAAATGCTGCCTCTTTCTTTGACATATCTTTATTCTCTGACATTATCTTTGAGAAGTTGACAAACTGTAGAGCGCAATATCAGATTAAGCATACACTAAACAAAGGTCGCTTTTCAGTTCAGCCTTTTTAAAACCTTTTTTTGCCTTTTTTTGGGGGTGCATAGTGAAAAAAACAAATAGTCACAGGTTTGGGTACCTGAAAATTATCAAATGCACGCTGAGGAATATTGTCATCAAACTTGTGCATCTCATCCCAGGGTCCATCTCCAACACCGACCAGAACAATTGAAAGAGGATAGTAGCTGATCGCAATGCCAGAGATTCAATTAAGTCAGGTTTACATTAATTCATCTCATCCTGTTTGATTGCTAAAGTCCAGATTATACCTGGCAGAAACAATAGAATTTATTGTTGCTTCTTCTTGGGGACTAAGCCTTCCAGTCGGTAAATCAGGAGGCCTAGTGACCTAAATAAATGCCAAAATTTTTTCAGGAGAAAACACAAAACTGCTGAATTTGTTCTCAGCAACGATGGATCCTAGGCATTGAGAAATGTTATAAATACCTGTCCATCTGCAATGATGACCAAGACATGATATTGTCGATTGCTTTGTTCCACTATGTCAATAGCAGCATCTATTAGAGGAGCAAACGAGGTGGGGCCTGTGAACAAATGCATCGACATGAGAAAGAAAATCGTACTCGTGTTTTTCAAGAAGGCCTAAAATGAGAATAGCTATAAGAATGCTAAAAAGACTTTCCTGTAACAAGAAAGCTTAGACTTAGCAATTACATGCACCAGGAAACAGAATGCAATACATCTTTTTGGTGGTTTTTGTTATGTTATCTTACTCTTTCTTTTACCTCAAGCATGCATTGGCACTCCAACATGGTATGGGGTACACTTGACCCTTTATTTTTTACTTAAAAACATACAAAATTTTCAGAAAATGGCCAAGTTTAATGCCTAAACCATGCTGGTAACACTTTCAACGCAGCATACATGGGTAACTTCAAAAGTTAACTCAATCATTTCAAATTTGCACATGTTGTCCTCGCATTTCAATGCTCAGCACTACTACTACAAAAAAAGAGACTAGAATAGTTTTGCACAACAGAGCAAAATGGGATGAAAATATAGTTCTAAACATTATTTTCTCACTGAAAATAGAAAGCAAAATGACAACCTGATAACTTTAAGTAAGGAACAATTTCTTTATATCGAGCCAGCACCTCCTCAAAACCATAGCAAGGACGATGATCAGAGTAGAAGCTGAAGACATATTCGTCATGTGTCGTCACTGGGAAAAAAATCATAAGAGGAAGTTGAGCAGATAGAATAGTAAAAAGAACGCACATAATTATGCAGCAGCACTTGATCGATGACAACTAACCATCACCAAATCCGAAACAAGGTATCAAGTTGTCTTCATCAAAAGGAGATAAAGTTCGACCAATAATGGAAATAGCTTGCTCATAGGGATTTGGATCACCACCAAGTGCGTGCAGACTTCTCCTGCGGAACGAATGCCTCCCTTGAACAATTTAACAGCATACATGTTACTGGCCAGTAAATATACCACGAAAGAAAAATTCAGGTCAGGCAGCTAGACAAGTCATTACCCATCCACTCATTGCTCTTTGTGAAATCAACACCGAGTATTACGTTTGACGACTCAAGGCCAGCTTCTCTCAGGGCTGCTGTGACCTGGAATTCAAAGCATGGTAGTTCATGAGGAGTACTATGTGAACATTAAGAACAGTAAAGTCCAAGAATAAGAAAAGGAAGCAATACTTGGGCACCCTAAAATCATAGACAAACAAAAACAACCCTCTCATAATGGAAGGGGTTAAAACCTTTCATCTAGTCATGAGTTCTCTCATCTTCCACAACAACACTGATGATGTTTCATCTCAAATTCTACTCAGTAGTATCTAAAAATAGAGAGGTGGAACAAAGCAGATACATCTACAAGTTCAGAGATAAGATCAGAGCTGGTTTCCAGGAACTAAATTTGTTCTTTCTGTGTGTTAGTGCAAGATCAGTACTTTTGTTGCAATTTTCCGGCTATAGCAGGATAAAAGTGGTGGTAATGAAAGATCAAAATTCTTACCAGGGAAAGAGAGAAAAAAATGAAAGAAGATACAATTTCAACTATTGCACAAACTACTGTTAATTCTTAAATAATCAAACGGTACCGAAGCAAACCTCATCAAGCGAGTTGAAGTTGTCACCTATAAATTTAGGCAGCTGCTTGCCTTTGAAGCTCTGAGTTGGGTGCATAGATGTTCCTGCATAAGAAGTTGATTGAGTTGGAAAATTATCCTCTGTATCTTCATAAGCTGATTCCTGATTTCCCATCAAGACTTGAGCTACACAATGCTAGTCGAAAACCCACAAAAACAAATAAGTTCCCCACCATTAAATTTGCATCTGATGATGGATCACATTGACTTCCGACCATTAATTTTCATCCAGAGCAAAACCCATTTACACAATCAGGCAAATCACCAAAAAGAGGAGTTTGGAAGAACAGTTTCAATCTATCACTGAAAATTTTTATTTGTTCAGATTACTACAAGTTGAAACCATGCTTTAAATTGGAGCTAAACTTAAATTAGTAATATGTACAGAATCATAACCATTCAAAGAGGGAAATCTGATTAGCACAAAACCCCATTTCAGTCAAATCACAAGGGAAACAAAGTTGGCGGCTCCATGATTCAATTTTAAAACAATCATTCTTTTTCAAAAGCCAAATTGATCCATGACTTTGAGGTAAAATTTAACTTTCTGGGATTGGCAGGAAAAGGGGGATCATGCAGAGAAGGATATAATCCATTAAAGCAGAAAAGCAGTACCTTGGGTAATCCCGTGGCTTCAAGAAGATGGAGAGAGAGACAGACAGACAGAGAGAGAATTTTAAGGGTCAATACAAATGGCGTCTGGCCAACAAAATTTTTAAACCGTCATAATCGTTTCGTGACTAGGAATCCAATATATTAATTCCGATTTGTCTTTTTTTTTTTCCTTTTTTTTGCGGTAGTTACGCCGTTAATTTGATTTATGTAAGACAATCACATGCTGTCTTGACTTCAACCTTAATAATGACTGCGAGATGCATCGTTATATTTCACCCTTTTCTCTTTTTTTTATTTATTAATTTTACTACTCCGTGGTATTTAAGAAGTATCAATAATCATCCTTCTATTTGATCCGATATTCATATTATGGATATAGATGACAAAATTATATTCGAGTTTTATATTAACAGATAGTTGGGAGAAAGTGGAACATAAGAAAGTGAGGTCGGTATAGGATGAATTGTCAAAAACTCAAGTTGATCCTTATGAATTGACGCTAAAACAATTATTGAAAGGTTGACTATGTCATTTTTCATAGTTAAGATTAACGGTCCATTTAAGTTTAAACATTCTCCACATTTTAGTCACAATGTCTCTAACGCGAGGCAAAGCTTCTAATGATCCAGCTCGAAGTTGTTGGATAAGACCTTTCTCTAAGTCAATTTTGAGATTGTCTACATTAGGATCACATATTACTAGTAATTTTTTTATCAAAGAATTAATGTGATAAATAAATTTATAATAATTTTTAACTTTCTACTTGGCAATATAAATATATATCCAAAGCATGACTTGTTTGACTGCTATCACATTGGTCTTTAAAACTTGGAAGCCAAGTACTTTGTCAGCAAGTTGGATTAAGTTGAATAATCAAACTTAAACTCAACTAATTACTCCTATTATTCATTCATCATCTCACTCGCCAAACTAATATTAATTATTATTCTTACAATTATATTTTGCAGTAATGTTTTTCTAATATGTAAAGAGACTGGCGTTAATGGAGGAGGGATCAAACTCGATCTAATCCTTGGTCTAAATACATGCTAAAAATTAATGTTTTCTTTTTGTTCGGAGAAGTCACAAATGTTAGTACAATATAATTACAATATAATATGAGAGTGAGAATCAAATTCGAGACTTAATAATATATCTCGTTAAAATTTTAACTTTCTTTAAAAGACAGCTATACTTTTTGTTAATACTTGTCAAATTTCATGTACATAAAATAAAAATGAAATACGTATAAACGAAAAAATCAGATTCCGCAATTATTACTTTACCATCAACTTAAGTTTTTAGTTAGCTTAAGTTGTGTTTTAACATTTCATGACTCATAATGATTGAAAGCTTTTGTGACTTAGACCTCTTGAATTCAAATCACAGCAAGAAATCTTAAGGATTTTATGCGATGTCAACTCTTTAACTTCATTTATAGGTATGTATGCTAAAAAAGTACATACAAAAATCATTCTATATTATCTATTACTATTGATTTAAACTTTTTGATTGAGCCATTTCTTCGATAAGATTTATCTAAATAGCTCTCGATTTCTAAAACCGGTGTATATTTGAAATTCATGCATGCTATTTTCACTGAAGAACAGTAAATGATCCTTGTTTTTCCCCTCTTTTGACTTCCCTAACTTATGATTATGTTCTACTACTCTTAAAAATGGAGACAAAAAACCAAACAAAAATAAAAGAAGCAAATCTTCCCCCACACCAACCCCTTCACCATTGGCCAAGTATTGAATCAACTTGTTCTTGGTGTTGGAAGTTCTTCTGAATGGGAGTTGAGGGGGAGAAGGGGTAGGAAAATGGCTGTTCTACACTTGGAAAAGAGGGTTGAATCGGAGTTGTTAAGGTATTGGAGGATGAAGAATATACACTTGGATTCGTCTCGAGAGGCAACAGCCCTTGATCGATTTGTAGAAACTGATCGTATTGTTGTTGTCGTCGTTGTTCTCTATGATGATGTAGGAGTTGTTGTAAGGGCATTTGTGATGGTAGAGCTAGTTGATCGGGTCTGAGTTGTTGTTGTTGTTGTGGTTGTTGCTGCTGATGTTGCTTAGGAATGTTGTTGAGTTTATCCCCTTCAATTTCTCTGTATCTATTCAGGTAAATTTTGAGTGGATTCACATAATCCTCAAAACCAAGGATCGTGATCGCCCATATAATGTCGTCCCCATTGATCGTCTTCCTCTTCTCTCGCTGGCACTTGTCAGACGCCTCCCCTGTGACGAAGCTTATGAACTCAGAGACGCATTCTTGGACCGTCTCCTTGGCCTCTTTCGAGATCTTCCCGTTGGCCGGGATCACCTTCTTCATGATCCTGCCCACATTGGCTATGGGGAGGACACGGTCGTGCTCTTTGGTACTCTTGTTATTACCCTTAGAAGACGAGCTCTCGGGACTTCCAAGGTTGCTGGTTCCATGGCTTATCTCATCATCCATGTCTCCTCTTTCTCTCTCCAAATCTCTGAAAAGGGAGGGTGGATGTGGGGAGGAGATTTGATCAGAGCTCAAGGAAGAGGAAGATTAAATTGAATGGCAAAACAAGCACAAAAATAGGCTAGTAAAGAGGGGAAGCTCGGTATATCTTTGACCATGGGAATCGCTCTCTCTAACTCCAACCATACCTAATTAATTTAACTAACTCCTCACCTTTTTAGTCACACAACAACATAATATACTACATCGCCTAATTTTAAATGTGCTCACTTTGACTTAATAAAGTAACCCAATTAGGTACCTTTATAGTACTTTTGTTCTAACCTAAGGGAATAACTACAGCCACTTTCCATTTGTTTGGGGGCCTAATTTTTAGGTGTTTAACCTAATTTACATGTTAAATTTTTAAGTGAATATTGGTCACATAGATACTATATATGTACCTTTTTTTTTAGGGTTGGTAGTTGAAAAAAATAATTCATAACACCATGTCATTAGTTGTATTAATTGTTTACATTGTTTCCATTAGAGAAATTATACCATAAATTTAATTGGCCCGACACGATAATACCACCTAAACCCGACCAGAAATTACTAAGAGAATCCCTAACCAACCAAACTAATTTTAACCTAAAATTGACACAATTAAACCGTCTATCGCTATAACATATTATTTGCTATTTTTTAGTAGATTTAAACTATTTTTAATCTTAATCTCAAAATTGATCAGATTGTTAAATGAATCGACGTAAACCAACCCTCTAATTATTTTACAGCTTTCCTATTAGATAAATTTGACCTCTAATGAGAGTTAACCAATCAATTTAAGATTCAACTCGTTAGAAAAATAGAATCAAGTTTCATCTTATTATCATGAACCCTTTTAAAAGAGACACATTGACATCAACAGTTCTTGATGATCAAAACAATGCCTAGATTTTGATATCAACATCAATATTTCCACCTCTTCCATCCAATGTTTCAAGAGAATGATCTTGTTGACATATCAAACGCATATTTGTTAAGAGAATTAGTTTTAACGGTAAAACCAAAACTAATAGCCCCTTTTCTTTTCAAAGGTTCCGAAGGGAATCCCCAGAGTATTAATGGCAAACTAGGGCTGCCAATAGCGAAAAAAGGGCTGCAAACTACATTAGCCATGGCTATTACTTATAAGTGAGGTAAGTTATACATGTGTTGAAAGTCGTAAAAAGACTGGTGCAAATCGATAATAAGACGGTACAATTCAATATATTACATAGAAATGTCCAGCTGAACTAACTGTGAAATGTATATAAATAAATAATAAGGTTATATGATTGCTAAACAGAGCTTATGAAAAAATAATGCAAGATGGCTTAGACAAAATTATCAATGTTCTCCTCCGGGAGTTCTGCTGACTACACACTTGCAACAAATGAATATATCCTCATCAACCACCCGACCGATAGTGATGTTACAACTTACAACGAGAGCTGTATCTCTTCTGACCTTTCTCATAAGATCGAACCCCAGAAAAAGGACTAGCCGCTGAGAAGCTACAAGCCGTGATATGCTTGGAAAGGGCAGATGGCAAAATTACAGTTTACGACAAAATGCAATTAGCAGCTAAAGAACTGAAAGAATGGGATACCTAATAGAAGCACTGCATGGGGCATTTAGGCACAACTCCTCTGGCTAAACCCTGCCTTGAATTTAATGGGTGGCTTACTGGAGGGCATATTCTAGGGTTTCAACCTCTTGGGGCCGCCACATTGTCTTCTGGGCGCACAATAATCCTTCCTTGTCCTTAGAATAGGTCATGCGGATCTCCCAGTGCATAGATTTCAACATCGTCTCTAGCTTGCTGATTATCTCTACTGAATCACGCACAATGAGCTTACCTTCAGGTCTTAAGATCCTGTCGACCTCCACAACCAAGCCTGTCATGTTGCACCTATAGCACCCGGGACAAAAATCAGTAACCATACCTGTACAGAATTTTTTTTTTTTTTGGTTTCTTTTTTTTGGGGGGTGGTGAGGGTTAAAAACGGTATAAACATAGAGTATACGTACTTGTTTTTTATATTGGAGAAAAGATGATCGGCATGAAGGAGGTCATAAGATCTAGGATAGGTATTGAACGACTCGCACCAATCGTGATAAATCCCAAAGAGGCCACGTTCATAGATGACAGGAAGTGTATCCGGGGCATCTACAGACACCACATTCATGACCCAGATTTGCAAGTCTCTCAAAGCGGCAGCAAATCTGTGTACAAAACAGAAGCAACAATCAGAAAAGGACTAGAATCTATCTCAGAATCTCTCGGCAACAAGTCAACTATTCTTTTCTTCTTGCATGGATGAGAGAACTAAAAAAATTACCAATGGTATAAGCTACATTATTTTCTTTTGAAGATGAGTGCAAGACAACTAATGAGGAAGCAAGGTAGGTGAAAACAATGATATTATTCATATATGTAGACTATTTAAACAACATAGAAAAGCGATCGATCTGCTTACCCTCCATAAATCGCTCTCATGTCCATTACATTTCTCACATTCTTCCAGTTGATGCCCATGCCTTTGAGGTATGACTGGCTAACAACACCTTTCCAGTGGTCATAATCTGCGGTGAAATCCTCAGGAGCTGGCTTTCCATAAACTCCAACCTGAGAACTGGTCAACCAGTATGGTGGCTTGTCCAACCGTTCTGACCATTGCTCTGGCCACTGAGACCCACGTTCTAATTCACCTTCTGGCACTCTATGCATGCATGACTGCAAGGGAACATTCCTGTGACAACAATGAAATTAAACAATTAGTTATAGATCAATAAAATGGGGGACCAACAATAAAGATGTTTCAAACTAAACCGACAAATTTGGGAAAGGAACTTTTATTCGAATCAGATAAAAGTCCCACAAAACACCGGACAAACCCTATGCTCTTGCCACCTGCTATATAATAAAAAACTTAGTGACAGCTTCCAAATCACAGAGACTTAAAACTGACTCACGGCATTCCTATAAGAAGCTTTAAAACAAGTACATTAGCATCGATGATAAAGAACATACCATGCAGCGTTGCGATCATCAGATTGCTCACACAATGGGGGTTCACTCTCGGACCTCTGTTCATAGCACTCATTTGAAGAAGGCTTTTGATATATTGCTATGCCAACTCCATTCACTATATCCTTCTCCTTTTTAATAAGTTTCCAGCACATTTGCTCCGTCAGCTTAGACATGGCTGTTAGTAAGAACACAAGGTCATCAATGTTAGAATCCATGACTTAGCCAAATGAGAGCAAATAATAACAAACTGAAGAACTTGCCTTTCCATATTTGAACATCTTCCTCAAGAGTCTGATACACTGGAGTGGCAGACCATATGAAGAAACCTCCAGGGCGTAACACACGGTTCAGTTCCAACAAAAGCTTTCCACCTGCACCACGTGTCATTGAATTAATACTGATTGGACATTATTCGGTGCCAGACACCAGAAAGCATGGCCAAACTCCTACTGGGAGTGCTTCCTAAAACAGAATTTAAAAAATTTAAAGGAATCAAATAAATATTTAAAGAAGTACCTTCTATATGCCATGGTACTCTACACCTAGCACAATGAACAATGTCAAAAGCAATTCCGGGAAGGGCAGTCTCTGTGTTCCCATCACAGCAGATATAGCAGGGATTCCTCGCTCAAGAGCAAATTGCACTTGAGCTTCATGCTCATCTTTCGGAGCAAATGACATAGTAAGCACATCTTTCTCAAAGAGATAACCTCCAAAGCTGGCAACTCCACATCCAACATCCAATACAACACGAGAGCGTTTTCCCCATGCGATATCAGGCAGCATCTGTGGTGATAACACAGAAACCACAGTTAGCAATTACAGCAAGCATAACATTGAAGAAGTAGCACGAATATAGTGGTCAATACTTATACCTTTATTAACTTGACCAAATTTTTTCAATAATTAATGCATGACTCAAACCCTTCAAAGAACCATCCCATATGCACCCAAAAACAACTCTCAGTGTGGACCACACATAAACCCAAAAGAAGCAGAAAACCATGAACGTACACAAGCTACAACAGTAAGCCTATATATGAAAAGGGATAATAATTATGTCGCATACTCGCACCAAGAAACAACAATGAGAATCTTCAAGAGCAAAGTGACAAAAGATAATGATATGGGAAAAGATAGATACTCACGCTTTCTATGAAGTCGATATAGTGGAGAGCTCCATGCTTGAACTGTGTTCCACCACCAGGGAAAGTGAGGTACTCACCACTAACCTTCACCCAATTCTGATGGCCTTTAATCTTTGCTAATTTGGTATGTGGTACATTAGAATACCATACCTGCAGAGATACACAAGAACCACCTTTTAGCAAAAGAACTAAGCAATTGAATCCACAACAGTAACTGATACTCCTACCTTTTCCCTGCTTTTAGGCCACTCAACCGGACGCTTATATCCTTCGGGAGAGGAACAAGACAAGTGGGAGGTTCGGCAGGGCAATGCCTCTCTCTATGCTCATAGTGCTTAGTACTGCTGAGATGATGAATCGCATACCAATTATCAAGGCAGGGAATATAGTCTGTTCCAGCTGTGGTATTGCAGACTTTCCAAGTAAACTCCTCCTGTTGCTTTGACTCAGAAGTTTGCACTTCCTTTTCTTTCTTTGACTCAGCTGCCTGAGTTGAGAATGCACCATTCTGAGTAGTAGTCTCATTAAGGAGATCAGACTGAGCCCCAGAAGGATACACCTCTTGGGAACCCTGGTCCTTGGTTTGTCCATCCTCCTTCCTGCTACTTTCATCAGATTCCTTGTCCTGAGTTTCTTCAATCTTCTCCTCTACCTCGCCTTCCTCTTTCTTTTCATCATTTGTCTCACTAGGATTCTCCTCCGACTTTTTTGGTTCTCATCAGATTCAGGTTTGCTCTCACCTGAACCTTCTTCTGAGTCTTTCTTCTCACCAGACTCATCCCCATCACTTTCTGTCTTTGTATCCTCAGTTCCATCTTCTTTCTTGGACTCTGTCTCCTCTCCCTTCTTATCTTCACTTTCTGCCTCCCCTTATTCGTGTCATCTGATTTGTTTTCCTCACTCGAAACCTCATCAGTCGTCTCTTCTTTCTTTTCCTCTGATGGAGTCTCATTTGTATTGTCATTATTGTTCTTCTCATCCTGAGCCCCACTCACATTACCTTCCCCTTTTGTAGCATCCTCAGATACATCTCCATTACTATCCTCAAACTGCTTAGTGTTGCTCTCACTGTCCTCTTTCACTGCATCCTGTTTCACCTCAGTGTTTTGTTTTTCTTGGGGACATCAATGTTTTGGGAAGGGTCAGATGACGATGTAAACATCCATACTCCAACCAAGCAAAGAGCTACAAAGACCACTACGGTCACCGTGGAGCAATAATTGGTCGATTTCCTCCCATCAATTCTAGTATATTTTGCCGTAGCCATGCCTTCACTATCAAAAAACTTCCCAAATTTCTAACCCTGGCTCAAAGACAACAAATCAAGTAAATTTAACACTCAAAGCCTGACTAGCCTCACCGAAGACACATTATCTTAAAGAGGAATCTACATCAGTATGCAATTAGAAGAAAATCATTAAAATCATTTCCGGACACTCGCACAAGAACTATGAAGTCAGATAAACTAGGAACCGCACAAGAACATAGATCATTGGCACTTAGATTAGTAATAACGGTAGCATTACTCTTGACAGATAAGAAATCGAACCCGCATAGTCGATAAAGTTACCTCCCAATGCATCGTTCCGCTCATCAAAATCAAAGGCGGCCAAATTACAACTTAGATTATGAATCGACAACTTTAACAAGTATATGTACAACTATCAATTATCATAACATTATCAGACATTGTCTATAAACAGTTTTCAATGAGATCTAAAGCTCAAGCCAATATGCTAGAAAAAATCCAAATCAATAAAAATTCAATAGATCCAGGCGAAAAAACCTTAATTTAGTAACAATCACGCTGCTTAATTCGCCACTTTTGCGTAAATGTGAAGTAATTCATATGAATAATCACACCACGAAACAATATAACAGCTTAACCAGCTATGATTCATCCAACTTTAAGCATTCTGATTATTCACAGAAAAGACGAGAAAAACACAAATTGAAAGAAAAAGAACCAGATCTTGAAGTATAAGCATCAGATTACAGAACAAGCAAAGATTCAATTTGAAGCTCAAAGCAATGGCGGAATCACAGCAATAAACTAAAGATCTAGCAAAAAATGGAGGTACCTTGATCGGATCTGGGAGTCACTGATTCATACTCTTCCCTCTGCTACAGAGAGAGGGAGGGGGGCGAGAGAGATGGGGTGCAACGCCAGTTGTCTAGTGAGGGAGTGAGAGTGTGTGAATAGGAAAGGCGGAGGGATAATAATATAGACAAAGGAGAACGGAAAGTCGTTAATATTTAAGTAATTTTATTTTTATGCTTTAAAATTTTAATTAATTAATTGATCTAAAAAAGTTGAAGGGAATTGAATTGAAGCTGAATCTAAAACCTCTGAATTCGGCCGTACGAAACAAAATTCCTACGATCTAGAGAGAGAAAGAGAGAGTAAATTGCGGGATTGAAGGTTCCTTGAATTTGAAAAAATGTAAAAAGAAAAGAGAAGAAATCGTAAAGCCTAATTTCGCCTAATTTTTCTGCTGAACATAAGTCGAGAATAATGGTTTTTTTGGCCTAAATCTTGAGAATATATTTTGTCACCGACTTAATTTTGGGAATTAAAAAAGGGAGAAGCGCGTGAGGGTTAATTGCCGGATCGGAAATCCCAGCCGACACTCTGTGGGGCAGGGGCAATTTGGGAGGGATGCTCTGACTTTGAGTACCATGATGATTCAAATCAGACGGTCCAGGTTTGATGATCTTGAATTATGCTCTGTTTGGTCCACATCTCATGTCTGCATTTGACTCTTGATGATCGATTGTGGTGCGTGGAGGGGAGACTTATTATCCCAACTGACTCTAGATCTGGCATTAGAGATTTTTTTTTCTTTGACAATTCCCTAAGTTTCACATCCCCTCCTCATCTCTGTACACGTATAAGCTCTATAAGGATTAATATGGATCTGAATTTTTATTTGGATTAATATGGATCTGGATTTTTTATTTTATATTTTATATCGTGTATCTGTTTTAAAGATTTATTATCACTATTTAGTTTAGTGACAAATTTAATACTTAATATTATATTGAAATTTTAGATCGAGTATATAACATTGATTTTTAGTTGGAGATTTAAATACTCGATAATTTTTTAACATTTTCATATACTATTTGATAAATCAAATGTATTTTTAACCCTAGTTATCCAATATCTCAACTTTAATTTTAAAAATATTGTCTCCACAAACTTGATCTTCCCTCATTTAAAAAGTCATATACGACCCAATTTAAACTAGCATTAACCCATTGAATCTGACTGGACCAGGCCATCATAATTGTAGACTCGATCCGGTTCAATAAACATAGGTCTAGTACGAGGTT
The DNA here is from genome assembly GCA_021018815.1 of Talinum fruticosum. NCBI lineage: Eukaryota > Viridiplantae > Streptophyta > Magnoliopsida > Caryophyllales > Talinaceae > Talinum > Talinum fruticosum. Next base: position 4,521,871 of record JAITYX010000002.1, on the reverse strand, counting down.
AGTCTAGGTGCAAACTAGTCCGTTTATCACTTCCATGTATAAATTCGACACATCAATAAAATTTACACAACATAATCAATCATATTGAACTATATAAATGTTTAAACAAAAATTTTAGAAGTAAAGTACTAATCCATGAGTTTTCTTTAGCCACTTTTCAACTTATTCCCTTATGATTTGTTGTGTATTTTATTCAGGCTTCCCTCTTAACCCTTCAAGAAATAACAAACCCTAATTAGCAAATTAAACTTATTTCATACATACAAATAGCACGAGATTAATTACAAATTTATAATATACGTTTCATCATATTCCTCGTTCACAAAAAAATTAAATATAAAGAAAAATAGGTTAATTTTGAAATTTACCAATGTTCGAATACGTTTGTTCCCTCTCCTAACATAATTCAAGCCAATTTTTAATAATATATAAGATTAAAAGGCAGATTTATATTTATCAATCCTACCTATCAAGTCATCGATTATTCACTAAAACAAACTGCTAAATTAGGTAATATTTTCGAATGTTTTAACTATTTTAGGTTGATTTTACATAACACGTATAATTAAAGTTTCTAGTTTATTCAACTAGGATTAAAGTATCAAATAATTCATGGATTAATACAATTTAGCGTAAACATATTTAAATTTAGAACAAGCTAGAATAATTACTCACCCATGCCGAAAACCATAACAACCCTATCTCCAACCAATTCTTCTGCTTTCTTCTACAGTTGACGCAGCTCCTTCTCTCTCTATCTCTCCTGTAATTCCAGTATCTCCAACGCCCCCCTGGGGGAATTCTATATGAATGAAGAGAGAGAAAAGGCATAGCCCTTTCTCTGTCTCACTGCAAATGAGAATTGGGCTGGGAGTTGGGGGGCGGGAGAGGAGAGGAAGGGAGCTAGATGGAGGGTGTTCACGTTTTTATATATGTAGGAATGGTTATAGTGAGGTGAATACTCCTTAAAAATTATTACATGATTTTGGGTATATGGATCTGATTCTGTAAATATATGTATTTTTTACTCTTTAACCTCTTAATTTCCCCTTTTTTTTTTTACCATTTTGCTACTTCTGTCCCGGATTGATTGGACCTGAAATCACGATATAACTATTGTATTCTCCTTCCATTCCAAACATTATTTTGTTTCATTTTTCTTTTCTCCCCAAATAACTACTAGTAAATTGTCGAATATTAAAGAGAATATAAAAAAGGGAGCATGATTTAATTATTTGTTTCTAATTATGACTAAGAATGAAAACAAAAATAAGTAAAAAGTTTTGAAATTGTTTTCTTTGTATTTCTAGGCAGCAAATAAATATAATTCTTAAATAAAAATAAAATAGTAATAATGTAATTCTCATGTCATATTTTCATTAAATTGAGAAAAATTGTGCTTTTTTGATGTTTATTATCCCTTATGATGACAATACAGTAAGCTTTACGTCAATCACAAGGAAATCAAAGATAAGAAAAAAAAAAAACAGAACACTAATTGAAAAATGGTAAAAAGAGAGCTTCAAAAGGTTAATCTAGTACTAGCAGAGGTGGAAAATTACTGTAGATTAATATAGTAAGTCATCTAATAAATGTAACAAATTGAAAATAAATTCTTACATAAATATGGTCACTTTTCGAGGATTAAATGAGGAAAATTAACTCAATGTTGGACAAATTAATTATTCCTTAAATTCAAATGGGTTGATTAAATTTATCCACATTAGGCACTAGTATAGTATATTTTGTAATTTTGATAGTTATAAAAATGTCAACGAATCATAAATTATACTGACGTATTTCCTCCGTTTTATAATATTTGTCACTTTATAATTTCAATGATATATTAATTATTAATTTACTAATTTTATCTTTATTAATTGCCTCGTTTCTTTTTTATTAATTTTGTTCATTTTCAATAAAATATAGAGACAACTTGATCTTTCAACATAAAATTGTTATAAATTTTGTGTTTTCTAGATATTATTTATACGTATTGAGTGACAATTGGTAATTAGTCTTACAATTAGTTAGTTTTAGAAAGAAAAATAATATTATCAACGTGAATTTAATGTCTTGTGTTAGATTCTTGTGAATGAAGATCGAAAATTTAATTTGAAGAACTTTACCCCAAATTAGATCTTTATAGAGACGCGACAGAAAATATAAGCAATATAATGTAACAATCAATCAAACAATTATTATTATCGACATTTTCACATATTTATTGACATCCCTGGTTTAAATGGAAAATGATAGGGATGAATATATGTCGATCTGCATATTAAAATCATTTCATTGTTGCCCATAAAATGCTATGTCTTTGTAGGCTTCAATTCACAAATATTTCATCTCTCTCTTTCTTTCTCTAGCTTAAGAAATTAATTTTTGTTTTCCCCCTGAAGATTCATGCAGAGATTGGCATAGAAAAAGGAAAGAAATAGTTTGTTCTCTCGAGGTATGTTGTAACTTCAATCTTATAGTTTTTGAAGCATGGTAGTTTGGGAAGTGTCGAGCTAGAGTGGATGTATTTTATTTTTTTTTTGAGTTATTGATAGTAAATTAATTAAATAAAAGTGAGTTTTCTTCAACTTAGTTAACTGATTTTTAGCTCATTAAAATAGAAATCATGGCAAATTAACAAAAAACAATAAGTCAAGGACCTAATATATCAAGGTTGTCGAGACATCGAATCTTAGTTGGCTTATAAAAGAAATTATCATCCTCCCATGAATTGATCCTAACATGAACAACTTAATTATACGGATACATATAATGCAATCTATTAATTCATTTTTGTTATTTTATGCTACTTTTGAATCCGTAACGAAGTTGGTCATTTTTTTGTGCTGTTATATCTCATTTTACACCTCTCATTAAGCAATGTAAAGACCTGATGACTTGAAAAGATCGAGAAGTTAAAGTTTCTTATTATTTTCAGGAATCTAATAAATTTTGCTGATATATTAGTTAATTTAGGGTATCTATGTCTTTAGACGGTTTATTTTTTACAATTTTTCCTAAAAATTTTAAAGAATTGCGACTTGCAGAAAGGTAGATGTGGTTTGGTCCAGAATGATTAGAAAGTAATAATATTTTCTTTGGGGCTTAGTCCCACTTTTGCAAAACTCTCATTTTCTATTCTCTCGTACCATAATCTCCTTCATACTGTTGCTAGCTACAGTATATCAGATACATGTACATTCGCTATTGTTCTGATTCTCTCTGTCTGTCTCTCTCGGTTAACCCAGGGTGAAGTCTGGAGATTGAGGATGCAGAACAAACTACTGAATAATGGGTCGCAGAAAGAGCATGAGATGAGAAAAGGAGGTGGTTGGCTGAAAAGAATGAACAGAGGAAGGGGAAAAGAATTATTCTTATTTACACTCTTGACTATCATGCTTTTTACTGCATTAATCTGGTCTTATGAGCCACATCTTGCCATCTTATTATCGCCCCAAGAACAATTTGGTCTAATTACTACTCCAGGTTTCTCCCTTTCTGCATTATCTATCTCTATTTTACTATTTTTTTCTATAATTAATATTTCCAAATCAACATGCATATGTAGATTTGAATTTTACTTGAAACTAGTATATTCTACATAAGATTCGTCTCAATTAAACGATTAAATTAGTTCTTAAAATTTCAGAAACATACACGAATATTTTATAGATTTGAAGCGAATATTGCGAACAATCTTTCTTAATTACGTTGTATAATAATTTAATATGAAAGCTGTTAAGATTTGAATTCAACCCTTAACTCATAAAGACTCAAATACTATATAAAAAATCGTCCTATTTAAAAACTTAATTTAAATTGATGGTAAAATTAAGATATAGGATAGGTTATATATGCTAACAGATTCTTTCCCATATACTAGAGAGATAGTCACAACAATTTTTGACACATTTGACCGACTGAAATGGTGTATGGTGGTGCACTTTGTGAATATACTGATTACTTTTAATTTGCTCCAATGTATTCCAAAGCTGATTCATTAAAACAAGAAGATAATCTTGTCCGAGAAATACATACAAAAACAGAAGACGGGTTCAAACCAGAGATAGTCAATGCTGAAATAACAGATCATGGGTCTGAATTAGAGGCTCCTATATCAGAAGGGTCTCCTGGTTCATCTGTGATAGAAGACTCATCTTCTACCAAAGGGTCCTTAGCTACAAAAGAAGATATCAAGAAAGACAAGGATTCACCATCCTTCAATGATAACAAAGGTATGTTGTTCACTACCTTTGTCGGTCTTTGTTTAAAATATTTGTTTTATATTTTAAGTAAGACAGTTTGATATAAGATATAAGACACATTTTTCAATATATTCTAACAAATTTATCGGTTTAAGGGTATTCTACGACTCAAGGACCATCTGAAATCGGTGGGCCCTCCGCTAGTGAAGTATTTTTAGCAACAAAAACTGAAGAAAAGGAAGGATTGAAGGATTCACCACCCTCTTTAGAAAAGAAAGGTGAGTTACTCTCTACTACATGTATAGATTGAGGGCTCTTGAACTTATTTTGTGCAATTTCTTCATGTTCTTCACTCAAAACTTGTTTTACCTTTCAATAAATTAATTACATGAAGGTATTTTATGTTTGAGGTGAGGTCCTTCAGTTTTTAAAATGCTTGAGGCATTATGATATGTATATTTGATGCCTTTTTAGTGCCTTTTTCTGTTTTTTATTTGGAACGAATGCCCTTGTAGCTTTTTCATTCGTCATATGTTTTATTGCTTTTGGCTCAACTCAAATTCAAATCGATACATTATACATATGTCAAAAAGCTTTTTAAGCAGAATACGAAGAGCTCCAATATAGTAGTTATAATATTTGATCCCTAAATTGTAAAAAGTTGATTTCATAAGATAGTAGTAATAATATTTGATCCCTAAATTGTAAAAAGTTAATTTCATATGATAGTTTCTTAAAGTAAAAATTATTGATTATCCGCTATATGTTATTAAAAAAAAAGACCGTATAAAATGACATTTTATTTTGATCCACAATAATCGAAATTGAAAAAGTTGTCCAAACTTATCTTCTTTGGTTGTAGGAAATCGAACAACCTGCCCTTCTGGCTCAAATTTCTTTAGAAGAATTTGCTTTTGTAGTATCTAAAAAATAACCAAATTGAACCAAAGAAGACTACACAATCTGAAAACCCATTCCCTGTAAATGCAGAAACAGAAGATAAGACAGAGCCACAAATAGAGAATGTTCAAAAACCAAAACCTGTTTCTGAGGAGTCTCTTGCATCAAAGGAGTCTTCTATGACTCAGAGCTCCTCTGTCACAGAAGGGACCTCTACAACCAATGCCTCCTCCCCTACTGAAGGGTCTTTGGAAAGAGAAAAGGAAGACAAGGATTCCTCATCCACTACTCAGAAAAAGGTAAGCTCTCGAACCTATATAATCTATACTACCTTCTTCTTGTGCCTTCAAAACCCTGTTTTTATCTTTTGATTTTGTTGCTTCTCAAATATCCAAAGATATTGCCAAACCACAAGATCAACCCGTCCAAGAGCCACTTCCTGCACCTACAGGAACAGAAGACAAGCCAAAGTTACCAACAAAGAATGTTCAAAACACAAAACCCGTGGCGAAAGAGTCCTTTACACCGGAAGAGTCCTCTGCAACTCAAAATTCCTCGGTGACTGAAGCGCCCTCTGCATCCATAGGCTCCTCTCCTACTCAAGGGACTCTAAGAGCAGAAAAGGAAGACAAAGTTTCAGCATCCACTTCTGAGAAAACAGGTAATTAAGTTACTGTCTGATATAGTTTTAAGGGATTTCTCTTGACTTATGACGAGGCATATTTCCTAGCATTTTTGTGCCTTCAGAAATTTGTTTGCCTTCCAATTTCATTGTCTGTTCTGAACATTTTACTCAAACTATGTTCTTCGTATTCTTTATCGTAGACTAATATGGTGTATGCAAACGCATTTTCTTCTCAAATACGTAAAAGTGTAGTCAAAGCAGAAGATCATTGTGTCTAATACAAATTTTGTACACACAGAAACAAAAGATAAGCCAAAACCACTCGCAGACAATGTTGCAGATACAAAACATGCTGCCAAAGACAAAGAGTCTCTTGCATCGGAAGGGTCCTCTACATCTCAAGGCTCTTCCACGAACTCCTCTTCTACCGAAGAATCTCTAGCAACTACAAAGGAAGACGGGGATTTAACATCCACTTCTGACAAGAAAGGTACCTTGTCTTCTATATAATTTGAGGGATCATTCCTTCACAAACTTGTTTACCTTTTAACTTGTTGATAGTAAGGTTTTGCCTTGGCAGTGTGTAATTATGCGAAAGGGAGATGGGTTTTCGACAGCAAACGACCGTTGTATTCTGGTTTTAAATGCAAGCAGTGGCTATCATGGATGTTTGCTTGCAGACTTACAACACGTCCAGATTTTCGTTTCGAACAATATAAGTGGCAACCAGAAAATTGTGACATGCCAGAGTTCGAAAGATCTTCATTTTTGGAAAGGTGCAGAAAACTGTTGATTATTTTCATTTTCATTTCCTTGCTCTAGTTCGTAATTACATTTTCCTCCCCCGTTTGCAGAGGTAAGATTATTTACATCTAAAGTTCCACAATCTTAAACGGAATCCACACCGTGTGTGTCACACGGCAAAATGTTGTCCTTGCTGTTTGAGTCTTTGCAAATTATTCGCTAACAACATTGTAATTTGCCATGAATGCTCCTATAACAATTAAGAATACCTTCAAACTACCTATTTGAGGTTATCCCTTTCCCTATTCCTTCATGATAAAATGAAGGATAAGACCATGCTCTAATTAGTTTCAAAAAACCATTCATGCTTTACAGAATGCAGAACAAAACCATAGCATTTGTGGGAGACTCTCTAGGGAGGCAGCAGTTCCAGTCCCTTATGTGCATGCTCACCGGCGGTGAAGAGAGTCCGGAAGTCGAAGATGTGGGTCAGGAATTCGGGTTAAGCCCAAAAACGTTGCCTTTCGGTTCCCACAAACGAACACCACCATCCTTTACTATTGGTCCTCTTGCCTTTGTGATCTAGTCCCTCTTAACAGCAGCGACCCCAATAGTGAGGTTGCCATGCATTTGGATCGCCCCCTTCTTTCCTCGAGCATAACATCCACAAACTCGATGTCCTAGTCCTCAACACTGGCCACCACTGGAACCGAGGCAAGTTCAATCTGAACCGGTGGGTGATGCACCTTGATGGCAAGCCCAATGAGGACACAAGCTTCTCCAACGTTGGAAATGCCAAGAACTTCACCATTTTTAGTATTGTAAAATGGGTTGATTCACAGCTCAAATCTCACCCTAGAGGGCTCAAGGCCTTCTTCAGGAGCATCTCACCGAGGCATTTCTTCAACGGGGAGTGGAACACAGGGGGAGTTGTGAGAACACCACCCCCTTGGTTCGAGGAAGTGAAGTGAACCAAGACGAGCCGAGTGATCAGCTAGTTGCAAATGCTGTCAAGGGTACTCAGGTGAAGTTGTTGGATATAACAGCTCTTTCGGCATTGAGAGATGAAGGCCATATTTCCAAGTATGGTCACAAAGCCGATTCAGGCGTACGCGATTGCCTCCAATGGTGTCTTCCTGGAATTCCTGATACTTGGAACGAAATTCTGGCTGCCCAGATTTAGCTTTGCTCATCCAGTTGTCTTCTTATTTCTCATCCTCGTCTATTCCTCTCAATATCTGGTGAAAATTAGAGTGTTAATTTGTGGGAAATTTGGGAGAAATATGTTGTTTATAATAATCTTGCTGGGAAAAATATGTGAAACATTATTGATTAATCTACGGAAAATGTTGATGAAGAAAGGTAATAGAAACGGCTATATATTCAATCAGAGTTGAAATTAGATATCAGGAATCTTTCATTTTTGTAGTTCATTTCTCTCTGTTACAGCAACATATATTTTTTACTGTTATAAAATGTTATGAAACCTAATTGTTACAGCAACCAGTATTTTGTAATAGTTTTATCAAAAAAAAAAAAAAAACCTACTACCTTCATTTCAAAATACATATTACTTTATGATTATGAGAGAATATAAAAAATACTACATTTATAATAAAATTTATATTAAAAGACCAAGTCATCTCAAAATTTATTATAAAAAAAAAACATCAATTTGAAACTTAATTATTACCCGCTAAATAAATAAATTAGTATTTTGTAACTGTATTTATCACTAATAAGGAGCGGCCTTCTTTCTTGTAGCTACTTGAAAGATTTGGGTAGAATTGTGGAGGCTCGAATCCGAAAATATTCTCGTCACTTCACCGACCGAAATTTAAGGATTGACGAATTCAAAGGACAGAATTCAAACGCATACAGTTATCGGCTCGGAAACCTCTGCCGACACTCCATGAAGCAATCCCTCTTGCTTTAATTCATTACACTTGTTTTTTAAAAATAATAGTGGCTCACACCAACAGATACAATACTTATGAGTTTGAGTTTATGAATTTGGTGATATAATGTAATTTGGAAGAAATATAAAAAAAAATTTACAGAAGAAAGCTATGAAACGAGGGTGAATTAATTAAAATAAAATGTCACATTGCATATGGTAACTTGGATCAATGCTATAATTTGTATAATTGATATTTGTAAAAGGTTAGTGATTTCAGCTTGACTGTTTTCAAAATAAATTTTGTTTCCGGAGAAATCCGAGTTGATGAGGTGGATGATGATTCGGAGAGAGGAAGGATTTACTCGCTACGGTTCCGAGGACGTGGCACGAGCGATCCGAGCCGAGTGATGACCGCTCGAACCCGCAAAAGGCGAAGCCCGGTGGTGGATCCCGGGAACGCCCCTCCGATGCTCGAGTTAGTATCCGATTTGATTGAAAGGATCGAGGAGATCTTCCTCGATATGCGTGAGGGGTTCCTTGGGAGACGAGAAGATTTCCAAAGATGGAAGTTCTCGGGGATGAATGTGTGCTCGATGAACACCGATGAACGTTATGAATGAGAATTGGGAGCTTAGAAGCTTGACTCGATTATCTTCCAGGTGAGATGTCTTGTCAAATGAGCATAAAAGCCTCCCTTGGGATTGAGAAATGGTGAGTATTTATAGGAGATTTTAAAGGGGTAAAATGGTACTTTACCACGGTTTAGGGAAACTCTTGCCCTAGTGGGCTTTGGGACTTTACCCGGCCCGTTAAGGGTCGTCTTGGGCCAATTCATCCTTGATTCGACTGATTAGGCCTGGTTGACCGGTGACGTGGCGAGTGAGCTGAGTATTGAGCAGGAAATACCCGAATCAAATTTGTTTATAAGTAACTCATTCTTGAAGTGACCCCTATAACAATCGTGATTTCCTTCTAAAAAATTTAAAGATCATCGTAAAATAATCGCTACTCACCTTTATAAAGTAATTAGTCTTGAGGTATACTTATATACTTGTATAACTCTTCGTACAAGGGTAGAATTTGAGTAGAGGCTTTTGAATCTATTCAATTGCATTGAGCTAAGTTTTGTCTTTTTTATCAAAAGTAAAACTGACTACTTATTTCTTTATTCTATCATGCGGAAGAAGAAACTCGTACATAATTGAGATAATATCTAACATAAATCATGCCCTAATAAAAATTAGGAAAATTTTAATATATATATATATATATATATATATATATATATATATATATATAGTGGTATTGCATATAATGTGTAGTTTTTTTAATACATTATCTATTTATAAAAAGTTATTACTATCTCAACTAATACTTTGTCGGTATAAAATTTAGTAATTTAAGTAATAAATTTTTTATTAATAAGATCATATATTGGTTAAGTTCCCCCTTTCTCTCCTAGGCCACGGACATTAGTGTTAAGTAATTATCAGCCGAGTTAATTAACTGAACGACAATCCAAGAGGAGAGTTGGAGAGAGAAAGTGACAAATTGAGAAGGACTCCTTCAACTCCCTCTCGCATTCGTTCAATCTCACAAATTCCTAACAGTAGGACATCAACAACTCCCACGGGAAAGTGGCTCGCCACCTTAGAATTTGTAAGTGGTCTCATAAGTCACAACCACCTTCTTCGTGTATAGAAACGGGAATTTAATTAATAAAAAATTATACGATAGTTATAAAGATAATTTTATAATTAAAAAAATTTAAAATATTAAAACAGATCTTTATTTCGATAAAATTGATGATAAATATACCTCTGTTTGACTTATATACTTACATCATCAATTTGACTCCAAATTGGATTCTTTGACTTCAATATATCTTTCACTAACATCGGTGAACTATTGTATAGTTTTATTTTTTTAAAAACATTTTACATACATATAGGTATTTAATCTTATTGCAGGCATATAGTACATAGTTTTTTTTTTTTTTTTTTGTATTTGTGTATTTGAGAGAGTAAAACATAATTAAGATGGAAACCTCTAGTCTTTCACCATCATCATGGTGAATTATACCACCAAAAATCTTATACAATATGTTGCAGAAATCAAGAGACGGAAAATTAATAATTTCTAATTTTTTTAAAAAAAAGTTGAAATTTTGTTATCGAAAAAATAATGAGCTTATGATATATTTTATGTGAAAGACACATAAACTAATTAAAAAGGACAAAAAAGGCACATAAAAAAATGATAGTGGGACTAGTTCTTCTTGACTCAATCACTATCGATTACAACTTGTAAGTCTTCCACTAAGAAACGATGTGAACCCCACCGACAAAATAAAATAATAGTAATATTCTTCTATTTCAAAATCTATCTAATTGTGAAATATTCTTCTAATTCAAATTTTCAAATTTCAAAGACCTAATGACATTAAAAAAAGGCCCTTTGATCATTTTAAGAATAAATAAATTATATATAAGATGCTCTTATTTTTTTAAAAAATTGTAAAATAATTATATTCATGCTTATTTAAGATGACTTTTATTAAACTATCCTTATTAATCATGTATAAATTAAAAAATTATCTAAATTAAAATTTTAGTCATCTTAAAATATAAGAAATTCGTTTCACTATAATATTTTTATGAGACAATATAACTTAAAAGCAAAACAATAATTTAATTTTATTAAATAGAGAAAATACTCTAGATATAGGCCTTGTTCGACATAATAGCGTTTGTAGTAGATTTTAGCGTTTTGACCAAGTCAAAACATTAATCAACTAAATATTAGCGTTCGGTAAGGTAGTGTTTTAACTAACGTTTGCATTAGTTTTTAGCGTTTCAAGTAGTATTTACGAAAAGCTAAAAATATTAGTTTTTCATATTTGAAAGTAGCGTTTCATATTTTTTGATAAAAAAATCCTTCATTAATTTATATTTGACAAATTATTTATATCCTTTTATGTCAATTTATAATAATCGACTAACTCAACCGCTAAATTTATCAAACACATTTATTCAACCACTCAATTGAACAGTCATTTGCTAACAGACTAAAATCTAACTCGCTATCGCCTATACAAACAACTATCCGCTACTCAAATATCTCATTTTACCGAACAGGACCATAGTAATATATCATCTAATTTTAGCAAAAGTTGATAAAAAAATTGCTAATTAAAATACATTATAAGAAAATAAATATTATGAGGAGGATTGATTAATTGAAGGATAAAACTTAGGACTTGAATATGCTACATATCAAAATTAATTTGTTTCTTTTTTGTTGTATTATTTTGGCCATTGTGTGGTATTAAAAAAACAAAAAATTAATAGCTAATGCTTACTATACAAACAATTAGTGAGATATACGTGGCACTATCTAAGTGGCAGTTTGGCTGGAAGCTAGATCTCATTTTCGCCTCTGGAACACAACAGAAGCCGTAGTATTAGTACTTTCCCCTCAATTAATATAAAGACAAACAAATGAGTTACGATCCATATTAAGTTTCTGATTATATTAGATTTTAAGTTCAATTTTTTCTTTTCTTATTATATTAAATTGCTTCTTGTAATAACTTTTCTGCACCAAAAAATATAAAGATAAAATAATAACAGTAATTTGATTTTAACAAAAAAAAAATAGTATTAATTTTTATTCTTTAGTTTGATTTATTTTTTATTCATTTTTATTTTTATTTTTGTTTTGCATTTGCACACCCAAAAAGCAAGGGTTCTGCCGCTGCTTACAAAGCGCCATATTAGGAGGCTACAGCAATCCACAAATCTCTCATCTCGCTCTCTCTCCCTCCTGCTTGAGAATCTAAGCCTAAACCTAAAACCGGGCAAATTTGTCTTCTCAAGATCCTTGCTGAAATTGCCCACAAAAGGCAATAGAGTAGTTCTCGAGGTATTTTTTAACTTCAATTTTACTATTTTGTGATTTCTTAAGATTCATTGTCGTTTGAGAAGCTTTGAGCTAGCATGCATTGTTATTTGGAGTTTGTTTTCATCGGAAACGGAAACTGAAACTTCCCTTTTAAAGTTTCCTGCATTTTGTTTATGGGTTTTGTAGATGGGGATTTACTGTAATTAATCAGTTCTTTTTGTTGGTTTTACGCTGTTCTTGATGCATGATGAAGTTGGATTGCTGTTCTAAGCCCTGAAAGTTTGGGGAGATTTTTCAGATTAGAGAAGTGAGGATGATGTAATACGTGGTAGCTTGTGTTTTCTGGAAATTTTTGATGTCAGGGTTTTTCCCCAAAATGGATCTCCACATTTTTAGCTGGTAAATTTATGCTGATTCCCTACTTTCTTGTTGTTCCATGGAACAAGCTGTTCCTTTTCTTTTTCAACTCTTTTCTTTTTTTCTTTTGGGTGGGGAGGAAGGGATTTGTCAGAATTTAACTTGGGAGTTGAATTCACCTGTTTAGGGCTTTGTTATTGCTCATGGCAACCTGGAAAGTACTCCTTGTTTGTTCTTTTCTTGACTTGGTCAACCGTGAAAGGGGTGGGTATCAAGAATTTCTGAAAGTATATGATAATATAGGGTGCTTTGCAAGCGAAAGGTTTTTTTCACTCTGTTATTTGTGCCATTTTTAAAAATTCCACCTTGAAATTGAAGTATCCAAGTGGTGTAGGTTTAGAATCTGACAAGCAACTTCAAACAAAAGAATAGTCATGGAATTGCTTGTGTTGATGGTGACCATATCTTGTATTGTTGATAGGAACTTCTTTCTTATATTATGTAGTTAGTAAACCTATTCATGGAGAATGACCTATGTATGTGAAACATATTAATAGGACTATCAAAAAACAAAACAAAAAAAGACCTTATGAAGGGTGGCTGTGTTTTCTTTTCTCATCTAATAATAGCTTACATACCATGATGTCAAAAAAAGGATGAGAGCAAGGACAATTTCTTTTTCTCCTTGGAGTTGTGATGCTTGTTATTCTTGAGTGAATGAATGGAAAATCAGCACAATTATTTTCATACAAGAATATCTAGGTTAACAAAGTCAAAGTTACATAGCTAACATGTAGAGCCCTCAATGTTGGGTTCAGTGATTAATCTGCCATTTGTTAATTAGGCGGGTGGATGGCTGATATATAGTGCAACTAGTCTGGTGTCATCTCCTTCGTGCCATGTTTTGGCTCTGTTTATATTATGCAGTATTTAAAGGAGACTCCAACAATACATGACAACAAGTGTAAATCAGAATTATCTCTATCCTGTCTCAGTCAGCTGGTCTATTATGTACTATGTGTAGCTTCCTTCTGTTCTCATTCTCCTTTTTTTTTTTGTTTACTTCAGCTGAAGTTTACAGATCCAGTGTGTGGAATAAGTTACTGAATGCTCTGCATAAAGATGAGATGATACAAGTGCTTCTTGGTGTTTGCTCTGAAAATGAAGGGAGGAAGTTTCCAAAGAGCCAGGGGAAAACAATTCTCATTTACATTATTGACTGTGTTATGTATGACGGCATTGCTTTGGTCTTATGAGAGGAAACCACATTTTTCAACCTTATTATCCCCCAAGATCAGTTTGTCTTACCCAGTTCAGGTTTGTGCCCAAGTACATGATCTATAATTTTGTCTTCAGATGTTTCTTTTGGTTCCAATAATCACTTAATGGTTTTGCTGGCAATCTCATAGGAAATGGAATGGAACAATAAGATGAGGACTTTTGTGTAGCCTGCAGAGAAAATTAGGAAACCTAAGTTGAAGCTATTGTTTTTCTCTTACTAGAATGACAGGGTTGGCTTTTTTTATCATGTTAGATTGGGTGAACTGGTGTGTGAAGTTGAATTTTTAGTGCCGTTTTTATGAGCCTTTTCTTTTTGGGTTCTTATTAGGTGTGTTGCCGGGGTCTCCTTTATTCATTATGTGCTCTGATTGCTTATTGCTCAGATGTTTTTCAAGGAGCTTCTCAAATTTCCAATGATGCTGTCAAACAAGAAGATCCTGTCCAAGAGCCATTCCTTCTACGTGCTGAAACAGAAGATAAGCCAAAACCACTAATAGTCGATGTTGAAAATATTGAATCAGAGGCTAAAGAGTCTTCTTCCTTCGAAGGGTCCTCTGCAATAGAAGAGTCTTCTGCTGCAGAATTGTCCTCTGTAACGGAAGGGTCATCTGCAACTGATGGGTCCTCTGTGACTGAGGGGTCCTCTTCCACAGAGAGGTCTTTAGCAACAGAAGAAGAAGAAAAGGAAGAAAAAGATTCAACATCCTCTTCTGAGAAGAAAGGTAGTTATTGCTTACATAGCCTGAGGGGATCTCTCTTTAATCTATGATGATGCAGCCATGCTGTTATGCCTTCAGAAACTTGCCTTTGATATGCAACCCCTCAAATAGAAAAAAAGGTTTAGAATCTTGCTATCTGATTCAATTTGTTGGAATCTCTGGTTGTATGTCTGACCTCAGAGATTCTTAGAATTAAGTTAACTGGGACATCCTAGCCCAAGTCCATGGCAGTTCCCTCTTTGATTGTGTCTAGATAAGAAGCATTGAGATTGTGTTATTTCTCTTCACTGAAATCTGCAGCATAGTTTCTTATAGTCTGGGTTTGTTCACATCTTTGTTAACTAGGGATAAAATGAGTGGTATGGTATGCATGCCTATTTTATTGCTTGTTCTGAACAATTTTCTCAACACTATGCACAATTGACATATATCATGGTGCTTGTTACCTAAAAATCTGATCAATGGGATGATGTTCTGATAGCCCTGAGTATTGCGACTTGAGTTTTCTCATTGTGACAATTTCTTTAAGTTGTGCTAAAGTTAATTTGGTTTTGCCTTGGCAGACTGCAATTATGCGAATGGTAGATGGGTTGTGGACAACAGGCGACCATTGTATTCTGGTTTCAAATGTAAGCAGTGGCTTTCAGAGATGTGGGCTTGTAGACTAACACAACGCCCGGATTTTGGTTACGAAGCATATAGATGGCAGCCAGAAAATTGTGACATGCCAGAGTTTGAAAGGTCTGCATTTCTGAAAAGGTAAGAAACTTGTTTAGTATTCTCATTTCTTTGCTCTATATCTTAGGTTCTTTTCTTAGTCATGCTTGTTGAAAGTGGTGCCTATATGTTCGTAGTCCCATTTTGTTGCTCTTATCCTCCCTAAAGTAGCACAGTCACACGGAAATATCTTTCGACCTTTTCTGAATGGTTCACTTACTGTATAGCAATTTATGAACCATAATTTCCAGATTTTCAGGATTTCATAACTAAATGGCAGTATCTTGTTCTTTCTGTTATTCTGGTGCTTAATAAAGTCTAAGAGTCTGCTCTAAACAACCATTGTGATTACAGAATGCAGGATAAAACCATTGCCTTTGTGGGAGATTCCTTGGGCAGGCAGCAATTCCAGTCCCTAATGTGTATGCTCACTGGCGGTGAAGCAAGTCCAGAAGTTCAAGATGTAGGGAAAGAGTACGGATTAACCACCCCACATGGTGCTTCCCGTCCTAATGGTTGGGCCTTCAGGTTCCCAGCAACCAACACAACAGTCTTATACTACTGGTCCTCTTGCCTCTGTGACTTGATCCCCCTCAATAACAGTGACCCAAAAGGTGAGGTTGCCATGCACTTGGACCAGCCCCCATCTTTCCTCAAGAGATTCCTTCACCAGTTTGATGTCCTAGTTCTCAACACTGGTCACCACTGGAACCGAGGAAAGGTCAGAGCAAATCGGTGGGTCATGTATGTCAATGGTCAACCCAACAAGGACAGGAGGCTTGCTCCAATTGGAAATGCCAAGAACTTCACAATTTTCAGCATTGCAAGATGGGTTGATTCACAGCTACCATCTCACCCGAGGCTAAAGGCGTTCTTCAGAACAATCTCACCGAGGCATTTCTTCAATGGGGAATGGAACACTGGGGGACCTGTGAAAACACAACCCCTTTGGCCCAGGGAAGTGAAGTGAAGCAAGCGGGGTCAAGTGATCAGGTGATTGCAAATGCTGTCAGAGGCACTAGGGTAAATTTGTTGGATGTAACGGCTCTTTCTCAACTAAGAGATGAAGGGCATATATCACGGTATAGTGTCAAAGCGTCTTCAGGTATACAGGATTGCCTTCATTGGTGTCTTCCTGGAATTCCTGATACTTGGAACGAAATTCTCGCTGCTCAGGTATAGGTTTGGTTGGAGCCTCCTATGTCCTGTTGCTCTAAATTTTTAGGGAAATTAGAGCTTATTGGAAATTAGGGAGAAATCTGTTGTCAATATTGCTGAGAAATTTATATTTAAGACAGTGACTAAGAGAAAATGTTGGCTAATGGCTATATATTCAGAGTTCATGTTAATTACTTCATAACTTAGCATTTGATCCTTTTCATTTCTTGTTTCTATTCAGCTTTTACTTTGATTACATTTTCCATTTAAGTTAATAGTAACACAGATTGGAATATAGCCATAGTCCTCCCAAAAAGTCATTCATTTTTTTGTTTGAGAGTATTTTTTGTCAGTTGTTGACAAATGTGAACTTGGTTTGAAGGGGCATTTGATTCTATTTCTGTACTACAGAATGGTACTATTATGTACAACACTTGTAAAAAATAAATTTTATCGATTATTATTCTTTGATAAATAATTTTATCAAGTCAATTTATTCAAACCTGAACCTCTCCAATTCATTTTTAACTTGATTGTGTTTTGTCTATATAAAAAGACACGTAGTGACTATTGTATTTGTATGCCTTGCAACCCAAATGGATTATAGGTGAAGTTAACTTGAAAACAAAAGTTTTCAGTAAATTAAATCTATTGAACGAAAATTCACATGAAAAGACAAAAATAAAAGGGGGTGGGGGAAAGGAGAGCAAAGCAACTAAAACAAGATTCTCACTTGCATCACAGCTTAGAAGGTAAAAGCATGGATGAATGTCAATGTTACTTTTGGTGACAACATTAGATCATATCAGTGGAGTTGTTGGAGAGTTGGTTGCAAACCTGCAATTCATCATCCTAAAATTTTCTATTTAATTTAATTAAATTTACTTTTCTTAAAAAAGAGAGGAAATTATAATACGTTCTTTTCGATGAATTTACACATCATCGCTGACTAAACCGTAAATAAAGTCTGAACCATCTTCAAGCCAAAATCTCTCTTGAGAATCAACGGACTTTAAATGGACGATTACATAAGCAACCACATTACTCTCTCTTTACATGAACCCAAACATGAGCAGTAAAATTGAAAACTAACAATAATTTTATTAAAAAGGCCAAATCTTATAAATACACATTCTAGTATATATTCGAACTCATCATAACTTTATGACCCAATAAATAGCATGGGCCTAGTCAATTATCATCTAGACTTCTTCTACATAGAGTATCATCTTCTATTCTTTAAAAATTCATCCCCTTATATCGTTTTAATATGTCTACATATATATTCAATTAATATATATATATATATATTCAATTAATATATATATATATATATATAGATAGATAGATACATCAGTGATTTAGTTGGGTAATGTCGAGTAGTTGGGTGTGGTGGGGGAGAGGGAGAGGGAGAGAGAGAGAGAGAGAGAGAGAGAGTGGTATATTCACGAGAACCACAAAACTATTTCCGTCATCTCATAATGTGACAATGGATGTCTAAAGTTGGCGTCAAACCACATTAACCAGTTTTTTCTTTCTCTCTCGATCATGACTTGCATCAATAAGCTTTTTCAACAATTATTAAATACCACATTCTGCACTTTTCTTCGTGTCTCACAAACTTATCGTTTCATCAAAGACAAGCTTATAATAAGGCATTCTCTAGAATCCACTTTTCATCAAAGCAAACATGTCTGATTCCACAAAGCATATTTACATAGATAAGAGAGGATTTCAACTGCAACTCGGCTCAAAAAGGTCAGATGAATTGATATCAAAATACATTCTGATAAGAGTACAATAGCGATTGGCATTACAAAATCGTTAATCGGTTCGTTCCTCAGAATCAGTACATAGCTGAAGCAAGCTCAGAAACCTCAGATACAACCTCATCGTAATCTGCCTTGAGCTTCTCTTGTTCTTCCGGGGAAGTTCCCCTTTGTAGGCTTGGTCTGCACTAATACGCAGCATGTTGGCCTCTTGGTAGCCCCCGCACTTGCAAGATCCTGAATGAAGGGATTTAAAGGGGAATATTTTAAACTTTGCTGAGAAAATTGTTCTATACAATGGCAGGGAAAGAATATGATCCTGAAGTACAAAAGAAGCAAAAGGAAAGGAATGTTCTTTGATAACTTTAGGAGATCAATACAGAGTAAATGTGCACACGCATGCTTTCTCAAAGAGATACTAAATTGGATTACATTAACTTGTACATGATTACGCAAATGCCCACCAAAATTAACAAGGAAATACAGCCACCACCAACCTTTTATATTTTCTTTGGTCCTAGATTGATTTTCCGAACTGAGCATCAAATCAAAGGCACTACGAAAAAGTAGGGTTCTCTTAGCTTTGTAAAATTTAAGAACGTAAAATTTTAGTAGACAAAAAAATCCAATGCTATGGAGTCTATCTTCATACAAAATTTCAGAGTAGAATTTAGCAGTTTTCAGCTAATGAGCCAAAGATGAATTCGGAGGCTATCTAGGATGTAAAGCACTATATCTATAGGTCTAGTAAAAAGAACCTAAGAGAAACACAGAAATACGACAATTTCGTAGTAGGAGAACAGCACAAATGTTCAACACAAAAACACACATACAAATAGCCGCTTACCTCTTTCGAGGAAACATATATGTAGGGTATATCAGCCTCTTCACACAATATCGGCACGTGTGTAATCACATCAATTGGAGATATGTTACCAGCTATGACACACAATCTACATCATCCAAAAATACATGTTCAGATAACCAGTTGATCAGCATCAAGCAATTAAACATCCATTCGAAATAATAATTCAGATAAAATTTAGTATTGATTCGGTCTTAAGATTGTGTGTTTTTCTATTAGCCTTGGCTGACCACTTTTACTTGCGTCTCACAACTTACTGTAGTAACACGGGCAGACCCTAAGACAACAGAAAAGCAAAAACAAATGGAAATGGACAACATTCAGCACTTCATTTCCCAAGTATTAAATTTTTCCCAGTGCCCACACACCAGAGAGAGAAATCAATTCTTTCAAGCTCAAAAATGTCATCCTTATTTTTAATGTCAACCCATCCCCCTCCTCTTGCATTGTCAATTTGATCAATAATGAGAATAACCGTGTATTCAAGTGAAAATTGCTCAGAAAATCGGCAGCCCATAATGAGAATTTCAACAACAAACATATAAAAGCAACCATTAAAGACATAAACCAACATTATACATGGATAATTATAACAAAATCAAAATGAAATTGATAATATACATGTTCAGGTTTGTCTTTAAAATAAACTTAGAAAAAACTGACCCTTTGTTCCCCCGGCGTATACTTTTGACCACTTCTTTCACTCCTCTTTTCAAGCATTTATGCTCCGCAGCTGCAAATAGAACGAACATAACATAAAATCAAAATCAAAACCCCCACAAGAAAAAAGATATCAAAAATCAAATAGAAATAAATTACAATTAGGGCTTACCGCGGCGAACGAGTTTGAAGGCACGCTTCTGAAGCTTCTTTCCGGCAAGAGGCTTGGCAATTGGGGCCAGCGCCACCACCTTCTTCTTCTCCTTTTGCGCCGTCCTCTCTGCTTCACCGTCACTACCCATCTCTCTCTCTCTCTCTCTCTGTGTGGGTTTTGCAAGGGCGAGGCGGGGGACAGGGTAGTGGTTTTAGGGTTTTAAAGAAACGGCAACGAGGGTTTAAGGCAGGGTTGCTATGATCATGGATGGGTGGGCCTGTTAATTTTACTCATAATTGGGCTTGGTCTTAACTTTGTTGGGCCCATAAACGGGTCTAGTTAACCTCTCTGATAGACTTGGTGGGTTCTTTTGAAAATCTAGAGTCATTTTCTCAAATCGAAAAAATATCGATTAAAGAAAAATCATACTGCATTTAATAATTAAATTAAAATTATATAACGTGAATAGATCTATAACATTATAATAAATATTATTGTCCAAAAGTTAATGAAAAAGATATATTGATTAATGAAAAATGATATTGTATTTAACAATAATTTTTTATAACTACGACGTAGTGAACATACGAAAAGTTTAGGTTTTTCGGTAATGTTACTCCTTTTAATTCTATAATTTTTTATGTCAAGGGTCTTCACTTAGATTATCCTATATAAACAATTAAACAAAATCCCATTATGATATATTAGTCCATAACATTATATTGTCGATGCACTCGGGTTTTTTTTAAAATCACATTATCATTAGAGTTTGATTTTATATAAGATAGTAACTCTTTTTCCTGTGCCTTCTTGACAGATAATAAGTATCATAATGTCTCCTTAAATTCGTGCACCCTCACTAGGCTTATGGATTATTATCTTCTTCCCCTTTTATTTTTCTCCTTTTAGCACATAATTATTTACAATATGCAAAGTTTGTCCTTATAGCATGTGTGATAATAATCCAACCACATCGGTAGGTGTGAAAAATATTATAGTTAATTTCACTTGCACGTATTTTAATATATCTTCTAATCCAACCGTAAAAAATTATATTACCCTAATATTTTTAACTATAACATGCAACTATTTACGACTCCTTACAATTCTTACAATTTGTTACATCTAAACTTACAAACTATATTACATTATCCTACAAAAACAATCCAATATGTAAATCTTTACAAAGAAAATTGCATCTTGACAATATAATCAATAATCTCAAACTTTTCAAATCTCTAGTAGACTACATGTGGTCTGTCACATTCCTTCCTTAGCCATAGCATGCAAAGACAAATAGTTTGGCATAAGTGTTTAAGATTTGGCCAATTTGTTTTGAAATAGTCAACATAATTTTTTATGAATATTCACGTACTTTATACATTTAGGTCTAACATATGATTTTTCAATCAACTAATATTTCTGGGTAATTATTTAAACAGTTATCAATTATAATTTGTAATGCACGGTTACATTCTAAGAGAGAATCCTCTTTATAATAAGTGCTTTCGAACATTAAAGTCAAAATAAATATTTATAAACATTTGTGTTTATGTGATGTTTTATGAGATCAAACAAAACCTGTATGATAACAATCTTGCATCAAAATGATGTCTAATTACTGAAAATAATAAAATAATTTATTTGTATTGGACCTATGATAATTTTATTGGATTTAAGCTGATATTAATTAATTAAGTAGTTTGATTTAATGATTGTGCATTATAATTTCTTAAAGTATTGATAAAATATACAAGAACACACCACTCTACGTTGATAAAATATTGACGTATTGTTCAATATTATACAAGGTTGAGATGTCCTAATGACGAATGTTGTTCAATATTTACATAATACGATAGTACATCAATTTAATACGTTTTACCAATAGAATATTTTTATTTTTAAATATAAATTATTATAAATATATAATAAATATAAAAATAGAATAAAATTCAAAATTAAGTTTATGTCCATAAGATTTAATACGATAATAGATGTGAATAATGTGACACTATCAATGATTTTGCAACTCGAATATTGTATTTCTTTTGAACATAATAACCTATTTTCCCAACCAAAAAATAAAAAAAAATCCTATCTTTGATTTTGAAATTTCTTATTCACCGAGTAAATATATTTCATCTAAAAAACAAACACACTCGCTCCTTTCTTCCGCCCTTTCCTAAAACAAAAGAGAACTTTCTCTTTCCTCTCTCTTCCACCTCCGACAAGCAGCAGCAGCCGACGACGACGGCGGCGAGGTTCACTGCTGCAGCCACCAGATGATACTCGAAGCTGCAGACTAGACGACGCCGCTCGCAGGATTCTTCTCTGTGATCTTCTCTCTCCTCTTTCTATCATTTAAAATTCATCATCAGCATCATACTTGTCTCCATTTTGCTTATAAATTTCAAAGTTTGCATCAGATTCTTGTCTCGATTCTGTCAAATTTGGGCTGGAATCACCCAATTCTGGCTTAACTTGAGGTGGTCCATTGGCCCAAGGGTTTAATTTGAGAAGAGAGAAGGTGGCTTGTTGTTCAATGATCGAATTTATGTCTGGGGTTAGGGTTTTGTGATGGTGGTGGGGGTGAGACTAAATTGAGATATGGTTCGGTTTTTGGGGTTAAAAATTGGAGAGCCGGATGAGTTCCCTAGGGAGATAAAGAGGACTAACCCGATTACTGGAAGTGAAAGTATAGGAGAAAATGGGTGGCTCATTAGGTTTTTCGATTCTGCTTTCTTCTGTGAGTGGATTGCTGTTAGTTACTTGTACAAGCATGAGCACTCGGGTGTCCGTGATTACTTGTGTAATCGAATGTACACACTCCCATTGTCAGGGATTGAGAGCTACTTGTTCCAGATTTGTTACATGATGGTCCATAAACCAAGCCCGTCGTTGGATAAGTTTGTGATCGATGTGTGCTCAAAGTCACTGAAAATAGCACTAAAAGTGCATTGGTTCTTGATGGCGGAGATTGAGGATGCAGATGATAATGAAGGGATCAGTAGGATCCAAGAGAAATGCCAAATAGCTGCCACATTGACAGGGGAGTGGCCTCCGTTGATTAGACCTCAGAATGAGGGTATAGGATCAGGGAGTAAGAATCAAGTTCTTAACAAGTGGCTTTCTTCTAAGCAGCGGTTTCTCTCCTTGACATCCTCACCACCCACTCCAAAGTCACTTTCATTCTCGTCCTCATCGGGTTCTAATTTGGGAGATGAGGGTGGCAAGATGTCACCGGATGAGAACAAGATTTTGAAGAAGTTTATGCCAGGTCCTAAAGTGAGGGATGCTTTGCTCTTTAGGAAGTCGTCAGAGAAAGAACATGATGATTCAGAAAAGGATGGGTTTTTCCGGAGGCTTTTGAGAGATAGCAAAGATAATGATGAGGAGTTGACATCTAGTTCAGAGGGTTTTCTTAAGCGTCTTTTTCGTGACAGTAAAAGTGATTCCGAAGAGAGGTCAATTTCACGATCAGTTGAAGAGGACGAGAAAGAGAATTTCTTCAGGAAAATTATTAAGGAGGTTTTTGATGAGAAGAAAGATGAGAATGAGAGAAATGATGCAGAAGGCAGGGATGCGTCTGGGAAATCAGTTGAAGACAAAGAAAAAGATGGTTTCTTTAGGAAGCTTTTTAAGGACAAGCTGGAGGACAAAAAGGATGACAACGAGAAACACGAAGGTGAAGAGAAAAGCTGTTCCAAGTTGGGTAAGGATGAGGATAAAGAAGGATTTTTTCAGAAGTTTTTCAAGGAAAAGTTTGAGGATAAGAGGAATGGAAATGACAAGAATGATGACGAAGAGGAAAAAAAGAAGGATTTTTTCGCAAATTCTCCAAGGAGAAGCTTGACGACAAGAAAAATGTGAATGACATTCCTAATGATGAAGATAAGCTTTGTGCCAATGGCAGTGAAGAACCTTCAGATTTTCCACTGTTTCGCAGGCTGTTTCGTGTACATCCTGAAGAGGCAAAGACTACAGCTTCTGATGGGAATGGTATTGATAGCAGTCCTGGGACGGAGAACTTCTTCCGTAAGTTGTTTCGGGATCGTGATAGATCTGTAGAGGATTCTGAACTCTTTGGCTTGAAGAACCAAAAAGAGGTTAGTTGGAATAGTATTTGTTTCCTTAGTCTGATCAGTAGTGAAAAGACTAATTATTTGCATTAGGT
The DNA here is from genome assembly GCA_021018815.1 of Talinum fruticosum. NCBI lineage: Eukaryota > Viridiplantae > Streptophyta > Magnoliopsida > Caryophyllales > Talinaceae > Talinum > Talinum fruticosum. The sequence goes on along the minus strand of JAITYX010000002.1, from coordinate 4,497,734 downwards.
TAATGCACTTATTTTTTATCTGCTGGAGACTACGTAAAATATGTCAACTGGTGTCCTTACTAGTTCTAGTTGCAACAGTGTTATTAGGTCAAAATGTCAACCTAGGGATTAATACTTGCCTTTTAACTGGTCATCTGCCATTTACCAGTGTCAGAGCTGATAAGATAATATTGTAAAGATGTGAAAAGTAGACCATAACTTATCTAGTCAACTGTGTCCCATTCAGCGTGCTTGACTAATGATCAAGTTAAGTATTTCTATATTTAAGGGCCCTTCATAGATATCTTGGTATTTAGCTTTATTGAAATTGGACAAGTTGAATGGAATCATGATACTAAGAATTAGTGTGAAAACTTTCAATGTATTGTTCATATTACTAAGTCCAAGATTGTAGATGGCCTTCTGTAGCGCCTTAGGGATTTTATTATGTATTTATTTTGAAATCCACCTTAGGGAATTTATTGCTTCTACTGAGGTCTTTTTTGCTGTTTTTTTGTGTGTGTGTGTGTGTGGGGGGGTGTGATGTGACTCTAGATGCTTGTGTCGTGTTTTGAGCCCTACCTGCATATGGTCTGGGGGCTCTTGATGTGGGCAGCATTAACCCTACTAGCATAGAGACTAATTCCGATAGACCCACAAAATTTTTTTGTAGAAAACATTTTTGATGGATTAAGACCTTTTTCAAGGGAATTGAGACTTGCGGAACATGTGGCCTGCTTTGACATGGCTCTGAAGCAAGATAACAGAGGACAGCAAATTCTAATCTTTGGAGGATATAATTACAGAAATTCTGGTGGTGGCATATTATTGATTTGCTTTTGCATCTGTTCTACTAATTGTTAACTCATTCTGTTACAATGGCAGAAACATTCAGGCTCAGAGGGCTCCCCAATGGAAAGAATAGAGAAAACAAATTCAAAACCTCCTCTTCCAAATAGTGCTGCATCACAGCTCCGTAAAGGAGCATATCATGAGTCATTAGACTTTGTACATGCGCTTTGTGAAACATCCTATGGCTTAGTGGATGTTTTTCCAATCGAAGACCGCAAAAGTGCCCTGCGTGAGGTTGTCCATTTTGTTGCCTCTGTTAAGATCTGCTTTGATGCTAGTCCATCCTTTTCTTGTCTTGTAGTTATTGATATGTGATTCCTATTTGTCTAGTCTCTTGCTGAGATCAATTCCCATGTGGATGAGGCTCAAACTGGCGGAGGTATGCCTATTATCCTTGCTCATTTATGTTTTACAGTGATATATGAGAATCATGCTTTTGATCTTTTAGGAGTGTATTTTCCAGTGCCTTGCTGTTTTCTTTTCTCATCTTTCTTTAAATTGTTCCTGTTTCAAGTGTACTTTGTAGGGTTGTGGGGTTTATAGCATCACAGTTTACTCTCCTTCTGTCCCTCGCTGTAAACAAGAGGAAAAAAAGGAAAAGAAAATTCGTTCTTTGATCCCGTAAATTTAAAACAAGGCTTATAGTTTATATAATCATGTTGTATGAAGTTTCTCTAGAGTTTTTCTTCTTTTTTTTTTTGGATATGGATTTCCAGACGGTTCTAAGGAACTGGTATGATCATTCATATATCTCTAAGATCTCCAAAATGGAATTGTGAAAGAGAGTTGTTGGTGCGCTTCTGATGGATTTCAAACAGACGAAAGTTTTCATGTGGATTTTATATTGAAGTGACTCCATGGGTCTTATTGTTGTTCACTATGCTCATTTCTCTTCTTCCATGGGTGAATTAGGTATGCCAATTTTATTCATTCTATTTTATATTATATACAATCGCCCTTCAGACTGGATGATGGAAAATGTTTTCAACAATGGTATTGAGTATTGAAAATTGCAGTGTCGCAACTGCAGTCTCATTGTACCCCTTCCCCCCTATTTTATCACAAAAATTCTGTATTAATAAGACACCAAGGGGATGCTACCCATGAACTTCTGTTTTATTCAGCAATGTCATTATGCTTTCCCTATTTTCTCTCCATAGTTGTGCCTTTGCGGTTGCAAGGATCATAGTGAAGCTCATAGCTTGGTGTCAACGTCGAAGTAGGTGCCTTATAATCACAGTGTGGCCTAAGATATGCAGTGCCCAAGCTTATTTAGTAGAAGCACATATAACTTACCCTTTGATCGAGACACATATTAACTCGTTTGGACTATGATAAGTCTCCCAGAGAAATATGGATGATAGACATCCTCCCAATTGGAAGAATGGGTGGTTTGACCCTTCAAATATGGCCTATGTTTATGTAAATTTAGCCACTCCAATCCATTCTCAGAAAAGTACTAAGTATGCCTAAATTTGAAGCTGTGGTCAATTTTTTTGGTATTTTCTTTGGTTTCTCTTGGGTAGTACTAAATAAATATGAAGGGATAACCATGAGCAGTATGGCAAACCAAACCAGACGAGCTTTCCAAAAAATCTAACCAAATTAGTTAATGTTAGGTAATGAACTTATATCCTTCTCTTATTGATTTCGGGTATATGACATGTCGTTCAATAGCTTGTTCAGTAGCATAACAGCTCCCAAGTCTGTTCGTAGAGTATAACCCAACAATCCCATATGCAAACAATATTTCTGGTGTTTTTAATTTTACTAGGATACACGAAAAACTCGAGGACATTAGTAGATATCTAACCGCAAGTGATCCATCGATGGTCTTAATTGTTCATGAGATCTGAGGGGTCATAACCATGGAGGTTTGGTTGATACATCCAAATATCTTTTGCGCAAAGCTTTCCCATTAGAATCTGGTATTTGAGTGTACCATTTCTTTAGAACTCCTTGGTTTTGTGTATGGGATAGACTGTTTATCATATCTCCATGAACTATGCTGTCGGATCTCTTCATGGCTATGCCCGTTTTACAGTATGGTGGGCATTCATCCCCCCCGGCGGGTAAAAAGCTTATATACATGATAGCATGTACTCTGAATTAATGCTTAGACAATTTGCTTTGTCAATATACTTTAGTTACCCAATGGACTTTGTACATATCTTTCAATAGAACACCTATAGTTAATCTTATGGATATATTAGCCCTGGATTTGACTTTTAATGTTTATTTAGTTTTGAACTATCTTGTACATTTGAAGATTTATATTTGTCTTCAGAGTAGAAAAAAATTTGTCTTCATATACAATTTTTTTGATTACTCATTAAAAAGAAGGTCTTGAGAAAAGAAACTAGTATGCACATTCCTTTTGGGTTGGAATTCTAAAGTTCTAACTCCTTCTAAATTCTTCCAACTTTTGCCAGTACCTTCCAACTTCTTCCTACTCCTACCAATTGTAGAATTATATGATGTGAAAATTATTTACTTTTTAAATCGATATTTTACACTAGTTTATTTTTCATATATTTGTTCACATCGAGATTTTTTGTTTAATTTTTGAATATCGAACTTTGTTGTATTGATTTTGCCTCTAAGTTTAAGAAAAATATATGTCAAAATAAAGAAAGAGTGACATAACTTATTTAAAATAAATAAATTAAACATTGCCTCATTATATCTGTGCAGTTTTCAATATATGCATATGGAAGCCTTACTATGAAGGGAGAGATGAGCATCTGAGACTTCAAACTAGAGAATAATGGTGATATGTAATTTAAAACTAGTTGAGAACGACGGGGGAGAGGGGGAGGGGTAAAGGAGGATTGAATTCATCACGAATATAGAGAAAAATATTAGCAATGGGGTTATTGTGTTTTCGATAAGATGAAGTTGATTTTTTTACTGCGTTGGATATACTTTTTAAAAATATGAATGGAATAGCTAATGACATTAGGCAATTTGGCACTCTAGTTCTGGGTGATAATCAAAACGTGTGTAATTTTGACAAGATTATTTTGTTAAAATTGTTTGTATTAGTTACTTATATATAAATGTCATTTTATTAATTACAAGTGAATGATGTAATTAATTTAGCAAGTGAATGATATATATATATAAACGTCTTCATATGTTTGAGTTATTCACACATTCTTTAAAAGATAATTTAAATTTTGATTTACAAGCAAACACAAAAAAAGGACTTACGTAGCATTTTTTGATGTATACAGATTGTCACTTATCGATGTTAATAGAGTAAAGCTTTAAAAAAAAAAAGTTGATAAAGTAAAAATGTTACAACATATCTTATAATAAAAACTATCAAACTATTTAAATAAAATTATTTCCAACTCCTTCTAGTTCCTTCCCAACATATTTGGTTCCTTTCATTTCCTTCCGACTTTTTCAGTTTCTTCCAACTCCTTCCTTCTGCTAACTTCTTCCAATTTCTTCCGGCTCCCACCAACTTCTTCCTACGTCCAACTCCATTTATGCTACCCAAAAGAACAGGCCCTCAGCCAAAAAGGGACAGCCAAAAACTGTTGGTGTCACTGCACAGCTCATTATGTAATTCTTTTTCTCTCTTTATGGTAAGATTTACACTAAGAACCTCTGTAAATTTTTGTCTGTGCAATTTGAAGGTTATGACTGATGTATATAGCTTTTCTGCTGTACTTAATGAACTAATGTTCAGTGGGTAGCTGTTGTCTGCTTGTTCATTGATTGATATATCAGGTTGTTCTTCCTTTTTTTGGGGATAAATATATTGCTTTATTTTGTAACATGCATAATCAAAGCAAAATAAATGTTAGCCAGAATGCTTCCAAGGGAAGGGTTTTGTGTTGGCTTCTTTTTTTGGGGGAGAGGGGGAGTTGTGTCGAATATAAACAACCTCTCCCTTCTATTTGAATTGCAAAGAAGCTGTATTCAACTGCCTCTAAATTTGAAAGGTGTTTGATTACCTGTTGTTTCACAAACAAAAGTAGAGGGATGGTTTTATGAGCTATTTTTGTGTATAGTGAAAATCCAAGGCTTTCCAAGACTGAGAGAAATTGCCCAATAATCACTTTTTCAGCTACAAAGAAAGTGGACACTGTGTCCTTAATGTGCTTGGGAATTGTAATTGGCAGGAGTATGCTTTCCTATGGGGAAAGGGATGTATCGTGTACTACATATTCCAGAAGATGAAGTGTTGCTGTTAAATTCACGAGAGAAGGCACCTTATCTTATCTGTGTGGAGGTCTTGAAATGTGAAACTCCAAGGTATTTCTTATATCATGTTTTTATTTGAGAGATGTGATTGTTAGTTGATATCTCTTGTTGCATTTATTTTGTGTTTCTATAGGTGACAGCAGTTTTTTGAATTTTCTTATTTTTAGGTACGCCAAAGATACATCCAATGCGCAAAAATTATCTCGTGGAGGAATTCCTTTAGCAAATGGAGATGCATTATTGCCAAAGCCGCCTCCGTGGGCTTACCCACTGGGGACAATGCAGGAGGCTTACCGTAATAATGATCGGATGTCAGGATCTACCTCTCAGGCAATTGACCGAGCCATGGGTCAGTTCAAGGAAGGCAGAGCTAAGTTTGTTAACTTGAGCCTGTTGGTGGAGGATCGGTCTTATGATCAGGCTTTCCATAGACGTAATGACATGTTGACAGCGCATAGTAATGATCTTGCATCTGTCAGGGTGGTTTTAACGACTGATCCCCTACTTTGCTTGGACGACGTAGAGGATCAAGGGGCTTCATGCAAAAAGAGCATCGCCGTGTTCCGAGTACGATAGCTATAGAAGAAGTTAAGGTACAAGGTGTCTTTTTATTCACATATATACTGTAACTGTTTCAGTACCAGCTCTTTGTCCTTCCCTTATGTCTTACATTATGTTCACCAATTTGATGCTGTTCGCCTTATTCATTTATTTTTGAACATCAACATTTTGTTTTCAGTAACATTCACTCATTCAGATTAGGAGCTTATATTTTGTCAAACCACAACTCATTTCTAAGGCAAAAGATAGTGAAGAGTGTAATTCTTTTTGGATGTTTTATTAGTGGTGCCATATACCTCTGTCACATCCTCTGTTATGGAGCTGTTGACATATTGATCACCTGTTGTCCAAGCTGCTTTAGGATATATTTTGTGTGAGAAAATATTTTTCTTGGAATTCAAAATGATTTGTGACTATAAAATTGAAGAAACCATTTAGCTGGTACAAAGAGGTACCCTGCACTTTTCTATAGAAGCTTTTTGCTTTGAAATGCTGAATATTTGGGTGAAGATCATTATATTTCTTCTGTTTGGGCTAGGGGTGGGCGCCCCTGCTTCCCCCGTGGGGTTGGGGGTTTTGAAGCAATGAGGAAAGGAGCAAGATTGTTCTGAGTGTTGGCTTCCACTAATTTAGTTCCTACTAGGGTGTCAGGTAGTTAGGTGATGTTGTGACAGGGGGTGGGGAGAGAGTGAGAGGTTTCCCTGAAACAGGGAGGGGCAAGGATAATTGCTGAGGGAAAATCGTTGCGGAATTAATGGCTAGTGCTACATCTTCTTGCTATGTGATAGTCTACATGGAATAGTTACCATTATTTTTTGGTTGTTTTTCCTTGGCTTTTTTCCCTTTTCAAAAAGGAAAAAGGGATTTTTATGCATATATGAAGAATAGGAGGGAGTAAGTGAATAAGGTCATCCAAAACAGATCCCGCTAAGTGCAGCTTAGATTAAAGTTATCTACAAAGAGGAGGGAAAAATGTCATCACTTTCACACAATATTTTGATTTTCTTATCACACTTGATATTAATTGGGCTTTATTTCTCTTAAAAGCCTTCCCATTTCTTTCCAACTCGACTCCATAAATAGCATGATTCAATCCATCGTTATCACACTTGATATTAATTGGGGTTTATTTCTCTTAAAAGCCTTCCCATTTCTTTCCAACTCGACTCCATAAATAGCATGATTCAATCCATCGTCCTAACCACTTCTTGACATGTCTCTTGAAGAAACCACCAAGTTTAAGGCAGTGGAGAGCCAAGGGATATTTAAGCAATTATGGCCTAATTCCCATGTTGTGCAGTAAAAGCATATGTTGTTGAAAGTCTTACTGCTCTGCAGATTATGTCTAGAATCTTCCTCTGGGTTGCTTGCTAAACAAAGAAAGAAACTTTTGAGTACCAGAGAGAGTTCCATACGATCTTCTACAATAACATAATTCCTTGGTAATAAACAATTATACACCAAAGTCTATACGTAGAAAGCTCAAAGTCAAGTCATTTGGCAATGAATTTCTCACAAGATATTAGTGTCCATCTCATCCTGTTATCAGAGCCTTCCTTAATTGAGAGTAAGATCTCTGAGCTGTCTTTAGGAAGCCTTGAAGGCAACATACTAATTACAAATAATGGAAAGCAAGCTGAGAGAAAGAGAGAGGCCCGGGGGGTTGGGTGGGTGATCATACTTAGAGTGCAATCTCAAGCAAATCATGAGGGCCACCTTGCCTGCCTTAAGGATTTATGTGTATGAATTTTGGTTTTTATTTTGAAATAAAGTTTGATCTCTGAGTTTTCTTTAGGAAACCTTGAAGGCAACATACTACTTACAACTAATGGAAAGCAAGCTGAGAGAAAGAGAGAGGCTGGGGGGGATGGATGATGATACTTAGAGCGTAATCTCAAGCAAATCACGAGGGCCACCTTGCCTGCCTTAAGGATTTATGTGTATGAATTTTGGGTTTTATTTTGAAATAAAGTATTTAGTGTTTTGAACTAACATTGTATCATGATATTGCTTGTGTAGGCTGCTGCAGCTAAAGGGGAAGCTCCTCCTGGATTGCCATTGAAGGGGGCTGGCCAAGATTCATCAGATGCACAAGCAAAGGTCTTTTCTCTTGTGCAATAATTCTCTTCGACATTCATTTGCGCATTAAAAGTAAGAAGGACCTTAGATATGCTTGTGAATTTTATTCACCATGCAGGATGCAAATGGTGGTCTTCCAAATCCAACAGATGCATTATCCGGTGAGCTTTGGGAAGTGAAAAAGGAAAGGATCCGTAAAGCTTCAGTTTATGGGAACTTGCCTGGTTGGGATTTGCGATCTGTAAGTGATGTGCTACTTGTTATCAGGTTTGGGGTGTGGAGATGGTGATTATCTTTGTTAAACTATGAGGTGTTTTCAGCTAATGCCTAACTTCTTTATTGGTGGTATCATACAATTATTCAATTGTTGTTCTCTGATAAATAAAAGAAAAACATATCAATGAGAATGAAGTGTATCCTCAAACAGAGAAAGCGAACCAATCGCTAAATGCAACTGCTGATGCTGAGACAAAGTGAAAATGGTAGAATATGCTCAAAATTAAATTCTTGAGCACTTTCTGTCGAAAGATGAATACAACTTACATATCCGATTAGTTCTTATGTAAAATAGTTGAATTATTTCGGGTTTCATGAGAATATATCTTTTCTATCTATGAAACATTTCAGATTTATTCCTTTAATATGCCGCTCCTTCTTAAGGCTGAAAACGTAGAGAAATTTGAATCTTGTAATAGAAATGTTGGTTTAAAACCTGGAAAAATTTACATCTCTCATAGAAATATTGGTCAATTTTGTGAATCATAAATATGGGCTAATAAGTTATGTTTGAATCACGGTGCTTAACATCCCCCCGTCCCCGTGCCCACGTCCTCACTGATAAAAAAAAAGAATAGTCAAAGATGTAGATTGATTTAATGGAGCTACTAGAGCTCATCATGCCCTTGCAACACATTCCTTTAGTTGGCAGTGTAGCACTTGGACTTAAATGCTGCTTTTAAAGGTGACAGGTTGTAATATTTTTCTTTGCATTATGTTTTTTAATAATAAAAAGAGAATATATATTGATTTTTTGTGTATAATGTTGATATTTATTTCTTTCTGTTTGCCCTAGTGATTGACAAGAATAGCGTAAGAATTGTACAACTTTCAACCAGAGATATGCTCACATGCCTTTTCTTTTATAAGAGAAATTTGTTTTAATAAAGCAAAATGGGTTGGCGCTATGCAAGCTTTCTACAAAGAAATTTATTGCTTTAGTTGTCAAGTTCTGGCTGATGCTGGTTGCAAAAGTGACAAAGCATGTCATTTGAATTGTTTATGTTATAGAATTTGTACTGTTTAAATACTTTAATATCTCTTGTGCTGACATGTTTCCATCTATTCATGCCACCCACTGTTTTTATTGTTATGTTTGGCCTTTTTCGTGACTTCCTAACTCTGATTGCTTGGTTTTCCGTAGGTCATCGTGAAGAGTGGTGATGATTGTAGGCAGGAGCATATGGCCGTTCAACTTATTTCTCATTTCTACGGTAGGTGTTACCTTACTATTAGGGTTCTATGAAATTTCTAACCTTTTCACATTTGTCAAGTGGCATTTAGGAATGTGTCTCTTTCATTTTCCCCTTGATTGATAATCTAAGTAATGTTAGGCAATGGTGTCCTTCTGCGTATATATACATATATATACTGAGGGTGAGGGAGTAGTGATGGAGGGATTAAGCCCCCCTAAATAGGATACAAATACGATAGTCATCCTAGAACTGAACGCCTTTTAAATCAGGGCTGAACTTTATGCTATGGTTCCCGGAGAGGATAGATTATAGAATATATTCATATTAGTACTACAATATGGCATGTTGTTTTCCTTTTCTGGATAGTCACAAAAATAATTTTTCATTTTTGAATCTTGTTGTGGCTATCAAGTGCCAGTCTTGTATGTGCAGGTATTTATTCCTGGTTAGCACAAGTGTTGTTTTTACCCAAGTCCGTTCAGTTAATTGGTGAAACACGATTCTGAGTATCCCTAAGTCATTGTTTTGTTTTGTTCCTTGCTGCAAATGATGTTGCCGATATTTCGACTCCCATTGAGAAAAGACACGGTCTCGTAAACTGGACATAGTCGTAAAGGCTAAAATTACTTAGCAGTCGCAGATCAGTAATTTGCTTAGAAAACTCTTGTTTCAACCATCTTACCTGGTTAGTGAAAATTTGAAACCTTTCTTTTCTGGGAATCTGGTGGTTCTTTCCTGATGTCTACATTCCCAGTGCTACTTTTGTTACTCCAGTCATACATCTGCTTGCATCTCAAACTTATACTTGAAAACTGGTCTTCATCATTGCACCTCCATTTTTAATTTTTTGTGCAACTATTTTCCGTTTCTATCCTCTTATTTTAAAAGACATTAAGGAGATTGAAAATATTCAGGATATAGCCAATGAATCTGTCAAGTTTACTAAATTCATTAAGGATATATTTAGAATGTCTCAGGATGCTTAGGTGACAGAATGGTTAGAGCCCCTCATGACTCCCTAAATGAAGGCTATTATACATGACCTTTGCAATTTTAGAAAAGATGCCCTAGCAGTTCTCAATTGTGATTATGTGCTCTTTGAACCTTCAAAATATCTTACTTTGTTTAACAGCCGTTATACTGATGGTACTGTCTGCCACTATAATACATGTTTTTCAGCATAGGCGGTGATGATGAAGCGTACATACTGAAATTCTTTAGGGTGTTATTTATAATGCCGTGTATTATTTGGGTGGCAGAGTAACGGGTGTCTCTCTGAAACCGAAAAATAAAGGCTATTATACATGATTTTCCTGGTTTTCTGAAAAAAAGTCCAGGTAGTTGACTAATGTTACCTATATACTCCTATTAACCCTGCAAAATGTTTAGGGGAGTATTTGTGGGTTTCTAAAATCAGCATCAAGATTTTTAAAGATTGTGCCTCAAGTGGCAGATAAAACCTTGCTGGAGGTTCTGGACATAGGGTGCTCAGGGCCTCTCAGAGCTGCCAAAATAAAATCTATACCACCATAATGTATTAGGGCAGTATTTTAAGACCATTCTCATTGGTTTAGAGTTGCATCATATACCACCACTTTAATGTCTGGTTTTTGGCATTCTTGAATTTCTTCTCCAAAATGTACTTGTGTCTATAAGCCATTACACATTTACACTTGTGAAATTATTTAGAACAGTGTTTTGAACATGCTAAGGCAGTAGCAGATCTAGAAACCTTATACAAGGCCGTCCCACTTTAAAACTTTCTGAAAGTTGATGAGTACCAATTGTTTTATTATTTATTTATTTACGGTATCCCCTTAAAAATTTTGAAGGATTTTTATATACAAAATTTCAAATGATTTTCTCAAATATGGTTGCAGGGGACAGTGTTTTTCACTTGTATCCGCTCTTAGTCTTTCCTTTCATTAGAGGCTGTTGGCCATCACTTAGTGGAAGACAAGAGAAGCCCCCTCCTGAAATAAGTCATTTAGAAGTCTGTATCAGTATATGACATATTTACCATGAGTTTCCTCAAAATAAGTCCTCAGACAGCTGGCTGTTGTATATAAGTTGTCATCTTCTATATTTGGTTCATATTCTGAACTACTTTTCCCATGCTTAATTTGAATCTCACTTCAAAGTCATTGAAGTTAACCTTCTTTCTTCACTTGTTTTTTTAATTTTTTAATTTTAGTTTACTTTCTACAAATAAAATGTGTCCTTGTTCTATTATGCAACAAGCGGAGAATCCTTTGATTGGCATTGTAATATCACAATAATGTTTGAATTCTTTGGTGTACTTCCAAATATGGCATTTTTACTATACATAGAAAGACATTTGATTTTTAGTCTACTAGCTAGAAATCACTGCCTTTCTGCTGTTGAATATTAACAATAAAATATTGATGACGCGCGGACATCTTGACCTTCGTTCACCAGCAGCTGTTGTCTGTATCGAAACATTTGTTATAATCCAAAACTGAAAATTGCCCATTTGTCACTCTTTGAGCTTAAAGCGTCTTTTGATCAGATTTTCTTCTTCTGTACTTTAGGTACATATTAGCTTTCAATATTCAGGTTATCCATTCCATGGTTTTGGTAGCTATACATCAACTTTCCCTTGACTCAGCCAGATTCTCAGAGGCCTTCTTAGTTACGTGGCTTGGGGTTTTTTTCATAATTTTCGGAATTTTGTAGCATTTCAGGACTTTGTTCATGTTTCTGGCTGCTATGCATGTGCTCCAGCCATCAGTTGGTTAAGATTAACTCATCCACTCAAGACTGAAAACTTCCCTGCTCCTACTGTATTAATGATGTTAATTTATGATACTGGTACTTACTCTGGTGGTGGTGATGATGAGGCACAAACTGTTATTGTTTTGTGATGGTTTCTGAACTTCACACATGTTATTCTGCTCTTTACTGTTGTTTTATTGTAAATGAAACATATTGCCCCATCAATCATGCTGATTTCTGGGGCCTTGCTAAATTATTCTTGTTCTCTTATTTCTCCAGATATTTTCCAAGAAGCTGGACTCCCCTTATGGCTGCGTCCTTTTGAGGTCTTAGTAACTTCATCTTATACTGCTCTCATTGAGACAATTCCGGACACGGTAATTCTCAATGTCCCGGTTACTATAATGTTCATATGGAAAATTCTTGAATTATCAGTCTAACTGCCTGAACTGTTTCACAGGCGTCAATCCATTCAATCAAGAGCAGATATCCTAACATCACAAGTCTGCGCGACTTCTTCAATGCAAAGTATGAAGAAAATTCTCCAAGTTTTAAGCTTGCTCAGGTATTTAGCCGCTGAAATAATCCATCCAAATTGCAATTGGTTGAAACATGCAAATTTCATACTGTTCTAAAAAGCTGCTTGCTAATCTATGTAATTTTGTAGAATTTCCATCACCTACCCTTTTGTTTCCATTTAGGGAGTTGTTGGACCCAGGCCCTCAAGGTTTTTTTTTTTTGGGAGGGGGTTTGAACTGTGGAGTTTCTTAAAAATGCTAGGTGGTTAATTCGACAGTTACATATGAAATGTCAGCATATTAATGTGATATCTGTAGCTGCCTTCCATAACTTTTGATATCCATGGTACTTGAGCTCTTGTAGGAAACCCAGACAAGGGTATATGTCCAATGATTGGACTTACCGCATTTGAGATTTTCATATATTATAGGCCTAATTTTGAAGTGTCAAGTATTGCATCCATGTTTGAGCATCAGGTGTCATTGGGTATTTCGAGCAAGATGAGGAGTGCATGTCTGAAGGTTGGATGCACTATAATTTTTGTATATAATTATTGTATACCTAATTTGGTGTGTCCGGTATTATGCTTATGTAAAGTATTGGGTGTTTGTATTTTAATTAAAATGAAGAGTTAGTCCACGGTCTATACAAGTTTACAATAAATTGTAACGAGTAACAACTATTATTATTAATGTTGTTGTTGTTCAACAATTTCTCTGCTCTTCTTTTCTTTGCTATATCCTTTCCAGTTGGATTGATAATTCTCTTCATCTCCTCTTTGATATTGTCATAGACTTCACACTTGAGGTCATTTATTTGATTTCAGCTCTGATCCAGAATTGATCATTGAACTGGAGGTCGATCTTTTCTTTAAGTACTTGTAAGCGTGTTTTTTGGGGGGGGCACACAGAGAGATCACTGTATGATGGAAAGAGTGGGCTATTGGAGTTTGACAATTGATTCAATCAGCTATTTGATGGAATATATAAAGGAATAAGTTGGCTGATTTTGAAGGCAAAGCTGAGTCTTATAAAGAATTTTAAATTTGCATTTTTAGAATTCTGTACAGATGGAACCAAGGCAGCTACAAATATCACATTACTATGCTGACATTTCCTTGGGTTTGGGGGAAGCTTGATGGCCTAGGTATCAATTCCATTGCCTTAAAAAACCATACCAAACAGGCAAGCACAAGGTTAAGGAACTTGAAACCCAAAGGTATAAAGTTGCATTCCTTTTCTCCATAGCAAACACCCCTTGATGCACTTAAAAAAACTTATGGATTGGGTTTTGTGCTGTAGGTTATTGCCTTGTTAGTCAACACTTCTAACCTGAGAAGACACATAATGAACAATTTTCCCCTGGGGGAGTGGGGGGATGGTAAGCTTGTAATAGTATCTGTCTGATGTAGCTGGACAAAAAGAAAACAAACATCCAATTTCTGCTTTTAGCTTCATGTTTCTGGAAGTTTCTCTGTACATTATATTATTGATTGATTGCTTGAATCAATCTTATTTCTCTGGTATTTCCTTGCAGAGGAACTTTGTGGAAAGTATGGCAGGATACTCTCTTGTGTGCTATCTTCTACAGGTATTTCAACTGCTTTTGTCCTCCAACATGAGGAAATATTTACTTCCTCAAGCTGCCTTTTCTTGTGTTGATGTTTGAGGGAGTGAACTTGCATAGGATTGCTTAGTTGTTAGATTTGTTTTGAAGCCATATACCTTTATAGCATGTGCTCTTGTGCTGTTGCTTTTTCGCTTCAAAATGGATGTGACATGCGTTTATCTCATTCTTTTGATTTGTAGATTAAGGATCGACACAATGGTAACCTTCTGTTGGATGAGGAGGGCCATATTATACATATTGACTTTGGATTCATGCTGTCCAACTCTCCTGGGGGCGTCAATTTCGAAAGTGCACCATTTAAGTTGACTCGTGAACTTCTTGAGGTATGATATGAAACATGGTACCCCAATCTTTCTTCCTACTTTTGTTATATTGCTTAGCGCATCTTAATATTCTGCTGAAAATTTGTGCTGTTTTAGGTTATGGATTCTGATGCTGAGGGGGTTCCCAGTGAGTTTTTTGATTACTTTAAAGTAAGAATATTATTCCCTTAGAGTCTGAAAGTAAGTTAAATGAAGCCATTGTCTGACCATTACATTCCTTCTGCTGTTGTATGGTTTCAGGTTCTTTGCATTCAGGGTTTTCTCACATGCCGTAAGCACGCAGAGCGTATTATCCTTCTCGTGGAAATGTTACAGGTTAGGTTTCAATTGAGCATTGATTCATCTGCACTATCTTTGAGTGAGTCAAACTGGTCACTTTGAGTTTGATTCATTGAAAGAATGACTCTCTGCAGTTGTAATTGAAGAGAGTAATCAATGAACCCACCTTTTTTGTACTATGCCGAATATGTGGAAAATATACTATTTTTACCGATTTGCTTCCCATGAGAAAAGTGCTGATCCCCTTGCATTTGCAACTTATAGTTCTTCAAGTGTGCCTGTGCACTGAAGTCTCATGCTACTAACAAATTTTGGTTCAGGATTCTGAATTTCCATGCTTCAAAGGTGGGCCGCGTACCATAGAGAATCTGAGAAAACGGTTTCATTTGAGTCTTACTGAGGAGGTTTGATGGCTTATCTTATCTTAAAATTGTCCATCTAAAGATGATGGTTTTCTTCACGAGTGCAGTTTTTCTTTGGCTTTTCGCAGCAATGTGTCTCCTTGGTGCTGTCTCTGATTAGCAGCAGCTTGGATGCATGGCGAACAAGACAGTACGACTACTACCAAAGGGTGTTGAATGGGATATTGTGAGCATACTTTCAGATGCTTGGACTTATACAAAATGGTCAATTCCTCCATGAATGGCCCTTTGTTGAAAATAGAAGTGCATTGTGCCTATCAATTAAAGGTAACTTTGTGATGGCCATTGTTATCTGTGAGCACTTCCCCGAGTCTAAATGGAGGTGAAGATGAACATAAATGATTCTGTATGTGGGCTCTATGAGGCCAGGTCGGCAGATAAGAGTGGTTTCCCTTGTGTGTTTGTCTATGAAAGCTGAAGCTCGATACGAGTACAGTACTTCACCAACAGATTTATGCATACTGTAAATAGCAACTCTGAGGAGGGCAACATGCCCATCCCGAGTAGCAGACCCCTCCCTCGAATTCTAACACCATAGAGTTGTACATCTCCGAATGCAATTTGATGTTGAATCCGCTGTCAAGACAAGCTCGGGCGTCCGAGCAAGCTTTGGCAATGTTTAGGTTGGGGCGTGTGCATCATGATGTAAGCAACTTGCTTGTTTTGCAAGTTATTGTTGTGTATAGTCTTTGTTGTCCTTGGTTTTCCCTCGTTTGATTTTGTAGTCACCAATAACAGGCAATGTGGCATCCTATTTGTATTTTATGTGCAAAGGTGTTGTGTTTTGGTGGGCTACTGTCTCTTCCTTTTCCTGGAAATAACTCTGCATCCCATTTGTGAGATGAAATGGAATTCAAAGGGTTATCTTCTTTGTGTTGTGGCATGGGTTACATTAATTGCTTTAGAGTGTGGAGGTATTGGCAAAATTGCCATCGACACTAATATAGCCAAAATGCTCGCCTAGTATAATTTTTTTTCAAATTACCTTTAGATTTAAGTATAAACTAGGGTGAATCTCGTGCTTTGCATGGATATATGTTATTATTTAAGTAGTTGATATATTTTATATATTTTTTATTATTTAAGTAGTTGATATATTTTATATATTTTTTATGAAAAAATACAAGGAATTAATCATAATCCCTTTTAATGTCATATGGTGTAATTTTTACCCTTTTATAAAACAAATAATAAAATCTTGAATAAATAAACTCAATAAACACGACATAGGTAATAGCTTTGATCGAAAATAGTCATCATAATAGCAAAAATTTTAAAAATAATCAATATAATTTTTTCTATTAATTGTTAACTTAATTTTTTTTTTGCTGAAAATTGAAAACAGTCATCTATCTTATGTGAATTTTGAATAGCCAATAAAACAAAACAACATTCATAATAATATGTGTTAAATGCCTAATAAAAATTAAAAATAAATCTTAAAAAGAATGATATAAAAGAGTCACCAAAAATTACACTAATCTAATAAATCAATTGACTAATAAACTAATTAAGCAACACTAAATTCTATTAAATAAAATCTATTTGCATCATCCATTAAATAATAAACCAAAATTAAAATAAAAAAATAAAAAAGGAGACATTAATAATTTTAAAATCATGTACATTATCAAGGCATATATATAATAGGGAGAGGATAATTTAAAGTTAATAAAAACTTACACCAATTCAATAAAAGTACACAATAGTATGCAAAAAAATATCAAAAATATGGAAATAACGATAGCTGATAGATTATTTTTTTATCGAAAGATGGGGCGATAGGCGATAGGTAAAATCAAGACAAAATATGCAAATAAAATCAAAATAATTTTGTTTAAATAAAAAAAGGCAGAAATAAAAGAAGTAGAAAGATTACCCTATCAGGAGTATATTTTTTGTCCCATTTTATAATCAATTCCTAGTATTAATAAATTAATATCCCATTAATTCTCGAACAAAAAGGAGGGGTTTGGAAGCTTAACTGTAATTGGAATTCTTTCTCTTATTTAATATTATGAGTCAAAACTGAAATGTTGTATATTAATAATAATAATGCCTATTAATTAATTGCATAACTAAAAAGAATAAAGTAAAATTTTAACGGCCAATGATAGCTTTTCATTTCATATATAATGGATTTTAGTTTGTTTTATGTAACTGAATATATGAAATAAAATAAAGACAATTGAATGTTTAAAAATTTTGTGATAAAAAAAGAATATGTAAAAATTAAAATAATTTAAATTATAACTATATTATAATTATCGTAATTACTATAATCTATTTAATTTATATAATTTTTAATACTAAAATTAATAGATATATTATATTATATTATATTTTTTATAAAAAATTAGATTAATTATATACAATAAATATTATTTTTACGATGTATTTTTTAAAAATTTTAATTTTATAAGTGTTGAAGTAATGGAATAATCCTTCAAAAAATACGTGTAATAAAATATAATATTAATTATGATTATAATTAAAATTCATAGGTAATAAAGTGTTATGATGATCATAGTCATTTAAGAGCAGTGAATGTACTTTATTTCACTTATAATTAAAATTTATAGGTAATAATAAAGTGGGTGTTACAAAAAGATTTTATAATAAAAAAATAATAAAATAAAAAGAGCCAATTGTGATGTGCTAAATGTCCCCACAGCAAAGCACTCAATTTTAAGTGTATATATATGATTAGTGTATATCCCGTACTTCGCATTGTGTTGAAAAACTTTGTTTGTTTTTTATTTTATTTTTAATCTATTTTTTTATTTGTTCGATCACATTATTGATTAACTAATAAATACTTATATGATATTTAAATTATTCATATAACATTATCAAATAAATTGTAGAAACTCTTTTTGCCTCCAATAGCGAACTTTAGCTTTTGGTTATGATAAAATGTTATCAATTGTGTGAAAAAATATTACTTTTTTAAAAATTATTTTTAAATAAATTATTATAATATTAAATAACACTCCTTTCTTTTCACAATATATATCGTTTTAAGTAATATTTTTCGCCTTCAATAATTAACTTTTGCTTTTGTTTATGATAAATTGTTGTTAATGGTGTGAAAAAATATTATTTTTTAAAAAATATTTTTAATTAAATTATTATAATATTAAATGATATTCCCTCCTTTTCAGAGTATATGTCAAAGTTAAGTAACATTTTTCATTTAGGAACATTATATTATTTTTTTCTTTGTACGAATGCCTTTATTTTCTTGTAAAAATGCCTTCAAATAGGTACCACAATTAAAATTATTTTATAATTTATTTTTAATTTATAATTGTATCCTTGATGTGAAAAATATTTTTATATTATAAATTTTATTTGTAGGATTAGTATTTAATACTTTATAGTAACTGGTTTCTAAATAGTTAAGTTTATTATACTATACATAATGTCCAGTTATATATGACATATTTTTGTATCCAAAAAAATTATTACTCCAATATTATTTTTTTGATTATTGTTTTAATATTATAATAATTATTATTTTTCTACACCAAAAAAATTATTATTATTTTAAAAATTATTTTATTTTTTAATATCCTAAGAGTTTTAAAGGCATGATACTAATTAATAATGTAATAAATAAGATGTTACAAAAAGTTTTGATAATATCCAAAAAAGAAAATAACAAATAAATTCAACCAATAGTGATGCTCAAATGTCGATCCCCTAACAAAGCATATATATATATATATATATATATATATATATATATATATATATATATATATATATATATATATATATATATATATATATATGATGATATAATTGTCAAAAGGAATGACATTTAAAAGTATAATTTAAAATTAAAATTATCGAGGCATTATTGGTATATTATTTTTGAATTGGTAAAATGTACCAAAAATCAAACGGGATATCTTTGTAAGATGAATGCAGTAATTTGAAAAAAAATCAATTAGCGAGGTGAAACAAATATTGATATACAGCCTGTATGATAAACTTCGGATTTATTTGCAAAAAAAAAAAAAAAAAATCGAAACTAATATTGATTACAGCCTGTATAGATAAGCTTTGAATTTATTTTCAAAGTTAAAAATGTCCAAAAATCTAATCTTCTCTGTAAAACAATTTTTTCCATAACTCAACCGAGCTGTTTTAACAATTTATGTGAAAAATATCTTCTTTTTTGGTGTATAGCACGAAAATATATAAACTGTTTTTCGTACTATAGTCATTACGATCTAAATATATTGACTTTGGATTAAATTATTTTTTTCTGTAAAGCAGTCACATAGGGTAATATAATACAACAAGGAAGGGAAATTGAACTTGAAACCTAATGTACTCGGAATTTCGGTCTTAACCACTAAACCATAACCTTATCAGTAGATCAAATTATTGATTGGTTGTAAAATATTTGTATTTTCTATATTAAATTTAGTGAAGCGTATACCATGCTAAATAATTTCTTGAGGTATTTTGTTTGGAAGATTGTTATCCACATCACAATATTTTTTATTTAAACTTTTTCTAAAAGAGTGGATATATATAATTTATGAAAGACACACTGTGGATAAATTACCAAGTTTCAACTTATGTTACGTCAAAAAAATTAGATGACATTGAAAATTTAATAAATATTTATTTATTTATTATCTTTCTTATTATTATTATTATTATTATTATTATTATTATTATTATTATTATTATTATTATTATTATTATTATTATTCTGACTGCGTAACAAACTTAAATACAAACACATTCATATAATTTTTTTTTTTGCAAATAATATGCATATGTATCTTCAGTGAGGAAGGAAGATTTAAACAATATTCATAATACATGCATAATATTTTTTAAGATAATTTAAACACAATTTTGTTTGTTACATAACAGACAACACATTAGTTACTTTTTCATTTTATTTGCTTTTGTTGCCGCTATAATATATATTTCCTTAGGTCTAAATTGGATATGCAGCACCCTAATATATATATATATATACATATCGAAACTCCCTCCAAAACCCATATCATATATTTGCTTTGTTGCCGCTAAATTCAAGATTTCCAACGTTAAATTCTTCAAGAAACAAACTCTCAATTTGATCAAGCTGTCAACAATGACTTCCTCTCTTTCTCCCTCCAAGAAATCACATCCTTTGATTGTCGGGGTTTCGGTTACACCCAACGGATTACGAGCTTATGAACTACTACTCAACAGGAAGATAACCGCCAAGTTGACCCCCAAGAACGTGATCACTGAACTCGATATCTACCAATACCCTCCATGGGATCTTCCCTCCAAATCAGCGCTCAAAACCAAAGATCCATGTTGGTATTTCTTTTGCCCTAATCACAACAAGTATAAAAATGGGTCCTCTAAGGTTAACCGGGCCACAGAGTTTGGATATTGGGGAGGAACCGGCAAAGATAGGGAGATTCGTAATAGAAATGGCGAGAAATGCATTGGTTGGGTTAGGATTCTTGTGTTTCATAAGGGAAAGCCTACTAAAGGGGGCAAAGAGAGGACTGATTGGGTTATGCATGAATATCGACTCGATGACTCCCAAGATAGTTCTTTTGTTCTTTGCAAGGTTTTCAAGAAAGTCGGGTTGGGTCCAAAAAATCGGGGACTTTGGAGCTCGATTTGTCGAGCAAGATTGGAACGATGATGAAGTCGAGGAGAAGGAGGCCGAGAAGGAGAAGTTGGTTGAAGATCACCATGAGGAACAGAAGAACAACTATGTCCTTGCATTGACTTCTACTATTACCACTGATCATCAAAAAGTAGGGAATAATGACACTGGTGAGGACTTTGCAGCATATTTGTTGGATGTTCTCGACTTTGAGTATGATTCTATGGCGGACGGAGAAAAAAATGATAATTCTACGCAGGCTGATGAAGGAGGAGAAAAAGACAGATAATTCAAGAAATAATAATGATATTCAAGATGCAACTGTTGACATCCAGAAGATTTCAAGGCAAGGTAATGGAGATATCTTCAGCAACTTGGGAGACTTGGAAGAGTGGAAGGATTTCCATTCTGGCAGATTTTGTTCATATAGGGAAGACCAGTACTATGGTGATGTTCATTTCTCGAAGACCACATAACTTGCTCCTGATGTTAATTGAAGATTTTATTTATAGGGCGGCTCATTTGTCGGTGTAAGTAATTTTGGAGGTTGTAAGGTGTGTCGTTTGATTGTTAGGGGTGATCGATCGATTGGGGAAAGGAGGTGTGGTGGTGCTCCTGTATGTGTCGGGTTTAACTGTGAGGTGTGATCACTTCAAATGTAATCTGACTGGAATGGAGGTGTGGTGCTCCTGTTGGTGTCGGGGTAAGCTTATGCTTGCACAAAGTGACTCGCCTTGGACTACTGTCTAGTCTAAGGCAGGTCCTCCGTCCAACGGTGCCAGGCGCTTTTTTTACCAATGGGTTTTCAGCCTTCCGAGCGCGTGCTCCTTTCCAAGTCTTATCATTAATAAAATAACTTAATTATATATCAAAAACAATATCTTGTCTTCATTACGTGCAATATTTGAAATGTAAGGATATTAAGATTGCTTAGACACAAGCGATTCTCGAAAGTGAGGAAT
Organism: Talinum fruticosum; assembly: GCA_021018815.1. Lineage (NCBI taxonomy): Eukaryota > Viridiplantae > Streptophyta > Magnoliopsida > Caryophyllales > Talinaceae > Talinum > Talinum fruticosum. The sequence continues at coordinate 4,476,062 of JAITYX010000002.1, read as the reverse complement.
AAAACTGCACATATTTACTGTTTCAAAGAGGAAAGATGACACAAGATCATCACTACTAGTAGTCATCACTTGTGCAAGGCAAAATAATAAATGCCTTGCTCTTAAGGTTTGTTAATTTCTACACAAACTACATTGTTTTACTACAAAACACCAACCTACAATATTGCAACATTACACAATGGGGAAAAAGGGTAAAAAAAGGGGGTTGGTCATCGCGATTCGATCCCATGGGTTTCCGAGCCACGTAAGAAAGATCTGCGCCACCAAATCTGGAAGGCCTTGCTAAGATTAGGGCATTCAGTCCCGTGCTTAGAGAAACATCTGAACCACTCCATGAACAATGCATATTGCTGCTTTAAAGGGAGAGTGAGCAGGGCTTGACCCATTGCTTCCTCCAATTCCCTCACATCCAACCCCTTCCTACACCTTTGCAACCAACCAAAGTCCTGGAGCATGGGTCCGAACCATGAGTTGAGAAGCCCAAACCTTGACTCAGCCCGGCATTGCAGCTTTCTCGTCCCCATCGCAACAAAAAGGGCAGCTGATACCCGGCTGAGTTCATACCTCACCATGGGAGAGGCACTCGTGTGCATTTCGAGCAGATCCTTCTGGTGGGCCCATATATCGACGAAATCTTCGGCCATGTGCCGATCGAGTAGGATTTCTAGCAGCCAGTTGAGGTTGTCAACCTGCCATGAGACTAGTTCGATCAAGGACTTATCAGTCTTTTTACGAGTTTGCTCGGGAGGGATAGCGCCAGAAGAGGCCTCCTGGAAGAGAGTAACCAGAGAAGATAGACAAGATTGAGAAACTGAGTAAAGATCCTCCTTGGTGATGTCAACAAGGTCTTTCTCATAGACCGAGCTTTTTGATAAGAGCCCCTTGACCATGGTTTTGAGCTCATTTCTTGCTTTGGCATTGCCACAACTGGTGATGGAACGGACAAGCTGGCTTGCTAGATTTTGTTGAGGGCAGTTGGAGGCATGGAGATTGAGCCGGGAGAATATCTCATTACTAGTAGCATCATCGAACTTGAACTTTGTGAAGAGTCTCCTTAGCTTCTCCTCCTCCTCCTCCGTCCAAGGCACAGCTTCAAGATACTTCAAGCAGGAGAAAACACCTCTGTTGAACTTGATGCTTGCAGATACCTAATGGAAAAGACAAGGCGGGGTAAGCAGAACTGTAAGGCCAGGATATTTCAAATTCTTGCAGAGATCCTTATATTGAGCCCCTTGTACGGAAAAAAGGGAGGAGGTTGTCTCACGTAGAAGACATAACATAATCAACTAAAACTAATTTTGGCATAATTCTCAAGGGCATCAAGATAGATTATATATACTCTTTCTCACATCAAATCTACAATGATTTCCTTGTATGACAACTACCGTACACAGACTGAGAAAACAACTAAAGAAATGTGTATAATATAATGTTGCCGCTATTATTACATATCTGCGTAGACAAGTAGATATGTATGGGTGTAGGTATTTTTATTAACAATCTATTTCAACAATACTAATTACGCACACTAGATTAAGGATAGTCTGATTTTCACACAAGACGACAAAAACAGTGTCCACAAGAATATTGGATGAAATAGAGAACAATTCTGCTAGTAGAATGATACTACGCTCATATTGAATCTACAGAAGCAGAGTATCTTAAGTTGATAATGCCTGATATCAACCATTTTCAAGCATAAAGTATAGCACATGGTGGTCAGTATTTGAAGGAATACTTCCTAAAAGTCCATATGAGACATTACAGAATTTCTTCTAACCGAAAAGTCAACACTTTCATGTTTTCCAACATTACAACAAGACCATCATGAAAACAGCAACAGCTATAAAAATAAAAAATAAAAAAAAAGGCAAGAAGCAGGGGCAGTGAAAATTGAGATAGTGGATACAATTTACAGCTGGCTTAAGTTTAAGCGCCAGCAAATGGAAATCCTTCAAAAACATCCTGACTTGCTCAAGTGCATATCCTAAACAACACTATCAAGATCAGCAAAACACCATGTTGATGATATGCCACTATGGCCTCCAGAGAACAATTGCCAGGCCCAGGCAACCTTGACTTAGACAAAAAGGGCAAACACCAAATATCCCAAACTTGGCCACGGCTGATACAACCTGTCTGAATTCACATTTTAGTCATATTTATCTCACCAGTGCTAGAGCAGTCAAGTTTACTCTCCACTCTCTATTCCAATAAGCAGTCCACTAATCTCATTGACAATGCCTTTTATAGCTTTCTCTATCCCCTTCCGCATGCCCCCTCTCCCATATATTCTTCCGCAAGATATTTCTATAGCCAACGACGAAGTGACAACTTCTTGATGCAGATCAAACTTTACTGAGAAGATGTACAATCAAAAGCTTCCTATAACTTTCATCTCATTAACTCAATATCACGGTTGCTAATTAGCCAATAACTAAACACCACTATTGACACCCACAAACAAGCACAATGTCTGCTCTATCTTTAGCAGCAGGTCAATCAATAAGGCATATGCATTCAGCAACCCAAGATTGTTTTTGCCTTCCATCTTCTTTAACCGTCAAGAAACTATCTAATCACAAAAACAAGAACATAACCGCAAGAAGTACAATTTTGTAGGTTTGGCCATTAAATTTTCCAACTAAACAGCTCAAGGGCAATAATTTCCAGTGCCTTTGACCCAAATTGTTCAACAAATTTATCACACCCCCCCAAAACGCAAAACAAATGAACGAAAATGACGACTACTAAAGTAAAGATACGCAAATACTACAGTGGCATTGCAATCCTCAAGAGAGAGATTAGAGAGTTCAAAATTCAAAAGACAGTTACCTCAAGAATGTCAATAGCTCTATAAGCACCAACTCTGATGAGACGTTTCGTCGCATCATCTTCAAACATGAGCTCAATAGTTTCCCGGAAAACCGCCAGATTCTCCACCTCAGGCACCTCTATTCTACAAAATCCGCCCCTTCCACCTCCATTACTTCCCGAACCTTTCTTACAATTGGCAATCAGACCCGCAAAAATGGAGCTGTTCTCCCCAAAACCTTGGAATTAAGCTCCAATACCAAACACCCACCTCCATGCTTCCCCTTCAAGTTCAATCTAACATCAAACACTCCCTCATCGCATTCACTACCCTCGTTTTCTCTCTCCTCATCATGACCCTCACCCTCAACCTCACCCTCCTCATCCTCACCCACAGCAACACCTACACTGGGCTCCTGGACCGAGCCCACCTCCTCATCCTGGCCCACATTGCTGAGCTTAGCTGGGTCTGGCTCCACCGTCGGGTCTGAGTCGATGGGAGAAACCCGACCTGGCGAGAGGATCCGCCGAGGGTCGATCCGACCCACAATGCTCAATCCTGATTTGGAGCTCTGCGGAGAGCTGGGGAAGGAGTTGAGGGACTTGGAGAGCGAGGTCTCGGAAGGTGGGTGATGCTTCTTCTTGGTGGAGTAGCTGGGAACAGGGGTTTTGGAGGAGGAGAGAGAGAGGGTCTCAGGGGATTTGGGCGGGCTCTTGAATGAGCAGCACCATGACGAGGTAGAGGTGGAGGACTTGGTGGTGGCTGCGGCGTTGGCCCGACGTCGGGGTTGGGCTTTCCGGTGAGCCGCCGACGAGTCCATGGAAATGGTGTCTGGATCCAAAGATTCACAGATCAAGAGCGAGAGAGAGAGAGAGAGAGAGAGAGAGAGAGAGTGGTGGGTAGGGTTGTGAGGAGGGAGTGAGTTGGAAAGGGGAAGGGTGGGGATAGAATTGGAGTTTGCAGAGGAGGAGAGAGAAAGAGAGAATCTTGGATTATTGGGTGATTGTTTGTTGTTGGGGGTATATCCGTCCTTTCGCACAGAACTGGCAGTTGTAAATGTAAGTTAGTGGAACACTCACCTTGGGTCAACAAACTATTATGGCCTTTATAAATAAAATAACTCAAATTAATCAATATGAAAAGTATATCGTTATTTTATATTTATAATTATTGCAAGTATTTTGTTGTCTATATTTCGACTCGTATGTAAAGATAGTCTATATAAGAATGGTAGTACTCTTTTTTTTACTAGAAGAGAAGAATTTTATTAATTAAGGCTTTGTTGTATTTAGGCCGTAAAAAATGGTAAGTTAATTGTAAAGTTAGTTATAAAAAATTGTAAAGAAGTGTAAGAAGTTATAAGTAGGTGTAAAAAGTTAGAAAAGTATAAGTTAAAGCTTAAATGAAACAGGGTCGAAGAAACGTCGTTCATGCATCTTTCATAGCAATATCAAAGAAACAATTCGGCATATCCCTTGGCCAAGCTCTACCATACAAAAGATCAAAAAATGGTATTATTATTGTGGTTAATATTTTGTATACGGTTCAAAACAGTAATATGAAAGAGGCATAATGCTATTTTTATAATACTTTAAATGTTTTATGATGAATAGTAATAAGGTTTACTGTTGTCGTTAATAGATTAAATTGATTTCTTTATTTGTGTAATATATTTATGTTTACCTGATAAACTGTATTATGTGTCGCACTATTATTTTCAATTTTTGGGTAAATTTATTTTGTTTGTCATTAGTTGATATTTTGGGATAGAGAAGTTTTGCAATAGACAAATTTTCAACAAAGGAACAAAAGTGAAATGAACAAATATCATTCCTCACTTTTGAAATGAAGAAGCTTAAATATAAATATCGGCTATCAAATCACTACAAAATTACAAAATAACATCAAAAATATTCTTAATTTCTAAAATTATATATAAAATTAGTTCAATAAATTCAGCAAAAGTCTTTCTCCTTAATTATACATCCTACGTTCTAAAATGATAATCAATCCGAAACTAAGCGTCTTATTTATGTCTCACAAGTATTCACTTATATGATAACAAGGTATCAAGATAAGCATAGCAATTTGGCAATTTGGGTCTTTTGTCCCCATGGATAAAGTGTACTTAAAGGGATATGGAAATTAATTAAGATTAAAAAAAGATTAATGGGTGATATTGATGTCTAATCAAAAGCATACATGTAAAAATACAAGTAATTTAGGTTGATTGATGTTTGATTTAAGAATGATTAGAGGGCAACTTGTGATGATACCCAATTAGAAAATAATAATAATAATAATAATAATAATAATAATAATAATAATAATAATAATAATAATAATAATAATAATAAGAGAGAGAATGGGGAAGCCTTGAATTCTTGCAAAGAGCCAAAGTATTGAATACGATGAGTTGTGAGTCTCGTGAGTATGCCTGATTTAACGGTAGGCTTTTTATTTTCTAAACTCTTCTTGCTTCTTCTACATGGGAAAAGCTATCCAAGTACTTCCAATTTTGTAATCTAAGCTCCCTTTGTGCCCTTTTTGGAAATCACAAAACTCTTCTTTCATGGCTTTTCCTATTTTCAAAAAATAAATTCAATAGTTTGTATGGCTTCCCTAAGATGACAAAAATGTAACTAAGCTACTTGTATATGTACATAGTTGTGTCATCTCATTTACTCGTAAACACTATATAATTGTGTCATGTATTTCGATAGAATTTGTCCGATATCCGATCTAATTTTAGTTTAAATGTTGATTAGAAATAAAAGATAATTTTTTTCTATACCTTACTTTAGGTGCTCATATTTAATATTTATTTTTTTCAAAAATTTTTATACATGATAATATATTGATTTCCATGTTTATTGAAAACGCGTTAATATTAACAATTTGTTTGGACTAAGGTTAGAGATGGGAGCGGAGGAGATGGGAGGTTACTTACCTCCTTTACCTTTGTTTGGAAAAATTAAACATAGGGTAAGGGAGGAGAGGAGAGGGGAATACTTCGCGCCATAACGATTAACCGGTTAATTTTGCGTGATTTGTAAAGAGCAGTTGGAAGAACATAACGATTAACTGACCATGAGGCATTTTTTTAACTGAAAAGAGCTCTGCAAATGAGAAATACACACGTCATAGAGATTACAAGATTATTTTATCTTATGTCTATTCTAATAAATTTTGGTTAAATTAATCAATTGGGGATATGCACGTTTAATTTATTCTACTAAAATTGTTTACTATTTTTCAAAAGTTATAAATGAGACAACTAAGATATCGTATAATTTTGAGTACATCAGTTGTATTTGTGTAACTGATTTTGTAATTTGTTGGTCTAAGCTCATAAATTAACGAGCGTTGTAATGACTTTGTACAGTTTTGAAAAGTAATATAATTATTTACTTTTTTAAAAAAAGATATCGTATAATTCATATGAAATGGACATCTTTGTTCATTCTTCCTACTGGTGTTATCAAAGAAATTGAACAGATTTGCAGGAATTTTCTATGGGGCATGGGACCTAGTGTGCAGACCTCGAAATGCAGGAGGCTTGGGGATCAAAAACTGTAATATTTGGAACAAAGCGGTTGTGGCAAAACACCTCGGTATATTGCAGCAGATAAAGAATGCCTATGGGTAAAATGGGTTAATGAGCTATACCTAAAATCAAAGTTAATCTAGACAGTTCAGAAGACTGCACTGCACATGACACTTGGAGTTGGAAGAAAATCCTAAAATTGAGGGACTCCTTTACTGCTAGATATATCAACTCCAAATGGTGCCAAAATGCCAATGGTAAATACACTATAGCCTCAGGATACAAGTGGTTGCTAAACAGATCCTAGATCCAAGTACTACCCCAGCTAGCATGGAGTAGATTTAATATCCCCAAACATAGTTTCTGCTTATGGAAAATTATGCAAGGCAAACTCAATACGAAAGACAAGGTTGAGAGCTAGAAACATGCGGATTGAAGAAACCCGCAACCTTTGCCTAAATAGCCATGAGGATCATCGACATCTCTTTTATAGATGTGCAGTAAGCCATACAAGTAATGAAAAATGTCCTTTCAACAATGAGAAGCTACTCAATAATCAGCTCGGTATAGGACCTTGCCCAGTAGATGAAGCGTATGAAACCAACCTAGAAAATGTTAGTAATGTTATATGTGTCTTCTACAACATATTGCCTGTCGGAAGTTAGAAACAGGTGTGTCTTCACTAGTGGCAGAACAGAGGGGAAAGATATAACTATACAAGCCATAGGGCTGATTAGAGCAAGGATAGCTTACCTTGCTAAGAAATGTAAAAACCTCAAAGTACAGCAAATGTTGAATTTATGATCTAAAGGCTTGAACATCATCATGTTCTCCCTTTAGATGATTGTAAGGTGGATAATTACTTCAGTTGGTAATGAGAAGACTCTCCACTATTATTTAAAAAAAAAAAGAAAAAGAAATGGACATGTTTGAATAATATATAAGATAAATCTTGCAAAAAAATAAAATAAAATAATTTGTATACTTCAAAAATGGCATAGTATATTCATGTAAGATCAATTCTAACTCTTGAACTATTAGTTTGAATTTCTAGTTGATATGGTTGTAAAAGCATGTCATTGAATCATTTGGAAATTATAGGCATTAGGTTTAAATCTGATCAAAATCCATTTGTACCACATAATAAAATCCATTTGTATGACATAATTTATGAGGAGCCCTGTTATAGTCATACTTTAAATGTGAAACTACAAAAATATTTATGGTTCTTTTATTATTAATTTAAACTTTTTTTCAAAATAGTAATTAAATATGATATCAAAACTTTCTTAAGCCATCAAATTGCAAATTAGAAAGCATCACATATTCTCATTATTGCTCTTTGATTGATACTATCTTAAAGGTTTATGAATTATTGGGTACACTTCTTATTGAAAATAGGGTATACATAGAAAAATAGGAATTGAATTTTGAGATTTTTTTTTTTCTCATGAGAATTGAATTTTGAGATTATAACAATATTTTAGGGCTTGTTACTTTTAACTATTAAAAACCTATGGTTGACGGTTACCATCAGTTACAATTAGAGGTTACCGACAGTATTAATGTTACAAATAGTTACAGATTACGATTAGATATTAACAGTTGAAAGACATCATGATTAGCAATTAGCGAACCAACGGTTATAAACGCTATCCCAAACTCTAAAACGAAAAGGTAATACTGAAGTCTATGTTTTTTTTTCTTTTTTTCTTTTGGGTTGTTGTCTTGATTATTCTTGGTTGGTTCATATAATCCGATTTGTGGGGCACTTAGTACTTGATTACTAGCCATATCATGATATGATATGTTGTTACCTTCTTCTTCTTTATTTTTAATTCTATTTTATTTTGGTTTTCTTTTCTTTTCTTTTCTTTTCTTTTTTTCTTTTGCCTTACAAATAATAGAGACTCGTGCATCCATGATCCATCAAAGAAAAAAACAAACCTTCGAAATTTTTTAGGTACTAATATTATCACTTCATCATGTCGTTCTGGATGTTTCTAGAGATTCACATATTAATGAAACACATTCTTCCCAAAAAACAAAAATGTTGGAAAATACTGCTTGAATTTAGAACATTTTTCTATTGGAAAACCAAATAATAGTCAATTACAAGCTAAATAAAGAAAAATATAATGTTACAGTCAATTAGAAGCTAAATAAACAACAAATATAATGTTGAAATCACTAATAAGTGATGACCTTTGTACATATTTTATAAATCTTCTTAATTAAAAAATTAATTTTGGGTGTCGTTTTTCCTTCCTTCTATTACTTACAACATTAATTTTCCATATTACTTTTTTTCAAGAGCTTTTCTCTGTTTTTTAGACCCTATTTGTCATAATAATTTCTTATGAAGTCATCTCATCAAAAAGAAAAAAAAATAGAACAGAAGGTAAAAATAGACCTGAAAAACTAACTCTATATTTGAAACTCGATCAATACCGAAAACAGATAATTCGATTTGGACCGAAGCAAGATATCACCCAACCTTAATCGAATTTTATCAACTCAAATATAGTACGATCTAAAGGGATTAGGCCTAAAACTGAAGGTTATGTACATTCTTTTATCTTTACCTTACAGCTTTACACGTCTTTACAATTTGTTACAGATTATTTACAAATTTTTACAATTAAACTTACATACTACTCTGATATGTGTTTTATATTCACGGATCGCCATCAATATAAAGAGGTGTATAAATAGATGCATTAATATTAAAGTATAAATGTATGTTAGATGAAATAAATGGTGCATGAATAAATTAATGCATGAATGTGATGAATAAGTGTACAAGTGCGATGTAAGAAGAGACTAAAATTAAGATTATATGAATCCAAAAACAGTCGCACCAAGCAATTACACGCGTAACTTTACTTTTTCAAGTTTGCATGGGCCACCTATTTCTAATTGTATCCTTCATTTGACACAAAACAAATAATTAATGCAAGTCGTGTCATTTTGAGAATTTGTTTGGGGCAACACATATATAGTAAGTGAATCAAGTCTATTTCAACTTATTTCATAACCATCTTATAATTTTTTTCTAAAGGTCAGATACAAAATATATTAGGTATCTCTTTTGTTAAGGATTTTATCTATGGTATCATCCGAAAATATACATATAAGGTCTTGTATTGAGAGAACGAAAAGGTATCGGTAAACCTTGGGATATATCACGGTTTGACAATCTAAGCAATCGTCATATTACCCTCTTTGAAAATATGCTTAACAGAGATACTAAAAAATAATGGAAGCATACCTTTGATATCCCAAACTAGCGGCTGAATTCTCCAAGTAATATGGATGTTATCTTGGACTACCTTAATAACTATCATATTGTCCCCTTTCAAAGTTTTGTCTTTAAAATTGTTTTAATATCTTTTCTCGTTGCTACGGATGAGTATATGTGCATAATATAAAACTCTAGTACCTACTTGAATGAATCGTCCTTGCCAATCACGAATTATGTATCCTGTTGTTGCTTCGATTGAATATAAAATGTCACCAAAGTTAAGTTGGATGAAGTTTCGTGGAGTTGAATTCCATCATACAAATCAGGTGATCTTGGATATCCGAACTAGATGTTGTAGTTTGTTTTGGTTTGGTAAAAGATTATATGAAGAAGTGTAAGGGTGCTATCACTCTACACAGTTACATTTGAGCGATCCTAATAGTTTAAGTACTTCATTATGAAAAACAAAGCCATTACATCTTTTCCATAACATCTTATAAAATTATATTTGCCATATCTGCTTTAATTTTCAGAGTTGTAGTTTATTATAAATATCAGTATTCTGTAGAACAATGTTTTAATGTTTCAATTTCTAAATCTCTACAACCCTCTTTACGTATGCATATACTCCAAGCTTAGCTTTAAAAGACATTCACACAATATAAGAACTCATAAACCGATACATATCTTTGATAGTTAACTATATACTTGCAAACTATATTAATCAAAACTGCATTGCTTATTATATAAATTCTGTCATAAATTTAATATTTTTTAATATTCTCTCATACTTTAAAATGATAAATATTTTAAAATTAAATAAATATTTTTAAACAGGGCCTAGAATACATATGAGATAAACACTTTTACAACATACTGTTATAAATATTATATTATGTTCAAATAGGGATAATTCACGTCTAATAACCCGATATAAAAAAATCAGCGTAGAATATATAAATATGAATATGCAAGGTATTATGTATTCCAAAGTTGGTAGTGAAATTGCCACGTGGGAAAGGACCCAAATCCTAGGTTGTCACGTAGGAACAGATCCCAACTGCCACGTTTTGCAGTGGCACCGGCTTAAACAAACAGTTACCAAAAAGAAAATGAAAAAAAAAACCCTCTTCCCCTTCCCCCATATCTACCCTTGTAACTATATATAGAGTCGAGAGAGAGACTGGAGAGAGAATGAGAATAACAAACAAGTAGGAAGTAGCAGAGCAGCAGCTGGTTCGCCATTTTTATTTCATTTTTACTCCAAAACAAAACTTGAAAGCAAATTAATGGCGGCTCCATCAGTGGCAACAGCGTCTATAGATAGAAAATCATCCATTGAAACCGAGCCTCGAACCCTTGATATTCAACAAATTCAGTTTGCCAGGGTATCTATTCATCTCCTTCCTTCTTTTTTTCTTTTCATTTCTGTTATTTCATTAAGTTTTTATTCCATTCGTCTCACTTATATCTTCTTACATATCTTATAACTCGTTATAGTTCCTAACATCCATAAGATTTTTAAGTTTTTTTTAAAAAAATTTGTGCTTATATAGCTAATATTAGTCTTTTTATTCTTTTTATATATATGTAGAGACTATTTTATACGCAATATTTTTTTCATTTTAATCGAATAATATTTTGACAGGTATAGTTGTTTTACTAGGTTGATATGAGACTATAAAAAGGTTATTGTTTTTTTAAAAAAATGGACGAGCAAGTGGTTTCATTATTTTGTAATATGTTAAGTTTTTTTCCTTTTTTTGTTTTTTTTTGGGGGGTTGATGGCATGGTTGTAATTCTGATGTGGATAGATTTAATTTGTATGTGTATATGCAGGAGGCAGCTTTATATGTGATGAGTACAAAGACTATAGAAGAAGCTCTTCAAATATTCACAGAGGTATTTATTTATTTATATTTAATACTTTATCTGCATCAAAAATGAATATTGTCTCTGTTATTAAAAGAAAATAGGACATCTAGCGGGTAAATAAATAAGGTTGGGAATTATAATATATTATTCACCCTTATAAATAAGGGTATTTGTACGAGTTTATAAAATTTGTATTCATTTAAATCACCCATTTTTTTACATACAAGAGGCTCGGTAAAATAGAAGTGAAATGGTGGATAAATTTCGATAAAATAAAAATAAATCGGTGAGTAAACTTTTTAAAAATTATTACGACAAATCTGGACTCGGATTCTGCTGCCTATACATATATAGTCGTGAACTAGCTGAGTGGGTTATGGAGGATTCCAGAAAAGAGAGTACAATAGTTGGCCTAATAGATTATGACACCAATAGATTCAGCTGTGGTAGTAAGGTGTTCCAGGTGTTAAGTCTTCTTTGTTTCACCCAAAAATATATAAAAGCGTTTTAATTTATATTAAATCATAGATTATTTGATAGTCAATTTATCACAATACAATTTACCTCTAGTTAAGGTACAACTAAAAATAAATTTTCTGATTTTTTTAAAAAAATAAATTTTGGTGTGCGTATTTTTTTCTCTTGTATAATAGTGTAAAATTATAAAATTTAATATTATTCCGTTCACAATACTTGCAGGGTCTAGAGCCTGTGGTGAATCCAGTAGAGAGCGTAGAAGCGCAAAATAATTTGATTCCAATAGAAATATGGGAGAGTGATTCAGAGTCAGAGTCAGAGGAAGACGAGCACACCGTATGTACGAGTGTTCACAAACGCCAATTTCGAGTGGAAAAACTAAGGGATGTGCTTACTGCTCCCTTTTAGTACACTGGAAAAATGTCCTTGTCAAAGTTTCCTATGTACATACTCTGCGAGGAAATCAAAAGTCTGAAGTCAGTTTTGTTTTTAAGAATTCTATCACAGAATTGTAGTACTAGTTGTTTATATGTATGTGCTTTTGATTCTGCAACATTGCTAGACACAGAAACCAATTTGTACTCAAACTTCATGATGCTTCATATGGACCAACTAATTCAGTTGTGGCTCCAAATAAGAGTAAATACATTCGGGCCATAGTTGAAACATATATTATATGATTCAAAGTCTTATTGGGAATCTTAGGCTACAAATGTTACTAATAATTGTAAAAAGTCGAGGCTAATTGTCGGATCGAGCATTTTTTTAAAAAAATTATGTTTGCATTTTTATTTATGGTTTAGATGTTTTAAAATTTTATTATTTTTTAAAAGTATTTTTAACTATATCTTTTCACAACATAGGCACATTTTTGACAAATTTATGAGAGCTTTCTCCAAAACTATAAAGCAATCAATTTTCTATGGAAATATTGAAGTAGGAAATAAAACTTGAATTTATTGAGAAATGTTCTGACAAAAGTATACTAGTAGAGAAACCAAGTACCAAATGACAACATAACAGAAAGCTCTTATATAACAACAGTTTCATAGAGAACAGCACAGATGGGGATTATATGCAATACCAAGTACTGCACTGAAGAGAGACTTGCTGGATGCAGTATTTGTAGTTGATGGCATTAGCAGAGGGAACGAAGTCAGACTGAAAGATCAGCAATCTCTATGAATTCTCTAGTAAGGTCGACACCAGCAAGCATCTGTGACCAATCAACCTCGGTATTAGAGCAGCATGCTGCAACACCTAAGTCCTCCAGCCCATCAAAGAAATCATCACCCAATTCTGTCTCCGTTCCATCAACTGGGGTATTCTCAGGCGGGGCACCATCGGTGGTGAATATGGACAACATTTTATCAAGCTGATCCCCTGTATTGGGGACAGAAATTGATGTCTCAACCGTAGGGTCCAACGTGATAGAGTCACAGGGAGTCGGTGTAGTGGAATCAGCTAGAACATCATTCTTGGGATGCAACACAATATCTTTATTAGTCTCCACATTACAATCATCATCCCATTCTTCCTCCACAAATCGAGCCCCATAATGCTCCCCATTTTTAGGACCCAGACCACTTTTCTGATAAATCTTGCAAATAGCATACGAGTCTTGTGTGACACCTTCATTGGCAAGAAGTTGATCTTCAAGCCTATATTCATGTATCACCCAATCAGTTCGGTCTCCATTGGGTGGCTTTCCACGATGGAAAACCAAAGTCTTTATCTTTCCTATTGGACGGCCCTGATATTGAACCGATCTGTCATTTCCCGTTGACTTCCAGTACCCATACTTGGTGGCTCTGTTGGTTCTGGAGCCACTGGCATATTTCTTTGCCCGTGGGCAGAAGAAATACCAGTTCAAGTCCCTAGTTTTCAAACAAGACATACAAGGCAGGTCCCACGGGGCGAATCTGTAAACGTCCACCTCAGCCATCACTTGGTGGCGGATTCTTTTCCCCATGACCTTCCTCTTTAGATAATACATTAGCAACTCTTCATCAGTAGGGTGGAAACGAAAACCCGGTAGAACAGGTTTGGATGCCATGATGAGATCCATGTCTTAACAGGAATCAAAGAACAAGACGTTCTTTGGTATTTAGCCAACAAGGAATTTGACTGACTCAAACACACAAAACTGCTGCTGAATCAGAGCGAGTAGCACAGAATGATGGATGATGAGGATAAACTCAGTGTAACGCAGATAGACTCACTCTGATCCTAAAAATAAAAACCTTCAAGGGCACCACCACCACCTTCCCCTCTTCAAGAAACAAAAATCCCACAAAAGAAGCCACAAGTATTTCCTCTTGATGTCATCAGAATCCATGCAGGTCTGTCATGAGAATCAATGGCAAAATATCAGCCTCTTAATTACTAAACACAAATCAAATTTTTCTCAATTATTTAACCAAATGAGCAATAAGTATATGCAACAGAGAAGTCATCAAACACAACAAGATCAGGTGCTTTCAGACCCCAAGTAGCAAATTTAGCAATCAAAACATAAAAGTCCCCTCAATTAAGCAATCCGTAGTACCCTCTGCCAAGGGGAAATCCCACAAACAGTTAAGCAGGGCAGTCAACAAACAAATCAAGCTCAACTAATTTTTTTTTAAAAAAACCCTATATAAGAAATTTCCTAAACCAAATTCCCATAAAAATCATCACATTAAGGATCCTCTTACAACCTCCACAATCGAGACAAAAACCCCCAAAAATTTCACATACGGATGTTCATCGAAAAAAATCAAAGTCAACGGGCTTCAAGAAACACAAAAACAAGAACTTAGACCCAAAAGCAGTATAGCATATGGATAATCATCAATCAAAGAAACCGGACCCAACAATCAAAATCCCTAGAGTTTCAATTGTTATAAACGAAAACATCGATGATCATATCATTGACTCAGACCCACAAAAGCAATTACATCGATGATCATATCATTGACTCAGACCCACAAAAGCAATTACATCGATGATCATATAATTAAGTGCACAAAAGCAAGTGTACAGACGATCATATAATTGATTCAGACCCACAGAAGCAATTGTCGGAAATCACAACAAACAGCGTAAACCCTAACAGATATAAACCCTAATTCCCAGATACAAATCCAATCAACAAAATAAAACGAAATTCGATCAAGAAGAGAGGAATCGAAGACGAACCTGATCAGGGCAAGAGATGGAGGCGCAGGAAAGTCAGGGAGGCGGAGGGGAAGAGAGAGGAGAGGACAAGAGAGAGAAAGTGGAGAATTCTGTTCAATGTAGCGAAGTAGAGCTTTGATTTACGGGGTTTTGCGAGTTAAATAGAAAGAGGAGAGAGATGGAGGGGAGACTCGGGTTAACGACTAGTAAAAGGATTAGCGTAAGTTGAAAGCTTCCGCCTCAAGCAACAGAGGGCTTCTAAATAGATCTATCAATTACTGATAAAATATTGGTTGAGGTGTTAATAATTTTATCCCGAACAAAATATAAGTTTGAATTCTCAAAAGTATAGTCTTCGTCAAATTTTTACCTTAAATAATTGCAGCCCAAAAGAATTAAATTTTTTACAAAAAGCAAAAAAATAAATAAAAGAAATGAGGTGATTAAAAAAGTAAATAAAAGAAATAAACCAAACACCTTGCGTCACCGTCCATTTTTAATTAGTAAATACTGAGTAAATATGATCATATTTTCTAACTATCATGGAGTATAATAGCACGGGCTAAGCAAATAAGAAGGAAAATAATATAAAAGGAATTAATTACTGTCTTCACTTCACTAAGGTGATCATTATTACGAATTACATTGTAGTTTCAAGTGTATAAACTTTAAATACAAAAGGACAAAAACAGTCTACTCCACGTGTTTCAAAATACTTATCGTTTTAAGGTTACGAGAGACTACCAAGAAAATACTAAATTTATGATATAATTTGTGTTAAAAGATCAAGTTACCCTAAGATTTTATTATAAATGAAGAAAATAAATAAGAAAAGAAGAAAGAAAAAAGCAATTAATAAGAAAATAAAATAAAATAATCATTAATACGTTATAAAAAATATTACCCCGCTAAAAATATATATTGTTCTAACTATTAGATGACAGTTGACCCGAAACTACAAATCCCCGTCCATAATATAAGTTAATTTAATCATCAACGAACCCTGCTCATTATCTTTTAATGCATCATATGAAAAAGATGTCTTAATGAGATTTATCGGAACAAAAATGAAAATTTAGAGCAACAATTAAGAAATTCAAAAGAGTTAGAAAATGTAGAAGAAGGCCTGGGCCAAATACCTCTGGGCTTTGTTGAACACTAAATTTAGTTGCCTATGTGAAATGTAAGTCCACATTTTGAAAGGATACATCGCAATTAGACAAAAACATTTTTTCCTTTCTCAAGTCTTGGTCCATTAATTTAATAGATAAACTTCAAGATTCAAAATTTTAGGCATTTAAGGATCTCTTCATTTTCGTGTTTATAATCATATTTATGATTACTAATAATTAATTAAAAATCGTCAAAATAATAACCAGTTAAAAATTAAGGATCTCTCTCTCTTTGCTGCTGTAATCTACATGGAAACGCAAGGTTCCTTTTATGTTCAATTGCCGTTTTACTAGTACTATTTTCAAGCAAGGTTCTAAGATTTCTAGCACTATCTGTATTCTTAAATTACTTTATATGGTGAATGAATATTGATTTCAGATAAATTGTCCTTCCCGAAAGAAGTAACTGCACTGACAAGCATACAAGGAAGAAAGAGATATACTATACAAATGACAACAGGAAGCCCCTGTTTAAATTCTTATAACAATGTCATCAGTTTCAGAGGTTCCAGCAATCTAAACACAGTTTACATCACAGTCTTCTTTTCTTTTTCTTTTTTTTTGGGATAAGAAAAAGTTTAAGTCTCAATGTAAATCCAGCAAGCTAACACAGTTTACATCAGATACACCTAAATAAAAGACAATCTTCTTTTCTTTTCTTTTTTTGGGGATAAGAGAAAGATAAGTCTCATGTAAAGAAAGAAAGAAAACTAAAGCCAAAAGAAATAGATACTTAGTTCAGATCATTCAGTTCCAAGAACCCAGGGAAGTCGTCTGGCTGCTGTGGCCACTTGAATAGCGACCAGTCGAAATCAGCAGCAGAAGGCTGAGGTGCAGGAGCATCTAGATCTTGCAAACCATGACAGAAGTCATCCAGCTCTATAAATCCAGAGTGAGATCCAGGGCCAAATAAATCTTCCAGACCGTTAAAACAGTCATTATCAGCCAGGGGTTCATCAGGGGCAGCTCGCTCAGTTCCGATAGTAGCAGTTGGGTCAGTGGTAGTAGACGGGGTACAAGTAGCAGTAACAGATGCGGTCAATTGCTCCATAGAAGGAGCCAAACCAGGAGTACTCAAAAAATTTACATTCTCAGACGGACCAACATTCTCGGGGTGTGGTACAGGTTCCTGATCAGTTTGCACATTATTATCATCATCGCTCTCCCATTCCTCCGGCAGAAAGCGAGCTCCATACTGCTCGCCATTTTTAGGACCCCAGCCACTCTTTTCATAAATCTTGCATATAACATACGAATCCCGTGCCTCTTTGTCAAGAAGTTGGTCTTCAAGCTTATATTCATGCATAACCCAATTAGTTCTATCACCACCTGGTGGCTTTCCACGATGGAAAATCAGAGTCTTGATCTTTCCCACTGTACGGCCACAAGATTGCACAGTTCTATCAACTCCCGTAGATTTCCAAAATCCAAACTCGGTTAATCTATGAGCTCTGGTACCACTGGAATACTTCTTCACACGTGGGCAGAAGAAATACCAATACAAGTCCCTGGTTTTCAGGCAGGACTTGCCTGGCAAATCCCATGGTGCAAATCGGTAAACATCAACATCCGACATGATCTGACAAGGGAATGATTTCCCCATAACCTTTCTTCTGAGATGATACATAAATAACTCTTCGTCTGTTGGGTAGAAACGAATGCCTGGGCAAGGGGGTTTGCTTGAAAGCACGTGATCCATGTTTTAGTATTAATCAAAAGAACGGGATGTTCTTTCTTATTTCACAATTAAGTAATCAAGTCACTCAAATTCAGAGAATATGAAACTGTATCAGAGCGAGTAAGAAAGCAGCGAAGGACGATGAATAGTGGAAAACGATTACGCTCACTCTGATGGCAAAAATAGAAGAGCTTTCAAGAACCCCACCACCTTCCCCTCTTTATGAAACAGAAATCCCACAAAAGAATCCACAAATGCTTTTTCTTGATGGCGTCAGAAGACATGGAGGCCTGTAGTGAGCAACATTGGCAATCATTCCCTCATGAGTAACACGAACAAATCAATCTTCTATCTCCACGAATCAATCAAATAGGCAACAACACTATGAGATAGAGAGAGTCAACCAAACAACGCCAGCAACTCTCTCACAAACCCCAAATCAGAAACCCAAAGCCTAAAATGGCAAAGCCTTGGCAATATAGCCCTAATCAGTAAATTTAAATCTACGATCTTCTTGGCAAAGTAATCAAAACCCGTATACAGACTCGAACGATTCGATCAAAAACCCTAAACAGTGGCCAGAAGCAATCAGCCCCTCAGGGCCTCACCACAAACAAACACCAATCAAACTCCCTCCCTAAACTCCCTCTCACACCTCAATCAAACCAACAAACAACCGATTACAGAGAACAGAAATCCAACAAAACAACTTCGTCAAAATGGAGAAGCCGAACACAAAGACTCATCCACGACGGCTCAAATCACAATAATAATACAAAAAAAACACAAAATTTTCGCAGCAATCAAACCCTTAAACACTTTCCCAATATCAACATATAGAATCGAATCAAAACCCAAATCTGGGCATGAACATTAGATCGATAAACCAACCAAAACCGAGAAAACAATCGAACAATCAAAAACCCTAAACCCTAATCAACGACTCAACCAAATCAAAACAAAACTACAAGAAAAGGATAGGAAAAGGGAATCGAAAACCAACCTGAATCAGAAGAGGAGAAGATCGCGAGAGGTTGAATGGGAGGGAATGCGAGGTGACTAGAGAAGAGAAGCGAAGTGAAAGGTGGAAGAAGATATTAATACCAAGGAAGAGGATAGAGAGGGAGGGAGACTGTGTTTGACGAAGAGGGTTTGATGGTAATTCAGATTAGGAAAGCTTCGACTCAACGCTTCGTTAAGAAGCCAAGGATTTTGATTGGCTGGCTGACTACAAATTTCATTGACTTCTCTCTCTCCTTTTCTTTTCCTTTTTTTTCATGGAAATGTTTCCTTATTTTTCTCTGTCCTGTAAATGTTTTTTTAAATGGAAATATTTGAATTGAAAAAAAAAAAAAAGGAATGGGATTTTTGTTTCCCTTAATGTGTAAGGCTACTTCAGGGTTTTTTTTTTTAAATGATAATCTAGGGTACATTTGATATTTGTTGATGTTCTAGAACATTCTAGGACATACGAGATTGTCCCAGATATTGTTAGTGTCATAGTACTAGTTTTGTCATATCATCTATATAGATGACTATCAATATGATGTTGATTTAGGAAAATTATTTCGTATGTGATTAATTCAATTAAAAAAGTATTCATTTGATACTAATATTGTGATAATTTTAAAAATTTTAGACTTAACATTAAATTAAATATAAGTTATTTTAAGATTTAATTTTTAAATATGATTAAAAAGAAGGTTTAATTTATACTTTACAAAAAGCAATTCTTAGTTCTAAGAGACATTCCATTACGAATGAAGAAAATAACACTTTAAATAAGTTTGTGTGTGTATATATATATGTGTGTGTTTAAAATAGTTATTAAAATTAGTTTTTAGTTGGAATGAGTTGTAATGACTAGTTATTATAGTTGTTATAACTTAAATGAGCTGAAAGTTATTACAAATGTTTATATATATATATAATTTTGAAAAGGCCTTAAAAAACAAATACTGATCACTAATGCATATTTTGTTGATAATACGACGGAACATGTTATTAAACATCAAGACAACAAAGATTGGGTTGCATAATAAATCTAAAACAGACGAGACATAATTTATGAAGGTACACTAATCGAAATGCTACATTTTTCTCACCGATGTGTGACAGATCTTATTTTGATATTTTTGAGTTTCATTCACTTTTTGGTGATGAATCTGCAGAGGGTTTAAGCTGAATGTTTGTTTTTCCAAATTTTCCATGGCCTGTTTGCAATGTGGCTTTGAGGTTCTGGATTCTCTTGACTTGGGTGGCTATGCTGCCGGAGAAGTCAAAAAGCTGGAGAAACAGCACAGGGTTCAAGGATTTTGGGGGAACTCTATTTTTTAGCTTTTCGTTTTAACATTTAAGACTATTGCAATTAGGCATGGAGAAATTCACCCTCCCTAAGGTTCTATTTGGATCTACGAAAGTAAGTTTGAAAGGAATTAAGAGCAAAAAATTGAGCAGGAAAAAACTTGAGAGAAACTTTTTTTTTTTTTCCTTGTTTGGCTTAGAGAAAAATATAAGGAAAAAATAATTTTCCAACTAACATTTTTTCCATTGTTTAGAAATAGAAAAATTGATTGGAAAAATAAAAAAGCCTAACCTAGCGAGTTTCTAACTTCATTAAACTATTGTGTGCAAGCTCTCACATCAGGGACATAAATTAACCATGACTAAACCAATCGCTTGCAACATATAACAATCAATGAGAAATTACCATCACATTGAAAAATTCAAAAACCAAATTTGACAAATAGCTCATCATTGTTTTTAATATTGTCATCAAAAACCAAATTGATAAGGAACTCATAACCATTGTTAATATTGTCATAAAAAATCAAATGCTAAAATTAAAATCCCTAACAATCTCAAAAGTAACACTATATTATCCAACATATCTCCAAACATTTTAAAAATCAAACACAAAATTTACAATCCATAACGGATAAGATGCTAACACATTAGATAACATAATTGCCAAACTTCACTTTCAACTACAACGCATGACGAGCACTTGGGGTAGGCGAGGAGCTAGGGGCGATGTGCTTGAGGGAGTGAAGTCTTCCTCATTTTGTTTGAAGCCATTGATGATCAAACTACAAAAACACATAAATCATCGCCAAAACTATAGCATATAAAGATAATAAAGGCAGTTATAAAGTGTGTCATTCGTCCTTTTCCTTAATTAGTTGGTATGACTTCTCTCATAATTATAGACAAAACCCAACAAAAAATAGAAAGAAACAGTTGAAATTCAAAGAAAATATCTCATTCTCCCATAATTAGCATTCCCTTCTAAGTTATAAATTATATCGAAAACAGTTCAATAAGGCTGTCAGGTTTCCTATCAAACTCAGCAATTTTTTAAAGAATTTTGTACATATTTGGTCCAAAACAAAGGGTCGAACATCTATACCCATGTCCGTGTGTCAAGTACCCAGGTCAAAATCACATAGTAAATTATGTATGCTTTTTTGAAATTTATTTTTAATATATATTTGACATTTTGCGTGACTAAACTATTTATTTATTATGATAAACTAAATTATTTATTAAAATATAGAAAATATTAAAATAAAAAATATTAACTTAAATACGTAATTCAAGTTCAAAAGTAATCATATACAACATTAAGCACAAAATTGACAATTTACAAATGGAATAACAGCAAGAAAGCAGCAGTGGATGTTCAAGAATAGGCATACTAGAAGTAGAGATTCCTCAATCTAGAGTTCGTCGTTCCCACAAATCTATCCAATGGTATTCCAAAGAATAAATTTAAGAATCGGTTAGAGAGAGAAAATGCTGAGTTCAGTCGGATTCGAAGGTAATCTCCAAACACAATTTGATCCAAAATCAGCCAAATCATGATCTGTCATACGACAATTAAATGGTCTCGTTACGACCAAATCATCGGTTTGTTATCAAGAGACAAAATAAAAATCCGGTGAAAACCCACAAAATTGAATAGGTTATACTACTAGGTAAAGGGATCCAATATTCCAAATAAAAATTGTTATCATCTATCCAGCAAACCCATCTCAAAGAAAATGTTAGGTCATGAAAAAGTTGCGTTTTATAGGTAATTTGCAATTAAACGACCAAATCAAGAAGAATAACACTTTATCCAAAAATTCCAAACCCACATGGATAAATCCACTCAGTCACAAACACACAACATCAAGTGCCCACAAATTCACATAATTTGTCCAAATGAACCCAAAAACGCTTAAATCCATATTGAACCCTAAAACCCTAATTTGCATCATATAAGAAGGGGATGGGTTACCGGAGGAGAGAGAGAGAGAGATATATAGATTTACTAGAGGAGAGAAATCGTTGGTGAAGGAGAGAGATCGATGGTAGAGAAGAACACCTGGTAGAGAATAGCGTGAGGAAAGGAGAGCTCGAGGAAAGCGAAGAGTAAGAGGCAAGGGGCTCGGGGAGGCCCTCATTAACTCTAGCAAGGAAGAACGCCGGTGGAGGTGTGTTGAGCAAAGTGTGAGAGGCAAGGCTCGGGAGGAGGCCTCATTTCATTTTCCAGCCATTTTCCTTATTGTTTTGTGGAGAAAATCTTTTATACTAACTTTCCCTAACCTTTTCCCATATTTTCCTTTTTTAAGTTTTTTCCCATCTCTTTTTCTTTAATCCAAATTTCTTTAATCCAAACAAAGGAAAAAAAGTAACTTTTTAAATTTTGTTTTCTTTTCAAACTATTTTCATATGTCCAAATAGACCCTAAGATATCCATACAATTATTCATAATACACGGTGCTATTTTAGGAATTACAACCAAGTTCTTATTAATAATCTTTATCGAGAGGGTAATAGAGCTACTGAACAGATTGCAAAATTTGGTCGTTATATTTCCTATTTCATGTTTTGGGATTCTTTTTCTTCTTCTTCTTTTATCTCTATTTTAGTAGAAAACAACTTGGATAGAACCCTCATGAGAAAAGCACCTAATAGTTGTTGTACTTACCTTTCCAAAAATATTAAAAAGTATTGCAATTATTTTATGTTCGGTTAAAAGTAATATGACAAAAATCATATTTGAAGTCAATTATGCAGATGCTATATATTTTCTATCTGTACTTCTAACTATACATTATAGATGTTGACAAATTCAGAGTTAAATATAAATCGAATAAGGCTCTGTTCTATTTATCTTTAATTTATAACCTTACTATTTCTTATAACTTCTTACAACTTTTTTGCGAGTTGCTTATAACTTCTTAGAACTTCTTTACAACTCCTTACATTTTTTATAACCAACTTTACAACTATTTTATAACTTCTTCTAACTGTTTACATTTGTTTACAACTTCTTACAACTTTACTTACAACTCTTTATAGCCTTACAATTCCTTACAATTGAATGAAACATGGCATAAATTGAATAGTGTGAAAAATTTTCGGGATGAAAGAATTCTAAATTCGAGTTAAAATTGAATTCAACAGATACAATATTAAAAATGTTATATAGGGACTAAAAACTGAAAAGAATTCGGATAATTAAGTAAGATGAAAATTTGTGTGTGCTGTTGTAGTCTGTGGTATCGAATAAAGTACTTCATTTACGTGTTTTTTTTTTTTACTTTTCAACAATTAAAATGAAAAATTTCGTGTATTGTGTTTCACTTGATAAAAACAAAAATAATTAAAACCAGAATTAGATAAATATGAATGTTGTTCGAGGTATACAATACAAGCACTGGACAGATTGAAGACGCCGTAAAGCAGATCCAGTATGGAGGAGGACTAATCCAGGATTATTCAACCTTAATACTTCATCAATTCATAATTAATAACACATGAATTCAAGGCCCATGGGCTATTGTGTGGGTCAAGTCTCATTGTACTAGTGAGAACATTAGGCCCATATCCTTGAGTAGTTTGGGCCAAAACAAATATAGTACTGTGCATACATTAATTAAATTACGAAAACCCAAATCCACAATCATCATTAATAGTGAAAGTAAGCAATCATTGTTTGATATTATGTGGTGCCCTTAATTAAAAAAAAAAAAATCTATCATAAAATTATGGTTTTTTACAGACATGTCAAAAACCGAAAGTTATTAACACGAACACGATCAAGCCCAAAATCGAACTCATTTGTCAGGTTATCTATTACATTAAGTTAGTGTTCTTTTAGCATGTTTTTTTTACAGATATGAATAAAAATATCACTATCAAAACCTTAAAAGTGATCGTATTAAGTTATTATTTGTATTGATAGCACATCATAATCAGCTTCGATAAGATTTATCCGTCAAGATGACAATATTGAGAAAAGGAGTCATCCATAATTTCGAGAACACGTACGTGTAAATTCAAATTAGCAGCAAGGCATTACGTGCACGAGAAGTACAGACGCACATTTTGGTGGAGATTACATTGGAGAAGTCCCCAAAATTCATATGGTTGGCCGACGATACATCAATTCAAAAGGTCCTTGAAAACTCTCTCTCTCTCTCTCCCAACAATGGCCTTTCAAGCCCAAAAGGTTATAATCAAGTCAAGTACTGTGCTAATTATGCATGAAGGTTGCCATCTCCCTAGTTATTATCTTACTTATTGGAGTGAAGACCACACATCTTGGACCAATTGTCACCACAACTTCTCGTCGGTTTTAATCTTTGCTTGTACCGTGTAATTGATTGACTGAATTCTGATTAGTTAAATACTACAAGAATGTATCGGTAATGTATTGGTTGAAATGGTACCAGCATCACCCCGACAAAGAGGATAATACAAATTTAAATTTTCAAAAGTGTACTTTTTAAAAGCGGTTTTACCTTAAACGCCTGCGGTCCGAAAGATATTGAGAAATACAAATTACAAAGATGTCCCTTTAATGACTAAGGGTACTTTGTGGATATCATAATTTAGTCTAGCATAATAAATAAATAGTTTAGTCACACAAATGTCAAATATGATGTTTAAAATAAAATTTTAAAAAAATAAGTGTAGAAGGTATAAATGTAATTTATATATCACGTAATTCTTAATTAATGTCAAAAATAAATATAAATAGGGAATAAAAATAATTATAATATTTTATGAAACTGAAGTAACGGTAAACGTTACACTACTTATAAAATGAACTAGTTTTTAATTTACATTCTAAAAGTACGTTTGGGCCACGACGTTAACAAAGGAAAATAAAATCTCATAGGTTGGTTGGTTCAAGATCCACTTTGATAAACTTTAGCTTCACTCAAAGAAAACCAAAAAAAAAAAAAATATGTAAAAAAACAGAAGTAGGAAATATTTTATTGACTTGAAACGTAGAATTGAGGACTGGAAAAACAGGAGTCAAAGTTAGATAGATATTACTTTAATCAGACATCCTAATCCTCATCTTAAATTAACACCTTTTTTCTTATTATATTAATAAAACCAATCCACTGGAGTCGCTCCTCGAAATTCCAAATATACTTACTGACTCATTTCTTACTTAATCCCCTGATTTTACATCTAATGTTGGCCCCATAATAATAATAATAATAATAATAATAATAATAATAATAATAATAATAATAATAATAATAATAATAATACAGCATTAATTTGTGCACTAATTTAACGTAACATTGAAAGAAAAAAAAATGTGCATTCAAATTCTAAAACTAAATAAACAATTTAATAGGCAACGACATGCTTCTAGTTAGTACAAATAAAACAGTAATTAACATGATAACAGTTTTATTCTGACAATAAATATAACACAAATTTAAATCTCCAAAACCGTATTTGTTGAGAAGGTTAAGCTCTCACGACTCGAAACATATATGGTGTTGGTAGATTTAATTTCCTTAGCAATAATCAATATGTTGAAAGTGAAATTATACTATAATATATTGATCTAAGGAACGTTGTTCTTGTTTTTTTGGATAAGTCGTTCACTTAGTTCCTATAATTTTCTTATCTTAACATATAAAAATTGTTTCTAATGCAAGGTTTTTGAACCACAGGGTTCAAATTTAAGATTATATTTAGGAGGAGAATAAGTGTCAAGTTGTTTAAATTATTTTTTATTATTAGAGTGTAAAATTTTAGCCAAAATTAACACTTACATTATTGTTTTTGGTATGATGAGAATATACATAATTATAAATATTGGCCCAAAAATAAATTTAATGGTTATATAAAATGGTTGCTTTATAATAAGTTTTCTAGTATCATTTAAAAATAGAAAAAAGGAAAAGATGAAAATAATAGAAGCATAAAAAGGTAGAAAATAGGAGAAGAAAGGAATCAAAAAACAAAAACAAATAAGTTGGGATGCTCTTCTATAAAAAGCTCAGTGCCATACATCCACTCAACTACTGGAGGAATCGACACCGTCGATCAAAATCAAAGCCTCATCTTAACGGCTCCGATAGCGACAGTCACTGACTCGTGTCAACGCTAAGTGACATTAGCGCATCATAGAGCCCCCCTTTTTTTTCTAATTTCTACTACAGTACATTCGTTCCGTGCGCATCTAGCTCCCTCTCTCCCTCACACTTCACTCTTCTTCACCAACCAAAAAAAAAAATCAAAAGAAATTCGAAAGGGAAATCATTTTCGTTGGTATTAAAATCTAACATGCGCAAATCTTGCCATTTTATACAAGATCCTTTCTGTGCTCTTTCACTTTTTTGTTTTCTCTCTCTAGTTTCTCTCAACCTGCCCCCAGACACGGATCTGAAACCAGTGTATGATTTCACACATTAAATGTAATACCTTCCATTAGTTCACTCAAATCTTCTCAGAGCCCAGGAATAAAGGCAACATTTTTTGTCTCGATTATTTTCTTAATCTGGGTATTGATACCATTTTTGATTTGAACGGATTTGGGTGAATCCCAGATTGCATTTTATTAAATTTTCAGCTCGCGGGGAGCCATTATTTCGAGGGATTTTATCTGGGCATTTAAGTTTAAGCTGGTTTTTGTTGTGAACTCCAAGCTTTGATCAAGAACCAATGGGGAAAAGTATGGATTTTTGGATGCGGGCATTTGTGGGTTTTGCTGTTTTTGGGAAATGGGTGCTTCTTGTTGAAGGGTTTAGTTTTGCAAATGTGAGTCACATTTCATACTTGGAGACCTATGATGTCTCTGACAACCCTCAAGCTTTGATGGTGCCTCTCACTCTTATCACTGGAGCTGATTCTAAGGGTGCTGGTAAGGCCACTCTTTTCTCTCTCTTATACTTCTTTGTTCATCATTTTTATTGTTCTTTCTTTGTTTATTCATCATTGGTTGTGCTATGTGTATACGTTCAGACTCTGTTGTTTCAGTACCTTGTTCTTCTTTCTTTAGTGTTTTTATTTTCTGATATCAAATGTTATTTGTGCATAACATTTTGATTGATATCTAATCTTAGGGTCTGAATTCAGATCTTTGTTTGCAATGCCACCTGCAATTACCCCCTCCCAAAAAGAAAAAAAGAAAATTCTTCTGCCATATTGATATGTTCTGTCTCTATAGTGGTGCACTATCACACATTCAAAATTATGTTCATGTCATTATGTTTCCTTTGAATCGTTGTGCCTTTTAGGAGTAAAAAGATAAGATCGCATTCATCTCTGTATTCCTAGGTCATGCCATCAACATAAATTGTGTGGCGGTGGTTCTGGTTGTAGGGTATGTCCTGTTTAGTTGGGAAGTATGCTTCACCTCTCCCCTCCCCCTCTGTTTTTATGAGAAATTTCTTATTTGTTTAATTGAGCTTAAAGTCTATGCTTCGGATAGGTCACTTGACCTCCCAAGTTTGCATTTTCTGCTTAATTAATCACAAAATAGATTGAAATTAAATTTTGAATTGGTGATTGAAAGCAATTTGTTTTTTGTTTATTTGTTTTGGAAAATATGTTATTGTCTTTTGTGAAAGCTTGTTATTAAATGGAGTTTAGGGGATATTTTATAGTGCCTTCTCTATTGATGAATGCAACTTGATGAGCAAATTTGATCGATTCTGGCAGCCAATATAGTCCATACAGTGAAGCATAATTTTTTAAGAACTTTGTGTTCCCTTGAACCCTTCTATCCCCTATTTCTATTTAATTTTTTCGGTATCATGGTCCTTAGGGAGAATTGCACCTAGTAGGTCACAGGATGAACTTGGTACTTTCCAGTACGCATGAAGCTCCAACACGTAAGTAATAGTTAATTAGGTATCCCCGGGAGACCTTGTATCACTGTTGATATGGGTTTGTCCATGGGATATGATAGTGAATCTAGTAGTTGATTCTTTTTGGCCTAATTTGAAGTGTCCTGCATCATGTCTTATCCGGGTTTGTGAGAGGATAAATTTGATTGCTGTTTTAGGAGGCTGATTAATGTGGAGTAACAGATTGGTAATCTCACTTAGTGGGCTCTTTGAAAGCTGCTGAGGCCGATAGTGACTTTTCAATGGATAAGGCTATTAGCAACTTGCTCTGACACATTTGTGTGTGGAAATAGTTGTAAAACCATGCCAAGTTTGTGTCTACTTGTTGCGGCTACATGTATTCTCCTCAACATAAACAATGTCTCAAATCCATGCTTGAAACCTTCCAAGTCCCCTATCAAGGTTTTATATGATTTTAGTATCTCCTAAGTGGATGGAAAATATAATGATTGTGCTGTCGACCTCTTCATTCAGTTCAACTACTTTTATTTGGCGGTCCGTATTTCCAATATAAGTTTGGACACCATACAGTTCATTTGAAAATGAAATCACTTTTTTTTTTTAATAATAAAAGTTAAGAGTCCAACATGTGGTTCTGTGTATGCTATGTGAGACTTTATCATGGATGTAGTTGAATCCATGGACACTTTACATGTATACCTACAAAAATCAACATGTATCAACTTTGTTCATTTGTATGTACTTTGGACTTGACCATATAAATTGAGTTCACGTTATTGCACGATGTATCTTTTGCTTTCTATCAGTGATAATGATGGTTTCTTTAGTTTGATGCAGAGTGATGATATTTCTCTTCTCTATTCCATCATCATGCTTTTCACTTTTATTTGTTGGCCTATACCAGTCACTCTAACTTCCATCGTGATGTATTTGTTTTTACAGTTTGCTTGGATGGGACATTGCCTGGTTACCATTTGCACCATGGATCTGGGTCGGGAGCCAACAGTTGGCTTGTTGAATTAGAGGTCTGTGGAAATTACACAAACCTTAGCTGATTAGATGTTACAATTTTTATGGTTTTAAAATGTTCTACAGTAGTTTATTAATTATGTTGTGCATATATATATATTATATGCACTCCTTGGTCCTTACTATTGTTCCTATGCTGTCTCTATATTGTTCTATTGTTCCTTAGTTTTTGAGCTGTTTAGGTGTAGACTCGTCAAAACTGCACTCTTAAATAAGTTAATTAACTGTTTTAGTGTGTTTGAAGGCCTTCATGATGGAACTGCAAGTCAAATACACTAGGCTACCTCGTTGGTGGTTGATTTGAAAGTAGAATTTAATGTTGGGAAAGGAAAAATCCTAGTGCTGCTGTTCATACAGTGATGTTGTAATATATCTGCAAATCCTTGTCTCTGAAATGTCGTTGTTTCTGTGATTTTTCTTCTGATGAACTGATTCTGTCTTTGAACTGTTAATATTTTCTGTCCTCTTGTAATTCACTCTTCTATGACTCGAGCATTTGACTCCATGTTTTATCATCTTGTGCAGGGAGGAGGATGGTGTAATAATATTAGAACATGTGTTTATCGAAAGACAACTCGACGTGGCTCTTCTAAATACATGGAAAAGCAAATAGCATTCACAGGATTATTGAGCGAAAAGCCTGAGGAAAATCCAGGTGTTTGTCTTTTTTATAGTATGCCGCACTCCCTCTTAAGAACTTTTATGCCTTGTTACACAAGTGACTTTCTCTAGTCTTATGAGAGGTTGCCATTCAAATTTGCAGATTTTTTCAACTGGAACAGGGTGAAAATCCGGTACTGTGATGGTGCCTCCTTTGCAGGAGAAGGCCAAGATGAGGTCAGTTCAGTTACATTTGAGACTTCCACAAAAAAATTATAAAATTTCAACCTTGTCTGTAATCATGTGAAGTTAGCCGAACTAGTTCATGTGCAATGGTTGTCTTACTAGGGCTGAAATTTTCAGCAGATTCCTGAAATTTGTTGTAGTACTGACATTACGAGTCTGAAAACTCATGATAGGGGTAAGGTGATTTACATTTTGATTACCTCATACCCGATTTTGATAGGATCCAGTGATCCACTGTCATGAGGCCAGTTATGAAATAGACCCCTCCCACACCTTAATAAGATTGTCCTTTGCTTGGTGTGGCTTTTTATTTTCGGGGGTGGGGGGATGTTGGATGACTTTGTTTCGTGTGGTTTCATTTTATTTAATGTGGTTTGTGAACCTGGAAATCATAACTAGTTTCAATCATTGTAGACCAACAAACTATATTTCAGAGGGCAACAGATATGGTTAGCTGCAATGGAGGAATTGATGTCTAAGGGAATGCGTAATGCTGACCAAGCTCTTCTTTCCGGGTGCTCTGCTGGGGGCCTAGCTTCTATTTTACATTGTGATCAATTCCGTGCTTTGTTTCCAGAAAGCACAAAAGTGAAGTGCCTTAGTGATGCAGGCTTGTTCCTTGATGCGTACGTAACTACTGTCACTGTATTCGACAAAATCAAGTTGCTGTTTATTTTGTTAACTGTTGTTGACACTTTTTATTGACACTTTTTCTTGGCGTTTCAGAATGGATGTCTCAGGTGGGCACACTCTAAGAACTTTCTACCATGGCGTGGTCACTTACCAGGTGGACATTTTTGTATTCTTGAAATACACTTTTAGAATATACTCGTCTTCCTGCAAGAAGTAATCATGTGAAACATATGTTAGCTCACTAATGAAACATGAAAAAGAAGGGGCAGTCTTTCATGTGATCTACTTATTTGAGGTTGATTTATGCCGTAAACCCAGAAATCATCCAGTAAACTCTATAAAAAAAGTTAACAGGAATGCACAATATACATTACT
Organism: Talinum fruticosum; assembly: GCA_021018815.1. Lineage (NCBI taxonomy): Eukaryota > Viridiplantae > Streptophyta > Magnoliopsida > Caryophyllales > Talinaceae > Talinum > Talinum fruticosum. Next base: position 4,445,097 of record JAITYX010000002.1, on the reverse strand, counting down.
GATATAGTGCTTAGCAGTGGCCATTATCATTTCTGTTGTTGCCCAACTTTGATAATTCCGGATCTAACGGTGGAGAATTTAATTAGGTGTATACAAATCATTAATGTCATGTTATGGATCTCTCTTTCTCACCTTCATATTTCAGAGGCAGAAAATAGAGTATGAATAGTTGAAACCTGTGTTTCCTGGTTCTGTGACAACTGACAGTGACAAGTATATATATAAGACATAATTATATGTAAGAAAGACAGAATTATATGTCTTGAGTTAAGTGTGCATGCATGCTTTAAGGACAGAATTAGGTGTCCAGAATTAACATAGCAACTCTTCTTTTGGCCTTATGTTCTAAATATTTCAGCCTAAATAATGGGACTGACATATCCATGTAACTTTGACATGGGCACATTTTGGACGTGTTGAAGAGTCCGCCTAACAACTAGGATGTGGTGGTTATGATGCAGATAAGAACTCAGTAATGGGTACAGAAACCAACAGAGGATGTCAGTTAAAAAATCTAGGGTTTGGATAGGACCTATTATACGAAACCAAGATAATGTTAGCTTTGGACACATCTGTCCGCTTTCTAGGGGTAAGGTTTTGTGAATTTGGACCTGCCTTGGACCTGGTTTGTTGGGAGCCACCTGCCTGGCTATTCTTAACAATATGTAGGTAATTTAGCAAAATTGTCAAGAACTTAAATAATTTTTTACAATAAAAAGTAGGTTAAAAAGTCGAAAATATATCTATTAAGAAAGAGTTAAGGACGAGTTTGACGGTCTCAAGGCTAAGACAATTCAATGTGTCCGTGGACTGGTTAGTGTATCCAATCATGTTGTTAGTTCTTCACAAAATTGAATGAATACATTGGCCGTGTCTTTATGCACAAGCACAAATATTCAGCAAATGTGGATAGGGGTATGGAAGTTTTTCTGTTACAGATATCCATTTGTCCTAGCGTAACAAAACAGGTATCTATATTATGTATCAACAACGACCAATCTTTAACGGCCCCTTTATCGTTGTCTTCATTTTTATTCAGGGCGTTGCCAAGAATCTGCCTTCTTATTGTACTGACAAAATGGATCCAACTTCGGTAATCCCTTTTCTCAACTCAGAAATATTTGCAAGTCGAGTTACTCAAGTATAGTTGGATTTATCTTCATCTACATCTGGTGCTATTTAACTCAAAATGTCCGATAATGTCTCCTCTGCTTCTTCTACACTTTGATAAGAAGCTGTATATTTTGTGTAGTGCTTTTTCCCTCAGAACTTGATCAACAACATCAAGACGCCCTTATTCCTCCTTAATGCAGCCTATGATGTGTGGCAGGTATGCTGATTATTTCCCTAACTTGTCATTTTCCAAAGCAAAGTCATTTTTCAATGGTGTTTCTGAAAAAGATGCCTTCTGCTGCTGCTAATTTTCAGGTTCAGTCTAGTCTAGCCCCACCAACTGCTGATCCTCATCATGAATGGGGTCAATGCAAAATGAACCATGCCCATTGCTCTGCATCCCAGATGCAATTTTTGCAGAGTAAGAATTTTGCCCAAATATTTAATCACAGATTATTTTACGTTTACTCTGAGGCGGTCCTCTGAGGTTTTAACAATGAATACATGTTTACAGGATTTAGACTGCAAATGCTAAATGCGGTGAAGGTTTTCTCAAGGTCCCCACATAATGGCTTATTCATTAATTCATGCTTTGCTCACTGCCAGTCAGAGAGACAAGACACATGGTTCGCTGATGATTCTCCGGTCGTGCAAAATAAGGTACATATATCTCTCAGTTTCTTTTCTTTCGACTCTAGGGAAATGAACTATACCTCAAAGTCCATATAGTGTTACAAGTCTTTGTGGCAAGTGATGGCCTAACAAGTGGGCAGGCCCATCATGGGCCAAGCTAGTTTCAAGGGTTCAATTCATTTTCTAAAACTCTGAATCTTCACCAACTGGGGTAGTTCGAACAGTAGACCACCGGCAAGTTAGCTGGGCTTAGCCAGGACCCAGGAGCAGCCCACTGACCATTGGCCACTACTAATGGACCCTGATGTTCAGACATTATTCACTTTTTATGTCTGATTATCATTTCGAATCTTTTATTCGTTTTTCAAGTAGCCCCCCTTTTCTGTTCTTAATTTTGTATTATAAATTGTTAATTTGAAAGTATCTTGTTAGCTTAATAGTTAATAGCCCTCAATTGTGTATGAGACAGAAGAGATGAAGTGGGGAAGGCTTGCATGTGCTTGTTATGAGTGGATTAGTTAGACTTGGATAATTCTACAAAATATTCCCTATTAACATAGGACTTGAATATCATCATCTTTATGACATTCCTGACCTGATCAAACTGCAAAATGATTCTATTCCTTTTATTAGACTTCTCACAATCATTGACTTCAGAATTAAGATAAGCAATTCATAAATTGTAAATAATCCGTTAATTATCGACCAAAAAAACCCTTAATTGTAAATAATCCGTTAATTATCGACCAAAAAAAAAACCCTTAATTGTAAGTCCTCCAGAAATATAAAATCCCTGTATCCCAAATGCTCCAGATTAAAACAGCACTTGCAAAATACTTACTGAAGATAAAATAAACTTATCTTGCATATGTCATGATCGCGGGTCTTTCAGTAAGAACCTCTATGATAGCTCTTGTAAGGAGTAAAACTGTATATATCTTGATCTCCTCAGATTTCACAATCCATACAGGCTAGTGGTGTTGTATAACTATAGGGTATTAGTGGTAGAAAAAGATTTCTCCCATAAACGATTGCCCTTTTCAACTTCCCGCCTTGATGTGCTAATTTGGTGTTTGCAGCCGGTAGCCATAGCCATAGGAGACTGGTTCTTTGATCGGGCAAGCATGAAACTCGTTGATTGTCCATACCCTTGTGACAATACTTGCCACAACTTGGTCTTTCGGTGAGCTGGATTTTTTACCAGTAGCTTCATACAGTTCTCCATTCGGTCCGCACCACATCTTTCTATTGCTCATTGGAATCATCATTGTATTTGATGTTATTCAATCATTGGCAAGAAGAAGAAGAAATCAAAGGTTTGCCTAAACAGGCATATAATTTACTCAGAAAATCATTGTGTGTACTGTACTCCGATTCTGTTATTGATCTCATTGCCAAATTCAAGCATTATTATAGGGTACAATACATGCTTATCAATTTGTTCAAGGATTTTGAATTTTCAACAGCCTGTTGTGTAACAGCCATTAGTCATTCAAGAAATCTTTTCTTGTCTATTAATTTGAGGATTTTCTTCGATTCTTATCGAGTTATGGTTGCTTGATATTTGTTTTCAATTTTACGAACAGTCTCTCTGCTTGTAGGAGTATTTTTGGAACCTTATAACAAACAATGCAGTTATAATGGATCTATTGAGGGATGAAAATCTCAAATATTTCCCTATAAACTAATCCAAACATTAGGATTAATTTACAATATGAAATATCGTATTTTTTTTTTTATAGAAAGACAAGTCCTTACTACTACCTAGACTCAACTTTAAACAATAGTAAAAAAAAAAAAAAAAAAAGTACCAAATATAAAATAATAAAATTTGAATGAATTGGTATGTAAAAACGATGTATTCGCATTGTTTCTAATTTAATTTCATCCAAACAAAGTATTTATTGTGTCTAACAATAACTTCTACGTGTGGCATAATACTCAACAGCGCATTCAGAAAAATGGTAAATACAAGTTGCACGTCAAAATTTTAACGGACTTATATGGGAAAAATTTGCTTATGGTACATACAGATTTCATCTAATAGTTTTTGAAATCAGTGAATTTAGAAAATAATTTTTAGAATCATCATGAATTATATACAATAATTTTCGGCCATTTTTAGTATTAAAAGTAATTTTTCGGTCAAGTTTTCAACTTGTCATGTACCATTTTGTCCCTTGTTAAAAACAATATCTCCTTAAAATTCAACTGCTCATAAAATTTGGGGGTTGAATAAACTGAGTTAGGATGTGGGGGACATTTGAAAGAGAAAACAAAAAATTTTAAATTTCAATAATGAGAAATTGTTTTTCAATAAGAGGCAGAATGGTCAATTTATATGGTAAGTCAAAAAATTGACAGTAAAATTTTAATAAAAGAATCGAAAAATTATTGTATCAAATTCCTGAAGGTTTTAAAAATTATTTTCTAAATTTACTGATTCAAAAAATTATTACACCAAACGTGAATATATCCATGAATAAATTTTTCAATTTATAATACATAGTTACTACCATAATCGGATTCTCATTCAGAATCTCCAAAAAAATAATAAAAACCCTAATTAGAGATCAAAGATAACATAATCCATTCTAGATAGTTAGCAGTGGCAGCTAGGCTAAAGAAGTTATTAGCTAAACTTCCCAATTTGCAGGACAGGTATTTATTTTTTTCAAAAAAACTCAAGAAAATTTTTTAAAAATTTTTAGAAAGGATAAACTATATTTCTACTCTATTTCTATTGGACCAGCTAGCAAATTAGAGGTCTAATTTAGAGAGAGAGAGAGAGAGAGAGAGAGAGAGAGAGCAAAGCCGCCCTAATAATTTTTGTCTCCCTCTCCTCTTCACTTAGCCTATGGGAACCAAAATTTGATTCTTTTAATTTGATTATATGCATGGTACTTAAAATATTATGGAATAAGCTCAGCTTAGCTAGCTACCTTGTATTTTTTAAATCCATCCAAGTTTCCATTCAACTTATGTAGGCCCTTTCACATAAATAATAACATCATACTCCCAATTATTTGCTCCACATGGGGGCTTCAATCACCTCATTTTGACAACCCCATCAAGATAATATATAACAATACTATATATTTTATGTCCATTAACAATGTATATGTCATTCATAACCCGTCCTAGATAAAACAGATCTCATATATAATCTGTTAAATACGAAAATATAAGAGTCTTATTGAAAGAAAAAGTCTGATAGATCTTCGGATTTTCTCTTATTATCGGCCTCACATTTATAGACATAATTTTTATTTCAATTTTTGTTTGGGATGAATATCCTCAAGAATGTCATGTCATTCAAATGTGTATGAAAGGTTGGGTTTGAAAAGGGGGATATGAGAGTTTATTATGTTAAAATAAATGCATATACATCCAATAAATTGTGTGGTTTCTGGTGTATAAGTGTGCACGTGGGCATGCACACCCACAAAGCCAAAAGTGCCCCCTCTCCCATACTCTCTTGACAAGGACATCCCCTCAACTCATCCATCATAATACACACACACTCTCCTCTCTTCTCTTGTGTCAATTTCATGTACGGAACCGCCCCTTCTTGTGGGGGTGTGGATGTGTGAGTTAGTGTCTTGCCTGTGATTCTATTGCTATCTATCTAGTAAGGATCATTGTAATCCTTTCTTTCTCATTCATATTGTGTTGTAATTTTTTTCCATTTTCGATTTTCTATACGTGTTGTCTTTTCTAATACCCATTAAAGTGTATGATTATGTAGAATTGGTGCATACAAATTGTTCGATTCGATGAATATGTGTAGGTTATTGTGTTTGATTAATCGATACCTATTTTGTCAAGTGAAAAGTATGAACAACCGTCAATGATGAAGTATGCTGATAGTTAAAAGTTCATTTTTTGAGCATTTTTGTGGGAAAATATTATTCTTTTATACAATGATTGGATATACTTAGATAGGATGTCACTATTAGTGCGATACCATATATCCTTCATCCTTGTTGCATTATACTACGTTGCAATCAATAGTTAGTATCTTTTCTTAATGGAATGTCACTTTAAAATTTTGACATATCAAAGCAACTTGTACGACATGAAGATTTTGACATGTCATTTGTGATGAGTTAAAGGAATCAATGACTAAAACATTTCTAATAAACTTCTATGAAATTCTACTCAAACCAATGAATAATCTAAATTCTTAAACATCGCCTTAATAATGGTTATATAACGTTAGAAATAGTTTTAAGAATTTTAAAGTATGTTTGACTGTAAAATTTTTAAGTATAAACTCCCTGAAAAGTAAGATATACCTTTAATCACATAAGTAATTATTTCAATAACATATTTTTAATTATATACTGGGTTATTATAATTCTCCCCATTCAAAAAACACAAAATTATTGTGCTGAGTTACTGACCAACTTACACATCTTTATGATCAACATATCAATCCATAATATTTTCCCCGTTAGCCGATGGCCAAGGGCTCTCCTATCCACTAGCACAGCAGGCAGTTGCGAGTCGGCTATAATATCATCAGTAACGCCCCGACTGCTCTTGGACCATCAGTAGTTTACCACGAATAGCTTGAGAATTGATAACTGGCCCCACAAATATTCTTACTGTATTTTGCCCTCTCTAACATGCTTATTGCGAAATTTGCCTGAATGTCACCTATTGACTCCTCAAAAGAAAGTTAAAATTTTATGATATAAGTAATCATTTCAATTTTTTTAAGTCACACTTTGTAACCATATACCGGGATATTACAAGTTCAAAAACTAAAACCCCCTCCTTTTTTTTTTTTTTTTTTGATAGAAAAACCTCCTCTTTTTAGTTTAGTTTTATGTGTTGCTCTCTTATAAATTTGATGCGTCACAAGAACGTCTTTCTCATGAGGGGATAACATGTAAAAAAAACTATTGAAGATGAAACTGTTCAATAAGATCGAGTGATAAAAAAAAAAAGGAAACTCAATGTACAACACCATTTCATGATTCATAATTTTTTAAAGTGTAGATTATGCAAAATTGTTCCATTCATAACACCGATCCAGGCTATTAGAAAAAACTCCAATATCCGTAATGATACAATAGCTAAGTTTGATCTTTGTATTTCTTCTTCTTTACTTTGGATGTCTATTTCTTCTTCTTTTCTGTCTATTTTAATGGAGGACAACTTGGATATAACCCTTACAAGAAGGGTTACTGATTAGTTGTTTTACTTATCCTTTCTTAAAAAAAAAAAAATTACAATAGGCAGCAGTTAAATAGTCTCAAGCACAAAAATATAAGTCAATTCCATCATTAGATTCCACAAAATAAGCAGGAATGTTAGGATTTACCTGAGTAAACATAGGATAGAGCAACAGGAAAGGATGGGGATTTTTTAAAAATTATTTTGCAGCCCCTAAAAATAGAATAATGGTGAAACATGATAATGGAAATATCTTAACCTATGGCCATGCCATAAACTCTAGGAGGCTATGGCTACACCTACATAGAGGAGGGAGGGAGACAGGGAGATATGTTTCTGATTTTCTTTTTCATTTTCCCCCAAAATCTAATAAAAATGGGTCTTAAAAATAAAAAATAATCTCAAGAAGAGATATACTAATAATAATTAAAATTAAAATTTAAGTCATTTCAAAGGGGCAAAGATGAGTTTTAATAATGGAACACGTCTGTTGGGACCCCTCCCCTCCCTTAGGCCATTTTTTAAAAAAATTTCTGCCCAAAATTTTTTTGTGAGAGCAATGTCTCTTATGTATTTGGAAGTTTCCTTCCTTCTCCACCTCACACATTGAAAGTATCAGCATCAAAGAAGGCACACCTCTCTCTCTCTCCCCTACACCCTGGGGGTCTCAAGAAAATCAAAACAAATCAAGGAAAATAATGGTGTTTTAATTCTTCCATTCCTATCTCCGCCAAACAAATAAGGATACATACGATGAATAATATCACCATGGAAATGAAAATGATTCGAGATATAACTTCTGCTTCCTTTATGCCAAAACTCGGTGATAATGTTTTTTTTTTCTTTTCTCATAGGTTTTCACCATTTTGTTTCATAAAATCAGTTTCAAAATCAAAGAAAAACATGTTACAAAGAATTTAAGAATTAGGGGTTTTTTTTAGTTGGTGGGGGAAAAAAGAAACAATGATATGGCTAGAAACTCAGTGGTTGCTATCACATTGTTGGTCATTGTCCTGTTTACTTACTTGACTAGGAGGCTAAAAAGGTTGATTGCTCATTATTTTCTGTGGAGGGTCAAAAGGCCCATCTTTTTAAGAGAAATGCCACATTTCTCCATGGCCTTTAAGTTTACAGCCTTACATGCATTTCTAGGGGGTGATATAGAGAGAAAGAGAAGGATGAAAGGTAAAAAAATTGACAACTCTTGGGCTAAAAAACACCCCAACCAAATAGCATGGTAAGAGGTAGGGAGGCTGTCAAAGGGGTGAAAACAATCTCCATCCATAAGGGACAATGATAGACACCCATTTAAGGAATATGGTTCCTTGAATACCTAGCTCACAAACCAAAGCCCCCCTAAAAAAAAAAAAAGTGTTATCGACGTTATGGGTGTTATTGAAAAGAGATTATTAGAAAGATGAGCAGGACTTTTAATTGTAATTTTTCTTTCTTGTGTTTTTTTCATAATTAATTACTGGAAGAGATTTTTATAAAAATGATTGAAAGGGTGATAAGTCTTGTGATGTTGTATTATATGGTTTTGGCCACACGTATTAATTCAATCATACATATATGCTTGCCAGTTATTTTTCAATAATTATGTTTTGACTTGATTTAAAGTCCTCTTTGATTTACACCCAAAAAAGTCGTCATTGATTATTCATATATACGCACGAAAAGATATTGAAAAATTTAAAGAAAAACAGGTAACATTTAAATTTCGAAAAGGAGAGAGCTTTGAGTATGTGAAAAACCTAAAGGGGTTAGTCACCATCCTCCCCTCTCATTATCAACTATCACAACGGTTGAATTTACCCAAATATAAAGGTTCCTGTATGAAAATTGAAAAAAAAAAAAAAAAAAGACACCATATTCAAATTGGAGCCTTTTTTTGGCTCCTCCCTTTGAACACATATATAGGTCACAACTTGTTCCTTGCAACTTTGATAAAAAAAATAAAAAAAATAATACAATACTTGTTGTTACACATCATATAAAATCAAGAAATAAATTTACATAAACAGGAGGATCAAGTCAAGCTTTATTTGTCTAGCATATAGTAGTTTTGTAGCATAAATAATTCACACAAATATTCCATTACTCCCGCCAATAATAAGCTAGATAATGTCATGTATTTGATATTATATCCTATTTACAATATGCAAAATCCAATTTTTTTAATTTAAAAAAAAAAGAAAAGAAAAACCTCTATAGCAACACACCTTTTAGGAGAAGAAGAAGAAGAAGAAGAAGAGAAGAATGGAAAAATTCTCCCTGTTTGATCAAACCCATGAAAATGAAGCTCAGAAAATCTGCCCAAATGCTTCAGCAAGTCTCTGCAAATCCTTGTTATACATATCAGAAGCTTGAAAACCCGGTATCGGAGCCGCCTGCTGCTGGGGTTGAAGCCAAGTACTTGAACTAGCATTACTAATAAAGGGCATTGCTTCCATCTTAATCTCACCGTATGCATTATTATTATGATTAGTACTAGAACCAGCACCATTAGTGTTATTATTACCACCACCTTGGGGGCTAATATCAATGGAGTCTGCAAATACTCAGACCACTTGATCTCATCCGGGTTCGGCCCCTGACCCTCCAACCCACTAAGAATCTGGACTACTTGCCTGTTGGATTTACCGGAATCCGAGAGTGCCCAAGAGAAGCTCTCAAAGAATGATGAAGACCCATTATTGTTGCTGCTTTGGAGATCATTGTTGATGGTATTGTTGCCTGTGCTACTTTCATGGCTTGTGCTAGTGGTTGTAGTTGCTTCCAAGCTCTGGAACCCAGTATATGTTCCCCCAATGGTGATGAATTCTCCTTAGGAGAGAGATTGTTGTTGGGTGTGGAGGGTGAAATGAACGGGATCATAGAGGGCATCAGGTTGTTAGAGTTGAATTGGGTTTGATCATCGTAATTAGAGGTTGTCACCCGAGTCGTGGGGGACATGGATATTGGGTTGAAGCAATCCGGGTTGCCTGGAAATGGGTTCGGACCCGGGTTTTGGAACCCAAATGACCCGTATAGGGCGTCGCGGAAAAAGTCATGGGTTGGTAGTGGTTGTGGTGGGGGTAAGGTGAATGCAGGATTACGAGAAGCACAAGTTGGGGTTAAGGAGGGGATTGGAGGGATTTTTTGATCATGGTATCATTCTTGGTCAGAATCGAACCCGATGATTTGTCAGAGTTTTTTGTGTTTTTGTTATTGTTGTTGTTGTTGTTGTTGAGGCCGGATTTGGAGAGGTCCTCCGAGTTCTCCATCTCCGATAAGGGCTTATGGGTGTTGGGGTCTATGCCTCTTTGCCTAAGCTTCTTCTTGAGGCAAGAGTTCCACAAGTTCTTTATCTCATTGTCTGTTCTTCCAGGCAATTGTGCCGCTATTTGAGACCATCTGAAAATTTTGAAAAAAAAAAAAAGAAAAAAGAAATACACATCATCAATCAAAACCCAATATAGCAAACATATAAAAGATAGGATGACAAGAAGTAAAGTGCAAATCTTTTTACTTATTTCCAAGAACAGCATGGAGTTCAATGATCAAATTCTCTTCCTCTTGTGAGAATGCCCCTCTCTTCAAATCAGGTCTCAAGTAATTAATCCACCTTAGCCTGCAACTTTTGCCACACCTTTGAAGACCTGCAAAACACCCATCAGAAACAAAACAAAAAAAAAAATTATGATACCATGTATATATACCACAGATTTATACAGTGTCTTTCAAAAGGCCCTAGCTTGTGAATGACATGAGAATTGTGATTCAGATATATACAGTCTTACCTTCAAAATTGCGAAGGGACTGTATATATGCTAGAGGCTTTGATTGAAAAAGGCATTAACCCAATAAAATAGGTGAATTTCCTTTATGGGTTTTGCATTGGTTTGATTGTAGGGAAGTGAAAAGGGCAACAAAAGAGAGAGTATATAATTAAGTACCAGCAAGTTTAGGCACAGAGCTCCAGCAGCCATGGCCGTACTGGGTAATATGCCTGAGAAGCTTCTCATCTTCCTCAGGAGACCAGAGACCTTTCCTCAGCTTCTGCTTGTAGCAACAAGAATGCCTTCCCATCTGAAGAGGCTATGTAAGTTATAAATTAAATTATACTTGTGTCAACTTTCTCTTTCTACCTCAACCAGTGCAATGCTGATGCCAGTGGAAGTTAGCCACCAAGTGTTCGATAGAATGCCTCAGAGAAACTTTTTGGCTGTTTCTGTTGTGGGTATGGGAGTGAGTGTCAGCTTGCAGCAATAGCAGTAGCAGAAGAAGAAGAAGAAGGCTAGCTCATAGCTGAGGTTCCTCTTTGAAATAGACTAGAAAGAGGGGGAGGAGGAAAAGGGGTTCTTCTTTTAAGAGAGAGAAAGAGAGAGAGATGACAAGGAAGGGTTGAGAAAATGAAGTGGCAGCTGGTAGGGAATCTTGGTTTATAGGAGGAATAGGAGGGAGCTCAAGGGAGGAAAAGTCACATCTTATGGGATGATTGAACTTTCCCAATTATTTTTTTCCTCACCCATGAATTAAAAATTACAAAAATACAACAACAATAATATATAGAGTAATTACTTGAAAAAATTATTTTCCCCATTTTTTTATCTTTTATTTTTTAAAAAATTGAGGAGAAGGGGGAGGGGTGAGAAAGAAGGATGGAGATGGGTTCCAACAATATGACTTGCACAAGTCTCATCAGGGGGTTTGAAATTTAATGACTGGGGTACCCCTGCCTTTGGTGGGGGCAGAGTTTTAATTTTAGTTATTTATTTCAGCTAATATTTATATATTTTGGGATAGATAATTTCCTCTTGGGATCACCAATCTATATAAAGTTATGGGTGACCCAGATTTTCCAAGTCCCTACATGCAATAGTGCAATTCTTCAGTCCATGAGATTAGCCTTGGCCTAGTCATTGTTTCATTCTTTTTTGGAAAAAAAAAAGAGGAAATTGTTTACCTCTTGTCAATCTTCTTAGTTGAATTTTATTTGGTCAAAAATATCAAATCAAATTTGTATAAAGCGCATTTACGGAGATAAAATTGAACCTTTAACCTTAAAATTACCGTACACAAGACCACTTGTCAACGTTGAATTATGAAATAGTTTTGTCGTGTTATATAATTTTTAGATCCTATAAATATAAAATTTAGAATTTAGAAATTATAAACATAGAAAAAATGAAATGATTTTCCCCCATATTTGCAAACTAGTGTATGACAAAGCTCCTTAATCCAAATCAACTACAAGATTCCGGAATGGGGAAAATATTCTTCAAGGCAAGAACCATCCATGATTAGCTAACATGGGCTTGATATGGTTACTCTGCAATTAATTGTTGATGATAACCCAATGCCTCCAAAAAATTTATTATTTAAAATACTAATTTTTATTTTTATTTTTTTAAAAAAAAGAGGAAAAACGAGAGGGATTTCATTATGGGAGTATTTATTATATTTATTTATACACCCACACGAAACAGAGACTACCCCTGTCGTTCTCTCCCTCATTGATTCCTCTCCTTTTCTTGACAAGCATAGATTACAGAAACAATTCAAATAAATTGACCCTTAAGTTCTATCCCTTTTCACTTTTTGGATAATTTTCCCAAACCATCATTTTCAATCTCCTACTATTTTGAATGCAAAGAAGGAAATAAATAGTATTTTCAGTTTAAAAAATAATATTTTTTATAGAATAGTACGGTGTCTTTCTGAAATTATTTTTATTTCATTAGATTGTACGGTGAAAACGAGATATTTATACACTTCTGTATGTATTATTTTTCGCAGGCAATTTGTCATATGGGTTATGCAAAATTTGATTAATTTTTTTGGAAGAAAAGGATGGGGGTTTTCTTTATTTGCCTATTCTTGGTATGAAAACAGTTAACATCATTCTTGGATTAAAATATGAAAGACTACCCATAATTTCTTTTTGCCCACTGTTTTCTTTCCAATCCTCTAAACAATTAGGGCTTCTAAAACCCCATAATAATTACTATAGCCAAATTAACAGATAAGACAATAGCAATAATGTATAGTTGTCTTACAAATGGATTTCACTGTGTATGGAATATAGACAAAATTTAGGATGGATTAATACAGCAAATATGGCATAACAGAGAGAAGATGCCAATTTTGGGTTTCCATATGGAAGTATTGTTATAAAATAGGCTATTAATTTTACCATTAAACCCTTGTTACACAACAATTGGGAAGTCCCAATTCTTGAAAGGGACTAATTTGAGTCTATTAGGATTTATGACACTCTCATACCACTTGTTTCAGATTACGATCGATATCCGGTAGTGCTTAGGATGTAGATACGTGAGAAATTTAAGCTAGAACTATAATAAAGAATTAACATATATAGGGATTTACATGGACGGAAATATTACAGGCTGTAACAAATGTGAATAATCCACTATAATATTAAGAGAATACCTAAAAAAATTTTAAAGGCAGTATAAGATTTTGTAAAAAAAAAAAAAAAAAAGGATAAAATTTTCGAGGGACTTGAATACACAACGAGATCGGAATTAAAAGAAATGATAAAATTCTCGAGGGACGTGAAATCTCTTTATCATAAAACTCTCCTAACCTAAATATTGGATAAAAATATGCCATGCCAAATTAGGTTAAAAACAACCCAATATAGAAAATACAAAAAAGTTAACCTTTCATGTAAAGAAGATTTTTCCCTTTCATTTAACATGTTTGGTTACCTTCATTTTTGTGTTCTTTTTCGAAATTCTAAAGTGCATACTAGGGTTGATTTTGTTTGAATGCGGCTTTGGAGTTACAAGAATTTGATTGAACATAGTTAGAACTATCATTAGAGGTCGTACGGATACAAAGTATAGAATATTTTAATACAAAGTGAATATCTTCTATCCGTTGATTTCATGTTTAAATTTTAAAAAGGTACCTTATATTTAAGATGACTTTTACTTTAGTTCTTTGGTCGAGCTCGACATACTAGCATACGAGTGTATATACATATATATTCCCGTATTCACATGCAACCTACTACGTCGTGGTTTAAATATTCCTACGACATGATTCAGGAAGGATAGACACTGGGGGGTCATTGAGAGGACTTGGGACATAGATTGAGGGATGGGACAATAATAGAATTTCCCCCAAGTGCAGTACTTTATTTCCTATGGGTCATAATTCTTGCACAAGCAAATTAACCCACAATTTGTGACATTGTTTGGATGATGAGGGTATTCTTGCTTTATTCCTGACCATGAAATTGGACCGACTGATTCAATAAGCCTCGCTCGAGTAGTATTCAGTATGGACGAAGAGGTGTTCAACTAATCTCTCTTTTTTTTTTTTTTTAAATAATAATTCTTGTAATCATCTATAAATAAATATGAGAAAAATTTGCACCATTAAAATTTAATAATTTTTTCACTTATAAAAGAAATCGAATGTAATTGGGCCAATTAGTTATGAAGCTTTTATAACCAAATTTTGATTTGATAATACAATTGTTAATAATTTATGTCATTAATTACCACTATTAATTATTATCAAACATTGTAAGTTCATATACTGAATTTTTTTCTTTGCGTTTCTTCTTTAATATATACTTGTCTTTTTCAGGGCAAGTTTAAAATGGATGTTACATCAATTGTTATAGCTAAAAATAAGCTAAAATAAGATAAACATTATTATAAATGTTGATATAAATATCATTTTAATGAGACAAGTGTAAAACAAACCGACTTGTGAATTATTTTTGGATAGTAATAATTGTTTAAAATGCATAAAGATAATCTGAAACCATTAAATTAAGTCTGACTTTACTAATGGTAATGTAATAGCACATGTATAGATAGCTATAGCAAGAAAAGTAACACAAAGATAAGCATTTTGTTTAAGGATAAGTACCCACAAAAGGCATCTAATTAATTAAGAAACCCAAAAAAATTAATTAATTAATAAAAGGGGATAAAATAGTATGGGCTACAGAAACATCCAAAGAACTACATTGGATGAAACTCTCGATCAATTTTTATAATTAAATTTAAATAAATACATAAACCAATGATAGAATTTATCAAATTTTTATTGCCATCATGTATTAGCTGTCTATTTTTGTCTTAGCTAAGCCTAACATAACCAAATAATTTGAACCCTAGTAAGATATTTTGTCAATTACAATAGCACCATTAAAAAAATTGATTAATTTAATGTAAGCTTAATTAATCACTATTTTATATGTATGTTATTATATTATATTAATATATTATATATATAAATTTATAATGAGACCCCATTTTTATTCATGACCAAAATCTCAGCATAACAAGTTAAGGGCATTAATTGATATTATTATGTCATTCATGAGCTTATCATTATATGAGCTGTGATTAATTAAGTCAACCCCATTGATGATATGATGCATGTTTTTTCCACTCCCTATGTTAATCATGTGTCGGCTCCATCAAATTTAATTCTTAATTTTTAATCTCAAGTTTAATCACTTTCTTTAATTTTTTAATACCCAACCTTAATTAGGAGCTTATTACGTGCATGTACTTTGATGATCAATTACACTTTTGAGGAGTTTAATATGTTTTCCATGGTGGAAATAAGAAAATAAATTATTAAATAGTTATTTTATTTTTTATTTTAAATTGTTAAAGAAGGATTCAATAATTCGTATTTATTACCAGTTCTATTTTTTTGTATTATAATAACTTTTATACGTATGGAGAGATTAAAAGAATAAAGGGAAAAAGAAGGAGTTGTACTTTTAGCCTTTAAGGAACCTATTTGATGCTGAATGTGATTGATTAAATGTTGGAATGGGCTTTAGATTTTTAAGGTCCCCAATTTAAAGCAAGAAGTTGATGCATGTCATGTCTTGGCTTCACCGCGGTAGAAAGGGTTATTCCGACATAGGGTCACTGCAAATTGCCTGTACTCTGTACAACTCGCTTATAATGGCTTTCTCAAGTATGTCCTTCTCATTTAATATGGATTAATCGATTCTTCTAGCTCGAGGGAATAAAAGGTTCGGATTCTCCACTCAGCATAAGCGTTCCTTTTTTCAAATACACCATATTCGGAAGGCGAAGTTTAACTCATAGCCTGGAGTTCCTAAGGCTTTTAGACATAGTAAGAACATGGAGAGTTACCGTTTTGGATAAACCTGAGCAGAGTATCATCTTTATTTATCTAAAATAGGTTTTTTGAAGGTAGATAGTAAAGTTGAGATACAATTTTTGAGGTGCTTCAAGAGTTCTACATTAGAGAATAGGCAGTACTTTCTCTGCAAGATGTAGGTCCATATACCGGGTTTACTTACCATACTTGCCACTAAGGTACGACGCAAAGAAATTGAGCATTGTACGTTGAAGGGGGCAAGTTGTAGAGTGCTAGGGTGGCACTTTTTGGCTACTTATTAGGTGCAGAACTTAGTTGAAGTGAGGCTACAGATGTCATCCCAGATAAGGAGGAGAATATAAGTTTAAATATCCGATAATGTACTTATTAGAAAAGATTTTACCTTAAATGCCGAGTGAATCAAAAGGGATCGTACCCTTAATTAAACAGAAAAAATTACAACATTTTTATTTAATTTTACTTTTATTAAATTAACCTAAGATAAATACTTTAATGTAACTACATATCTACTATCATCCGGATGAAATTTGATTTTAATTTTTCTAGAAGACAGAAATATAGGGTACTATAAACTCGCAATTCATAACACGTACCGAATTACTTTGTTGTATCTTAAAGGCGTAAAATAGCTAGCGACATACACTAATTGGTGTATAATCATTTTTCTATCAAGACATAATTAACAAACTCGAAGAAAATATGATCTTGAAATCTCAAAGTGACAAAAACTCAAATGTAGAGATGAAGATAATAGAGTCGTAAAATAGCTAGCTATCCGTACAAAAATTATGCAATTGTTGTAGGACCATGCCCTTAAATTTTGACTTGGTCATCCAATTATTGGCTTTAGACAACCATGCGAATTCAGACAGTGACTGCCCTTATTTTTTATCATGACCCCCACCCCTTCCCCAAGGCCAATTTGTAATTAATAAATGTCCTTACATTTTAATTCCTTAAAAAAAAAATGTTGTGATGCCATATTAATCCTTTTTTAAAAGATTGCTAAATGAAAGTTTCATAAATTTTAGAGATTTAAAAGTGAAAAACTCTCTCAAGTTGTATTTGAAATTTATATGTATGTAAAGTTTTTATATATAATATTAGCCTCGTTTTTTTAATTTTTTATTCAAACTCAAAAATCACTATTATATATTTTGGGGACAGAAAATTCAATCGGATATTTGATATACTCAAGTGCTCAAATTTAATCATTAGTAAAACACTTTTTTTCTTTTGTTGTCATAGTTTTATTTTTGAGAGTATACGTTAGGGTTTGGGCCCTATGCAAAATCATGCAAGTAAGGAAGCGGCTAAAGGGAGAGTTTACCCACACTTTGTCGAGTTCTACAATAATTTTTTCAAGGGTAAGCGGGCGCACTCATTGGACCCCTATCTCGGGGAAAGTCCAACGGGTTTAACGAGGCGGGAAAGGGAATGCCAAACATAACTATACTCACAACACACAAATCCTCAAACTTGAGAAATTTGTGTCTACTTAGAATCGAACACTGGGTGGAGAGCTTGAGAACCTCTACAACATATATATATATATATATATATATATATATATATATATATATATATATATATATATATATATATATATATATATATATATATATATATGATAACTACACTGAATAGTTATAGTTTGATGAAATCTTTCATTATCATAGAAAAATAAAATTATAATTGAAGATAATTTTTATTCATTAGCATTTTATTAATAGCTTAACTTTATAAACAAGAAATTGGATATTTATAATATGAAAAACGAATTATTAGCCGTTGATTAAACTTGTGACCTAGATATTTTTAAAAAACCAAATAAAAAAAACAAACTGTGAGCTTGAATTAAAAAAATGATTTTTAATTAAAATAAATCATATTTTGGGATTTTGATGATTACATACACGACTTTAAAGTTGGATGAGTGTACATTGTACTTGGAGGGTGTTCATTTTTTTAAGCCAACAATGAGTTAGGGGGTGACGGACTCGGTTGCATGCTAACGTGGCAAGTAGAGAGAGAGAGAGAGAGAGCCAGAGGGAGAGGGAGAGGAATCAACTGAGATAATTACAAATTGAGAAATAAGGGTAAAATAGTAGACACCCATAATAATCTCAAACTTGGAATGACAATTTTGCATGCCACATTAACATGCAACCGAATCTACCACCCCATGACTTCTTGTTGATTTAGAAACAAATAGATAATTCCAAATACAAAAATGATATAATTTTAAAACTCGGAATTCGGCATGAGTCCGTCCTCTTGAGGGCCATAGGTATATAATTCTCGAACCCTCCCCGAAAAAGAAAATAAGGTTTAGTATAACCAAAAAAAGAAAAACAAAAAATAAACAAACTTGTGAGTGTAGTGTGTTTGTAATGGCCGAAATATCTAGCCAACAACCGCCATAGTTAGAAACATGAATGTTAATTGGTCAACTTTTATGTGTTTTGTACAGAGGGAGACAGAGCGAGCAATTACACACACAAAAAAAAAAAAAGCAAAAAAATGTACGAGGAGTCATTTCCTGGTCGTGGCCTCCATGCAAAATAATCAAAGACGTTCTTTCAGGAAAAAAAAAAAAAAGTAAAGTAGTGAGATCAAACAAGAGCCGCCATTGATCTCAATTGGCGAGAATCAATGGGTTTTGATTTCTGTGGAGCCTAATTAATTTGGCCTCATTTATATTTACTAATTCCACCCTTTTATGGTCCATCATAATTCCTATGTTAAGTTTTTGCCCTAAAAAATCCGATATGAGTTAGTCTGATACCTTAGGACTAAGCACCCCAAGTCAAGAATGGTCGGATTGTATCGTATTTATTATTTTAGGTTTTAAATCAATTATATTTTGATTTAATGGTTAAGATTGATGTCTTTGGTGCATTAATTTTTAGGTCCAATTATCCCTCCTCCATTGTATTATACTACATTTTATAATTCATTTAATTTGAACAAGAAAAAAACACTATATTTTTATTAGAAAGTTTATTGATCCTTTATTTATTAAAAAAAAACTATTTGATGCATTTAGAACTTGAAAGATATTATCTTGACAAAAATGACGTGATTATATAATCCTCCTACTTGGTAGGGAAGGTATCATTAACTCTCTCATTCTTTGGTACAATCTTTTTCTTTTATTTTATTGGGGTCAGATTAGATTACTTTAACCGATACAGAGTTAGAGCTCTCCTATCATAATTTTTTACTATTTATAAGATTCAAATTTTATCTTATTTAAGCGAAAAAATGTCAAATTATATGAACTGATATCATTAACTCCATTAACAAGCGATTGTCTCTCTAAGTTCTCTTGGGTTACAAATATTGTACAATTTTCACATGTCAACTTAAATTTCTATAACAATTACTATTGAAAATGATATTAAAATACCCAAAATAAACAGAAAATTTTAGCCAAAAATAAAGGATAAAAAAGTCAACTTAATAATCATAATCTCCACAAAATTTAACAAAAATCGGCTAGAGTAAGTGAACCAAAATGATTTTTAGAGCAAGGAATCAAGTCAAATCAAAGTACTAGCTAGTCTTGGCTTAGGGCCCCAACCTCCCGTTGTATCATTACTACAAATCTACAATTAAAATCAATAAACCCCAAGCCCATTGGTCGATAAATCTCACTAATTGAGAATTATCATTCTTACTCAAGTGTGTCGTTGATGTGAAAACCTATTGAGAAAAATGAATTTCGCAAAGAAAAGAATAATAATTATGTTTAACCTTACTCAAACCCGCTCTCCAATCTTACCGATCTATTTTCTGATTGGTTTGTTTTCATTTTTATGTTTAATATCTCTAGTTTGAGGATGATACAGTATCTATTCATGGTTATGTTGCAGTACGGTCAAATCGAAGTAACATTTGTGAGTATACTCGGAATGATTAAAATAAATTTTGGAAAAAGAAAAGAAAAGAAAATTTAACTAAAAATGGTAATTATATCTCTCTCTATCTCTAATCAAATAGTGATTTGGATGGTAGGGGGACATAATCCATGTGTCATTGAAGATAATAGGGAAGAGTAAACACTATCCTTAAAAGCCCTATCAGCTCACTAATCTCCCTTTAATTTGACAAGAAAGAGCAACTATCACTTGACATAATTGGATCCACACACACCCTTTTGCAATTTGTGAGATCTTTTCAAGGAGGAATTTTTTTTAATTTTTGGGTTTTAATTAGGACAGAAGAAATAATGGCGGAGAAAATTAAAAAGGGGGAGGGGTTACCGTGTACGTGCTAATTGGCCTTTTTAATTACCTTTCAACCTTTAATCATCCCTTAATTTGGCGGCAATCCCCCATTTTTATTGTTGCTAATTATTGTGATTAGGCTATAAATTGATGGCCGAAATGTATAGTACTAGCTGTGGGAAAAAAGTAAGCCTTGATCACTCTTTCCCTTTTTACCATTAGTAATTTTATTTTTTATTATTTTATTTTATTTTAGCTTTTTAAATGACAGTCGGGTCTAAAAATATAGAGTTTTGATTTAATAGACCCCCGAAAAAAAAAACCAAGGTAACCACTTGAAGTTTCTTTGTAGTGCACTCCCATGCATGGGTGTCGTTTGTATGTGTAAACTTATTGTCATATCTTAACAGGAGAATAGTATCACAATCCAAGAACCCATTAGAAATTTTATATGATAATATGATAACATAGGATATGAAGATTACAGCAAATCTTATATTTTTCTAAAAATTGTTTATTCAATACTTTAATTTTAAAATATTATATTGTTATTTGATGTCTATAATACAAAATATGTGTCTTAAAGAATATATTCTTAGATCTTCATAATTTTAAAAGATGTTATTATGCTTATCGAAACGGATATTTTATAAAAAAATTTGCATCCCATGACCTCTTCTATGACACCTGACTGTTCTCCCTGCTTCATTATTCCTCCCCTTTCTTTCTCTCTCACTGGCACACTCGTGCTCTCATAGCAAATCGGGTTACCTCTTGCCACTGGGGCTCTCCTTAGCGTCGACACCCTCTCTTCCCCTTCCCTTGTGCCTTAAAGCAACCCAACCCCAAATGTTTGGGGAGAAAGAATTTAAAATTTAAGTTGTACGTGATTTGAAGATATAATTAGAAGTACACACTCGTAGGTTTATGATATACATTTTCTGGATGGGGGTCTCAATATTATCAGGGATCTATATCACTCTTTCATAAGATGATCTATGACCAACTTTCGGTGCGGGGTAGTTTGAGTGAAGTACTAACATCTTTTTAGACTTAATGTTCACTTCATTGAAATTAAATAATTTCATACACTTATGAAAGTTTTTAAGTTTAATTTTTGGTTAGTTGAGTTTTCTTATGTTATTTAAGTTCAAAAAGAATGCAATGATATCTTCTTCTGGTGGAAGAGAATGGCAAAAGAATTTTGGCAAAACAAGAGGCATCTGGAGATTTTTTTTTTTTTTTCTTTTTAATGGAATCTCAAAAAATATATTTGCAAATGTTCCAAAAGTAATTAATTTTTCTAGAAATAAGTTTGGTGATGTATATAGTTTGGTTTGCGTGCTAGGTGTATTACTCTAATGTTGGTATATAAATGAGGAATTGGTCTAGTGGTTAAGATTGATGTACCGGTACACTCGGTCCTATGTTTAATTCCTCTTTCTTCACTCGTTATATTGTATTGCTTCTTTATAACTTATCTTTAACTTTAAAAAAAAAAATCCGAGATCTTTGACCTCAAGCTATGGTTAACTCTAGTGTTGGTCATCACCAGCCAACCTATTGTTGAAATAGTGTTTACTCTGACCTCAAACCTCCCAAATCTTCGCATCACGACGAGAATAATACACATTGCTTGACATTAATTCTGAAAAGTTACCCTTATTATCCAAGGCAATAGCAATAAGAACAGATATTTTCAATTTAGATATTAATCATCTATCACTCGCTCTCATTCAGTCTACTTGCCTTGATCCATCAACTATTCCGAAAATATTAATCTATTTAAATCCGATTGACATCTAATTATAAAGGAAAGATTCACAAATTAGTTTTACTTTCTCCATATTTACTGTTTACTATTCAAAATCAGTTATTCTTTTTATAGGAATTAGAACCGCTCATACGGATTCCCGATCATGGAAACCTTTCGACTAATTCCGATCCAACTATTGGGTTTAGCCCTAGGTGCAAGCAAATGAGATATTAAAACATGGGGTTCGGATGACGATTGTGCTTGCGCATTAGCGTAGAAAGCAGGCCATGTTAATTTGCCCAAATCTCCATAATTTTTTTTTTAGAAAAGTTTTGGGCACAAAAATGTCCTGCTGAAACATAAAGGGAGGGGGTAGGGGGCCAATATCTAAGAAGATGAATAAAAGGGACATAATCACATGGATAGCTAATAATAAGTGAGAGTTAAATCAGAGTTTATTAGGTTATTAAGGGGAGATCAATGGAGTATAATTTATTGTTAGTCCATTCTTCCTTTTTTTTTTTTTTTTTTTTTGTCTTGTCAAAGCAACAAAGTGATGAAATATGATGACCAAAAAAGCCTCATTGTCACGTCCTTGTTTTCTATATGTGGAAACTTCATTTCTCAATTACATTTTTAATCATTCCTTTTTAGCCCTCCTTTTCTTTTACTATTTCCTCCGCCCTTTTCTCTCTTTTTCACTCTTTATTTCTTTCTTAATTATAAAATTAGCATGTTAAAAAAGCTAACATATATTTGACTTAACCTCTTTTCCCATCTTATATGCGCAATAAGTTTCAGAATGATAAAACTAATAATATATTTGATCAAAATTTTTTGAATCGGACTGGCTCAAACTAAGATTTATTTTAGTCTAAAGTTGAGTTATGTTCAAATCGATATTTTGAACTAGGTATAACTCGAGTGGAAAATTTTCGTTCAATTTTCAGTAGGATAACACGATTCAGTCTACCACGGGTTGGCCCGATATTTTTGCACGAAAATACAAACAATATATGTTTTGGTTAAAAAAAAAAAACCTTCCAAGTTTCCATCTTTATCAATTAGATCAACCAAGATCTGAAATCTACAATTAGATGGTCATAGTTTAGTCTCATTATTTTCTCAAAAAGATGAGAAAATAACAATATTATTTAAGTGTAATGAATTTTTGTAGATGTTGGTGGAATGAACCATTTTTTATTCGTATAAGCGATGAAACGGCCCTTTCGGTGTCTGTATTAATTTAATGAAAGTTGGGGCTCAAGCACATTTCATCAGCTTGGAGCCCAGCCCAAGCTTCCTGTCTTTCAGAAAATTGTTGGACATTTGGATTTTTCGTCTTGAAATAAGTCTCCCTGTAAACAAAATAAAATAGTCTATATTTGGATTTTCTTTCATACGTCGTAGAAGTAGGATTCATAATAAGGGTTACCATTGTTCCTTTATTTGGGTTTTCTTTTATAAAAAATATTTAAAAATCACTCAACTTTCTTTTAAAGATAAAAAATATATAAAACTTTTAAAAAGGATTCAAAAAGTCATTAAATTTTAATTTCAAGTTTTGATTGCATTCTACACCTTACTATATAAAGAAACTCCTTATTAGGTTATATTTATTAAGTCAAAACAAGTTTTAACTTTTTTTAAAAAGTCAAAAAGAAAAATACGTATTGTGGAATTATAGTTTACATAATATTGAAAATAGCCTAGGAAAATTTATCACTGAAAGAAAAAATTATTTAATATATCATACAATATCATCCATAAATATACCCACAAAAAAAAAAAAAAAAAGACATCTAAACAAGATGTTTTAAAACAAAATATATCTCCATTAACGAATAGTTTATATATTGCGTTATGCATCAATAAATAGGGAAGTATCTTTTAGTAAATATTCAATAAAATCAATAATAAGACGATTTATTAGACTCTAAGTATTTAGAATGTTCTTTTAACATTCGATATCAATATATATTGAACATTCTCTTTCTTTTATTCTAAATTAACCTTAATATTGTTTTAAATATCAAGCCAATTATCATATCAAATTTTCCTCCCTACTTTTTTTTACTCGTTTAAAAAATTTAAAAAATATTCATTTAAGAAAAAATAATTAGGGGTCTCTTTAATAAAGTAAAATGTCAAATACGACATTAAATTTGGTGAGTCTTAGTTACCAATATAAAAGTTTAGTAATTTTAAATTATTTTTTAAAGTTTGTTAATTTTTTAGGTCTTAGGAATAAAATTGAATGATTTTCAAAATCCAAATAAGGAAAGTGCATACAATACAAATGCATAATAACAATGAAGTGTGCATGAACTATTAGGTGTAGATCTTATTGGTTCTCTCTTTATGTTTCTATGGTCATATTCCATTTAACTTTACTTTATAATTTTATAATTTTTTAAAACTGCTTACATCTTTTCATCATTAACTTCATAACTATCTTACAATTTCTTACAATTAAATAAAAAAAGGACTTATATTTCTTTTTCTCCCCTGTTTATGCATGTGTATGTAAGATAATTTTGTAATAATAATATTATAAGTCAGATTGTTATCATACAACACCCATAATTGTGGGATAACTAGTGTTTTGCATAAATCCTAAAAAAGGAAACGTCGGTTTGGGGATGAGTAGTGGGATTTTGGTCAAGTTTAGTAGGAAAGATACATGTTTTTCCTTTTCAATTTTTTTTTTTTTTTTTGGGTAAATAGACTGTTATCATTCATGCCCCCTTATGCAGGGCTCCCAGGCCCAAAAGGGGTAGCCACATATTTTGATACCTAGGTCTAAAAGAGTTCACTGTTCTATCCACCAATATTCCCATATTAGGCATTTGGTTCTCCGTATCTGAAAACAGTAATAGACCCGATAGTCATGTCGGGAAGATACCTTCTCTTCTACTGCAGATCGGCAAGCTTACTGTTAAATAAGCAGATGGAATAGTAAAAAGAAGGGGAAAGAAGAAGAAAAGGGGAGATGGAGTAACATTTTTTCAACTATTTGATGCCTATGGCTAATCAAGAAAAGTAAGCAAAGGCTTTAAATTGTCAATTAATGATGAGATTTTGATATGATTAAACTTTTGTCAAATTGAGTTAACTGGTTAAGATCATTTAAAACAGCCCAGTGGAAAACAGTATTATTAGGGCTTGACACACATTCTTTACTTGAAGTGATAGGAAATGACAGGTAATTCCCTCACTACAACCCTAAAAGTCTTAACTAACTAATTAATTTACTGTTAATCAAGCTTAGTATAATTATTCCTTAAGTGCCATCATATTATTTCCATTGTTGGAACAAGCTACACCACCTATTTTATGAATTTAAAATTATTAGAGGGGAAAAAAAGGGTTAGGGGGACAAGGGCACAATTTCAACCAGACAACAGATTTTGTCATTGATGACAGTAAAAAGCTATGACTAATCTCAATTTTTTGCTAATTATGGTAATTAATTAGTTATTGGGTTAAAAAGATAAAGGGGGCAGAAAAGTAATTGAAAATAATAATTCTACTTTCTTGATAGTTACTTGCTGGACTGTAATAGAAACTTCTAATATTAACCTTCAATAATGGGTGGTTTTTTTTTTAATAGAATTTTAAGTAATATTGCAATTTTGTATATATTTATAATATCTACATGGTCTGTTGTCCTCTCTTGTACTTGGGAGAGAGGAATTTGCAAGCATAGAGTTTTTAAACACATTTGAGTTTTAGTTTTTATTTTAAAATATGGATAAATTTAATTAACTGAAATTCATACGGTATTTACAATGACATTTTTGAGTTTTAGTTTATATAAAATTAATATCAAAATTCACAAATAAATTAGTGACATTTATTTAGATATTATTGCACAAATATGTATTTCAGATAACTAAAACATATAAACTAGCTTCGTTTTTGTATTTGGTTTTTTGATTGCAAGTCTTGTGGATGAAGTGAGAGTTTTTGTAGGGTGAGCCGAAGTGGTGTTGGCTTGGTCACCAACACACTACCTTCCATCCCTTCCCTCTACCCGGGTTCAAACTTTGATAAGGGTGCAATTTTCTTTCTTTTATGAAGGGGTTGTAAGTGTCGGGTTTGTGGGCCTAAAATTCTCTAGACTTTGGCATTTTCCTAACCTTTGGCCTGTATGGCTCATTCGACTGCCCTGAGATAAGGGTACAATGATTTGACTCGCTTAATATGTTGAAAAAATTTATAAATTACCAAAAATTACATAGTAAAGTAAGGGATACATAGGTGTAGACACTTCATAGAATACCTTAATCAAGATGCAAGTTATGTAATTAAAATTGATGGAAGCTATTCCAATGTGTCTTGTTTAGTGAGGACCTTTTTTCAGAGCTATTAAAAATTTAGGTTTAAATTTCATTATATTAAATTAATGTGGTAGCTATTAAATTATTAAAGTAGGGCCTTTTTTAGCGACACAGAACATTTTTAGAGCAATCTAATATTTACTTTTTCTTGTTTTCATAAAATGTGATTTTAGATGTGACGGTCATACATAAGAAGAATTAAGTTGACATGAAATTTTAAAATCAGCGGTATATATTTTTTTACGGGGTGCAATAATTATTGATCTTTGCTCGGAGAAACATGGGGAGGGAACCAAAACTAGAATCGAGAAAAAGAACAAGTAGATAGGAGGGAAAAAGAAAAAGAAGGAAGACAAGATCAGCTTGCTTCTAATTACAATTATGAATTGTATGATGGACCTCCCCTTTTGCTTCTCTATATTAAAGTTTGATGTAAATAGATAAAGAAATTCTCTTTCGGCTCTGACTCAAAATTCCACAAAATGTATGTGTAAATTGACTCTTCTTGGTAACCTCTGATTCAGATTATTTTCCAGGTTGCACTAAACTACAACGATCAACATTTGTTGGAGTGGAGGGAGCTAGGCATGTATAGAAGACCGTCTCACTTAAATGAGTCCACGAACCTCGAAAAAAAAAAAAAAAGTGGAGTTTTAAAAATAATTTGTGATATCGCCTCACTCTGTAGATATCAAAATCAAATGTTTGATGCAACTGTAAATATTTATTTTGTTTCTTATATAAATCAAAATAGCATCATCTTGAAAACTTTTGTGTGAGTTTTTCTATTAAAAAAAAAAAAATTAGGGATGCAGTTGAATTTGCTTGACTTAACTCGCTGATATCGAAAGGACTTATGAAAGTGGTAGATTGATGGAAAACAACATCAAAGGACGTTTGGAAGGAAGGTTCCAGTACAATAAAATTAAACAAATTAGAGGTCATCAAAAACTTCTTATAAAATTTTAAAAATATTTTATAAATTTATATTTTCTCCGTTTTAAAATATTTATCGTTTTTTAATTTGAATGAACATTTATGAAACACAAAATTTATGATAAAATTTGTGTTAAAAGACAATCGCCCAAGTTTCATTAAAAATGAAGAAAATGAATGAAAAGTAGAAGAGAAAAAAATCATAAAGATAAAGTTGATAAACTAATTATTAATATGTCATCAAAATTATAAAGTGACAGATAATGTAAAATGAAAAGAAAAAATAGTTAAATTGATATGAGTATTGAAATGGAGGGAATATAAAATATCTTAGCCATGCTTTAAGAAATGTTTAAAATTGTGACAACCAATTTTTTTGACCTAATAATCAAACCACTAAAATCTACCTTTTACCGTCATCTAATTTCATTTTGACAAGCACGTAATTAGAGTTGAGAAAAGGTGACCCAACACGATTACCGACACGAACCCGACATGAAATTAAACGGGTTTGGGTAGAGATTTTCAACCCGTTTAATTAAAGGGGTTAACATGTTCAAGCCGTTTAATTAAATGGATTAACATGTTCAACCTGTTTAATTAATTGGGTTAGGTTTAGGTTGATATTTTCGAAACGACAATAACACGTTTAACCCGTTTATTTTTAAAAATTAAAATAAAAAATATTATGTGATTTTTAAAAATTGAAGGAATTGAAAATTAAAGGGATATGGGTGATTAAGGGAAATAAAAAAAATGTGAAAATCAAAGGCTTCTTACATATTCATGACATATGTATGTGTGTTTTTAGAGTTATGAAGTATGCATAATAGCCTTATGACGATGAACGAGATTCAAGGACTATTTCTTATACTAATAATTTTAATATAATTGATTATCTTAAAAGACAAATATATATTTAGGTAATCTAAACTTGGAGTAAACGGGTAAACGGGTCGGTTTCAGGTCAATTCCTTTAAAAAATAAACGGGTTAGGTTCAAGTTGACACTTTTTCAACCCGTTTAAGTTCGACACGAACACAAACCCGATCCGACCTGGCCTATTTGCTAGCTCTATAAGTAATGCTATATATCACAATAGCACAAATATTAGTCAAGGAATACTCTTGTGAAAAGGGCTACCATTTAGTTGTTTTACTTATCCTCTCAAAAAAAAAAAAAAAAAGACACTAATAATTAAGTACAAAATGTTAGAAAAGTAAGAGTAATCAATTCAATAAAACTCTAATTTCAAAAAATGGTTTCACATAATGATACTACTTCCTCCATTTCACAATATATGTCACTTTAAGTATATTTTTTTGTTTCACAATATCTCTTATTTTATAATTTTGATGACATATAAATGATTAGTTTACTAATTTTTATCCTTATTAATTTTTTTCTCTCCTTTAGGTTCTATTTGATTATAAGAAAATTAGGTGGAAAGAAAATTTAAAGGAAAAAATTAAGAAAATTGATTTTTTTTCCTTCTATTTGGACCTAGGAAATTAAGGAGGAAAAAACCCTCATTTTTGTTAATTATTTCTTGAATCCCTATTTTCAAGCCTCCCCAGTTGCTTTTACTCTCCTCTATTTAGAGTTGAGACCCCTTCTCGCTTCTCTTTCTCTTTCTCTCACTTGAATCCTCATTTTTAGGCCTCCAGACATTTTCTCCATGGAGAATCGAGACTCTTTCTTACTTCTCTCTCTCTCCAACTTGAATCCTCATTTTCACTCTCCCTGGCACTTTCTCTCTCGTCCATTGAGAGTTGAGAGGCTGAACATGGAACAAATTTTGGTTGATTGAGAAAAGCAGTGATAGTGAAGGAAGCGGAGAGAGGACAAGAGCTTTCACAAAAAAATTTCCTCCAACTTTTTTCATGTTTTTTAAGGAAAATAAACTTGTCTAAAATTATTCATTTTCCACCAAATTTTTCAAATGAAAAATTCTTACTTTCCTAAAAATACTTCTTTCCGCCTAAATTTCAAGAATCAAATAAACCCTAAGTTATTTACTTTCTTAATTTCCAATAAAAACTCAAGGTAACTTGGTCTTTTAACATAAATTTTTCATGAATCTTGGATTTCTTTGATATTCCCTTACAGTTCAAAAACAACAAATATTGAGGGAGTGCTAATGTAATCATTTTTTACTATTGGATAATTTAATTGCTTTTAACGAGCCCAATTTTACAATATGATTATAATCTCATCTAAAAGAAGTGGCATTGATATTCTAATTAAGGAAAATACTTTTTGTTGTTGGGTCTAACTTAGAAGTTGATATCATAAGATATTTCACGTAAATGGTGTATTATTTTATGCCAATGGTAGGCATGATGGACCAAGATGTGCATGGCTACCTATAGATAGTACTAGTAAACTCCATAAATAATGCAAAGGGACAAGGCATCTTCAAATTCAGAGTGGGACAATCCATGAAAAGGAAAATTATTGAACATGAAAAATAAAGAGCCACCCAAAAATCAAAAAATAAAATAAAAAGACCCTTTAGAAAAATAAATATGATGATTAATTTTGTAAATGCTTTTTTAACAGCATGCATTGTTTTTGAAGGTGACTCCTACTCCTTCCACGTTTCACCTTGTGATTGGTGCCTAATTAATGGTGTCATTGCCATACCCTCACACTTAATCAATAATAACATTGCATAATCACATGATTCACACCTTAAGATTCCCCAACAAACTTATATTCGAAGGACATTTCTATATCTTGTCCCAATAATAATTAATCACTTCATCACATTTAGGGTCTTTTAAAAACATTCTCTTTTTACAAAAATATTTTTAATAATAAGGTTATCTATATTTGAACATCGTTACATTCTTTTAAGGGAATATGTTCAAAACTAAGGAATAGGTTTACATTGTAACACGCCTATTCACGTGAATGTTCTTTGGACTTTATAGCGTGATAGCAACTAAGATTCTTCCTTAACTTGAGGAATTAATAACAATTAGAGGTTTGCTCGCGAGACTCGAAATTAAGATCCCCGCTTATAAAGATTCTAGTACCATATTAAAAAACCAACTCAATTAAAAGTTTAAGTCGATAGTTGAAGACACAATAATAAATTTATATGCTAACGGATATCGATGGGTGACCTTTAATCAGTTCAACTGTAAATGAGTTACAAGAAATGTTTCTAAATCTCCTTATTTTTTCATTTCATTTAGATTTATATATTTGGTTAAATTTATTACTATCATTAATACATGGCATCATGTTGGTGAGTTCATTTCGTAATATCCCGAAAATTTAAATTTATATAATTTTAAATATATTGATGTTATATATGATTAAGTTATTTTTCTATTAGTTTAAGCTGCGTAAGTTATCGATTGAAATGTATATTTTTTTTTGGGGAAAAAGTAAAGAATTTCTTTAATTTCCCAAAATAGGAGCATATATACAACCGAGAGTGAATCACATATAGTATTAATTCACTCTGGTTTGCTATAAACCTATCAGCTCGTACACAACAAACATACTGAATGTGTCTAAGAATAGTCTCCGCTGAGCGTTTCCTACCTTGAAATCGTCGTATGCATCTCTCTCTCCAAATTTCATACACTGAACTGGCTGATACGGTACGGAGCCATTTGCTTCTGCATGTATTCCCTTTACACTCTACTCTGAACCATTCCAATTCTCTATTGAAATCCCATTGCCTTTGTTGTTCTTTGGCCCAACATAACATTTCACCCCAGATGCTATGGGAGAATGAACAAGAGAAGAAGAGATGCTGATAATTGTCTTGGTTTTGAACTTCACATAACACACATTTGTTTTCAGTAGATATCCCTCTGTTAACAAGCATGCTTGCAGTAATCAATCTTCCTCTACAAGCTAACCACACAATCAATTTGTGTCTGTCCCATACCCAATTCTTCCATACAGTTTTCCACCAAGTCACTCCAGTAAGAGAAGGGCAGAACAGTACATAGGTTGCCTGCAGAGAATAAACTTTTTACATCTGTAGCCAATTCTTTGCTGTGGTCATACTGGCCAAAGAACATACAAGCTCATTTTTAACTTCAATCATTTTTTTCCAACCCCAAGCATCTCCACAGTAACTTTGAATAGACAAAATCTCTTGACCTTTGATCATATACACTGCAGCCCATCTAGTAAACACAGATACAACATGATGTAGTTTCCATAGCCACTTAGTACATAATGCTTTATTCCAGGCTAAAATTTCTTTGAAATTTAAGCCACCATTTTGGTATGGCTGGCATACATTACTCCAGCTAACCAAGCTCATTTTCCTCCCCTCAATGTCTCCACTCCATAGAAATTTGTTGCATAAGGACTCGAGTACATGGATAGTATGCTTTGGAAGCAGAAAGATTTGGGACCAGAACGTAGTAATACCTGAGAGAACAGTAGAGATAAGGACTTTTTACCTGCATAAGATAGCTTCTTGACAGCCCAAGAAGATATTTTTTGTTTACTTTTGTCAATCAGAGGAAGGCACATCTTGTGAGTAAGCCTTTTAGTAGACAAAGGCAAGCCCAAGTATCTGAAACAAAAAGTGCCCAAAGAGAACACTGTATCCTTCAAAATAGCTTGTTGTTCTAATGCATCAACTCCACCCAGGTAAATCTCTGACTTCTCTAAGTTAGCAGAGAGTCCTGACATCTTGGAGAAGTCTGTGAAACAATCCCAAATACACTTGATATATTTCTTATCACCTCGAGAGAAAAATAACACATCAACTGCAAATGCTAAGTGTGTCAATTTTACTCTAGCACATCTTGGATGGAAAGAGAAATCCTTTGCAGAGACAGCTAAATCAAGTCATCTAGCTAAAACCTCCATACAAATTACAAATAGGTAAGGTGACAATGGATCACCTTGTCTCAAACCGCAAGCTCCAGAAAAGAAACCATGAGGCTCTCCATTAATGTTGACAGAAAATTTTGTAGAAGAAATATAGGTCATGATGAGTTGGGTGAAGTGAATAGGAAATCCCTTACATGCTTGCACTGCTTCCATAAACCCCCAGTTGACAGTATCATATGCTTTCCTAATATCGACTCTCAGAGTGTTTTACTAAATGATGGGCTAGAAACATAGTGTCTGTAATATCCCTGTCTTTGACAAAAACACTCTGACACAAGCTAATGATATAAAGCAATATGAGAGGCCAACATGTTCAAGTCTTGCCAAAGAGACTGTCTAGTGGTACCAGAATTAGAGGCATATATCATAGTAATAAAGCCATTAAACTTTATAACTGACCCAGTAACACCACAGTGAATAAGTTGATCACTAATTCGAAGCACTGATATTTGCAGTAGAGAAGACCAAAAAACCCATATCCTACCATTATAATGATGTGAATAATTGGCTGTGAAATAATATTGAGGAAAAATCTTTGTAGCAGTAGAAATAGCAGTTGATTCTTTGACATGTGTCTCAAGCAATCCAAATAAATCAGGTTTAATTCTGCATATAACCTTCTTTATTTCAGCCTGTTTATTCGGGTCATTTAGACCTCTAACATTCCAACAGTTAACTATCATATTTGATTCTGACCAATTGTTCTGCCCATACTCCTGGCCTATCAAAGTTGTTCATAGCTAATCCTCGACTTACTCCTGCTTTAGCTACACGAGCACTGAAATAATTGCTCAAAGATAGGATGCCAGGTCTACCCTGTCTACAAACAACAGGATTACTATGCACTCGAGATAGTTGTTTAAGAGGAACACTCTTACTCCCTTCCCTTCTTATTGGTGTATTTTCTTTTTCCAACACTTCCTCTATAACAGGATCTTGCTCATTTAAAGTCTCCTCAACCTTAGTTGTAGCTGGATTCAGGACTTCAGTTGTAGCTTCTGGTATAGACGTGGACAACTGCTTTGGAACCCAGATTTTCCTAACAGTTGGCCGTTTACACTTAAACTCTAGATGCCCAAGCTTTTTACAGGTTGTGCAGTAAAAAGGTACCCATTCATAGTATACAGCTTGTGAGAACCTGGTCACGAATTGATCAAGAACTGGTATGGTTTCTGGTAATGGCTTAGAGACATCTGCTTCCACAAGTACCCTAGCATAAGATATTCTTGTTTTTGTTGCAGTGCATCTATCAGCATGCAAAGGAACCCCAATAGCACTAGCCAATTTACTTAAACCATTTACAGACCAATAAGGCAAGTCCAGATTTGGGAATTGTACCCAAATTGGAACCTGACATATGGCTTGATCGAAGCGAAAGTCCATTGTCCATGGTTTTAAGTACCAGAGACTTACCACCAACTGTCCATGGCCCTCCTCTAAGAATGTGACTCTTATCTTCAGAGGATTTCAAACGAAATACGTACCATCCTGCAGCATGACAGTGAATTTCTGGTTTGCTAACATCAGCCCAAAACTTGTCAACAAAGCTCTTATTCAAAACTCAACAGGATCCAAGAACCGCAAAGGGTTCAAAATCAGCAAAAACGTAACTATCGTTAATTCAGGTTTGACTTGCACAGTTTTGGTAGAAAATTCATAACTAATTCATTTTAAGTCCAATTGACGTGATTCAAAAACATAATGACAGTAAACTCAACAATATACCACCTCACCAAAAATTAAAATTTTTGAACAAGAATACGATTTTTGGTAGATTTTTTAAATCAGCCCTAAAAACTGTTTCAGTTAAAAGTAAACTTAAGAATTTCTTCGACCATAAAACACTTCGGCCCATAAACTTTGGCTATCAAAAATATAATTTCTACCATCTCTAATTCATACTAAAACAGATTTAAAATGCTTAGAGGGTAAACCGAACTAGTACTAGCAATTAATTAATTTAGTGGTGCCTCCCCAGAGGAAGCGATGTATTTTTCGGTCCAAGTCATCACATACTGTCCTTAGTAATCTTGCGGTTAGCATAGAATATGCTGGTATGGCTGTGATTGTGGAATTTATTAATTTAGCTCTACCGGCCAAAGAGAGACATTTCGTTTTCCATCCAGCTAATCTTTTCTCAACTCTATTAACCGCATCATGATAAGTGCTCCTTGTAATTCTCTCGTTAATAGTGGGTACTCCCAAATATTTCCCCAGATCAGAAGTCTGCGGCATCTCCAGAATAGAGCAAATATCAGCACTTGAAACTGGGTCCGTGTTTGGAGAAAAATGAACACTAGACTTAGTAGTACTTACCCTTTGACCCGAGGCTTTACAAAAAGCTGTTATGCAGTTCTTGATTACGTGGGCCCTGTGCAGTTGTGGCCTCCGCAAAGAACACCACATCATTAGCGAAGAAGAGGCTTGAAATTTTAGGGCCATTCCGGCTGGTGGGAAATGGTACCCTCCCCGCTGTACCTCTTTTTCTATTAGATGATATAACCTCTCTATACCGATTATAAAAAGGTAAGGAGATAACGGATCTCCTTGGCGGATACCGAAAGGTTTTTAGAGGAAAGTTATTTTTCTTTTGGTGTATCTAAAAGATTCGTAATCGACGTGTAAGCTTTCAACAAAATTATGTATTCTTATAATTTCTTATAACTTCATTACAACTTAATATCTTACAATTTTTTGTAGATACCTTTTATCTCTTTATACCTTCTTATAAGTATATATAACTTTTTATAATTTACAGTTGAAAAAGACATAATGCCTTAAAAAAAGGCTCCAATGAATGGATAAATTTAGAAAAACTTGAAAATTCAAAAGCAAAGCGAAAATATATAAAACGTTTCAATTTTTTTGGTGCGGAAGAGACACAAAAGCGATGACAATACAATAGGAGAAGTGAGAATTAAATCTAAAACTTACTATATTCGGGACCTCGATATTGATCACTGCGCCAAAACCTCAAAGGCTACAATGAATGAAAGGAAAAAGAGAAGTTCCAATGTGACCCGTGATCATATAGGTCTAGTCAGCTTCCCCATCAGCGCCCCATGATTATCAATCATAATAATCCAGTGCTTGCAAGACCATCATGATCAAATGTTCCTTGTCATCTTAGATTAGATTTTAATCTCTGTTAGTTCTAATTTCTTGTTGCGATTTTCCTTAGATTTGGAAGATTTTGGGAATTTTAATTTTTAGATTTTTTTAACCATTAAATGGGTATAATCCAAGATAAAATGTGGATAAACAAAGTAGAAAGAAATAGCAACTTAAAAATCAAAGTGAAATAAGATTTTGCTTTCTTTTATGCATGCAATAAATACGCGCGTTTAAGATAAAAATACTTTTAAAAATATATTTTTAAAAATTTAAATTTGTATTTTTTTTCCTTACTGAAGTAAAACTGTTATTACCCCAATCAATACTTTATTGATAACATATCAATACTTTGAGATTAAACCTTATTCAATGAGTTTAGGAATACAAACATATTTAAAGTATTGTCTCTCTGTCTCGTATTTTTATGTGAAACAAAGTTACTGTAAGTGATATCTAGTTCATGTACATGGTGAAAAGAGTAATAAATGTTGAGTTATTAACATAGTTAATACTCTTCTTTTACTATTTTTTATTTATTTTTTGGGTAAGTATACCCACTTTCTGGGCTTTATTTTAGGAAAAGCGCATAAGACTTTAATTAATGGGAAAATGGGGCGTCAAATCCCAACACTTTCTCCGCACAATTTTCTCAAACATGAGAAAATTATCTCCCTAGAATCGAACCTAGAGGAGTAAGGAAACTGGGTGAATGGCGTGGCATACTCTTATTTTACTATGACTATACATATTTTGTTACTTTCTGCGTTTGTGATTTTTGAGATGTAGTTTGTATTCAACCTTTGGATTTTATAATTCAGAAAAAAAAAGTGAAACAGAAATATAAATTCTTAGATCAACATAAGGCTTCGTTGCTTTATATGTGATATGAGTACGTAAAACGTAAATAAATGCTGGTTGTTTTGTGCCCCGTTTAAAATTTGATTTTCTGAGTTTAAATCTATTTCTTAAATAAGAAAGTTGTCTATCTTATGTTCATCCGAGATAAAATTATATCATTTGTAGATACCATATGATTTTATTTACCAAAGAGTTGATGATATAACGATCATCACCTCCATGAGCCACTCTTCTCAGCTGGGTTTAATTTCTGGATGGGAGCACTTTCTTACCTTAGTGTGGGTTGGTTGTCCTGGACTTGGGTCAGGACTTTCATGCTATTGTCACCCATTGGGCTATCAAGATATTGAGTCGACTGGGCCTTCATTTTGATGGCCATCTTGGCAAACCATAATGGACCAACTAATTGTATATATATGATTGATGATATTGATAAATATTTTTTTTTGTGTGCAAATTGATAAATATTTGTAGTCGTTAATAACCACAAATTAAAACTACTAACTATAAATATTAAAATGAACGAGACCTGAGTTAGTCCTATTTATCAGAATTGAAATCGAATTTGATTCAGATTATGCTTGAAATGTTAGATATGTTAAAGTTGTCATAAATTCTAATATTTAGTGGGACATCCAAAATAAAAATTTAAATTCAATTCTTCATATCTTCCCCTTTGGTTGTTGCTGTTAAATACTAGTTGTTACAAATTTTTATGAGTTCTTATGAACTGTTACGAACCGCTAAGAGTCGTAAGAGTTGGTATGAGTTATTACGATTAATTAAAATTAATTATTATGAGTTTTTATGAGATATTATGAGTTGTTACGAGTTGTTATAACTAGAAAAAAAAATACAAAAATAAGTATATATTATTTATTCAATTATTTTAGATATATTAATTAAATTTTTGTAAAATTTTTATTAACGTAACATGGCATAATTAGATTAAAAAATATCATTATAAAAATAATAAGTTTTAACTAAAAAATTAAGATTGATCAATCACAATGAATCGGTATAATTTTTCTTCGCAAGAATAGATTTTTTTATTTATTGAAATGTTTTTAATTATTTGATTATTTATATTTTCTATATATTAATTAATGAATACTTTAGATTTCTAAATAAATTTTTTCATGTTATTGGTTGCAATAAATAAATATATAATTTTTAAATAATTAAGTATATGATTTCATTTGTAGATTGACAAATATATAATGAAATATTCAAAAGTGAAAAAAATGACAACTTTGGAGGAGGGATTAGTAAAGCATATAATACAAAAGTTACCAAGTGAGTGTTATTGACCTGTTGAAAAACACTCCACATTTCTATTATCTCTACCGAGGTTCGAACATTAGAGGAAAAAATTTTCTTACAAGTTGTGCAAAAAGTTGGGATGAGTTGTATGCTTGAGTTTTAAGTTTTAAGTTTGAACTTAATATCCATATCCCCAACTTCTTTATAGGTCCTCGAGAGGTACGAATATGAAAAATCCTTTATTTTTCACTGTTACTAATGCTATTGGTCTTTACCTCTTGATTGGATCAGATGAAAAAAGTGCATCATATTCCTACTTATGATAGGAACTTGTCAATATAGTGGAATCTAATGAACTATTATGGCCTATAGGCTGCTTCTTTTTTTTTTTTTCCCCTAAAGAGTGTTTATTTCATTAAAATCTAGTTATCAGAATTTGACATTAAAAAATAAATTTCTATTTTTAATTACAAATAATGCAGCAAAAGCCATAATCACATTTTTTGTTTATGTGCAAAAAGCCATAATCATGGGTGGATCAATTTATCTTGATTTATATTTTTGTACTTTATGCCCTAATTTTCATTACATTAATGGGGTCCATCCATACTTAATCCCCAAAAATTATACTGTTAAAAAACCCACAAAAACTATTCATGCAAAAAAATATATATATATAATTTGAAAGAAAGGATAAGAGTCGCACTCGAAAGAAATGAAAGGTGGGAAGTGAGAGATAGAGAGAGGGGTCGGCAATGTCGGTTGAAGTATAAATAATAGAGGAAAAAAAAAATTTGTGTGGGGATTTCCTTTATTTGAATTTGGATGTAAAATATACATATAGACATGCAATTATACCCTTAAAATTTTTGGGGAAGAAAATGAAATTTTAAAAATTAAAATTCGTCAATTGTCACCATCCCTAGTACCCTCTCTTCTTCTGGATGGTGGTCTCCAAACTTAGCCACCCATCCACATTTTCTTCCTCCATTAAATTTTCTCACTAAATACATCTCTCCTCGTGCCCTCTACTTTGCATGCATAATTAAATGGAACGGAAAAAAATAGAAAACGGAAGAACGAAAAAGAGTATACGATTAATGTATTGTCTTGATTGAGATCGTCTCGTGTCTCGTGAAGTTTATTATGAAATATCGATATCATTGAAAAACAATTAGGTATACCAATCATTTTATGAATGCTTATTGTTGAATGATTTCAATACATGATGAGCAGTTAAATTAGCTCTTGAGTTTTTGTTACGATAGATATTCTCACATATATGTACCTTAAAAGTTTTTACTAAAAAATTTAAGATTCATCTTTATTTATTTTTATTATTTGATAATTTTTTGGAAAAATTTTCTGTATACATTTGATTATCTTTTTCTTTTCTTAACATCAAAATTCACCTTCATTTTGAATTATTTGACAAGTAGAAATAATTTATTAAAATAATATAAAAATAAAAATAAAGGTGGATTTTGATATTAGATAAATAAAAGTAATTGCAATATAGGAAAATAATTTTTTAAAATATTATGAAATGATAATAAATATGAAATATCAAATTTGTTAGTGAAATTATTAAAGGCATGAAACAATAAATAATAACATAACAAATATTCTATCTTACAATTATAATTTCCAAAGGTAAGGACATTTTCGTAAACTTAGGGGTTAAAGATAGTTTTATATAAATGTGAAGGGAGTAAAAAAATACTTCTTTTATCCCACTATGATCGTTTAGGCTGACTTTTTTTGGTCAATTTTAATAAATTTTGACTGTAAATTAAAATAAAAATATACTAAATTTGGTACTTTGTCGAATTATGATTAAAAGTAGTTCTTCTAAAATTTCTAAAATGTTTGTTGATATAATTTCTTATATAATTTGTGAAAGGTTAAAGTTTATTTTTGTTAACTATGAAAAATCAAATTGGAATAGTAATAATAAAATAAACGGAGTAATACAGAAAGGTGAGAGTTTTAAAAATTGAAGTCAAAAAGACAAAGAGCGTTATATATAAATATCTTCTTAATACAACGGTCAAATTTGAGACTTTGATTTATTAGGACGATACCTTAGTGAAGGATCTATGTATGGAAGGGAATGATAGATAAAGGGGAGGATATCTTCTCCGAAGTGCCTTGACTAAAAGTTCATCATTATATCCAAGTGGACAATTTCTTTGATAATGTGTTGAATGAGATACTAACCTAATAGATATTTTGAATGCGAGTATGATAATTGAATGTCGATCCATATTTGAAGTGTTTATTCGTTTTAACGGTTAAAAAACTAGTTGTTATCTATTATGAATAATTATGAGACTGCCGCGAGTGGTTACGATCAATTGTTAGTTGTTACGAATTGTTATGAGTAGTTATGATTAACTATTACTAATTATTGTGAGTGATTAAGAGTTGTTCATGCTTATTATAAATACTTAAAATGAACTGACCGTAGAATGGAAAAAAGAAGATAAAACAATGGTGGGAACCACGGCTGTAGTACGTCACCTAGTTGCATGCACACCTTTGTGCCATTCGTATGCAATAATTAGGTTACACGAGAAAATAAGTTGGGCCATAAACATTATTTTCTAATTTTCCCACTTGGCAATTGTATTTGTTCCACAACTTGGAATTGGTCCATTGGATGATATTGACCTTGAACTCTCATTCAACAATTAACTAGTTTTGTTCATGTCTTAAGACAAACCGAAAGGAGCCCCAAAACTTTCGTCAACCTTCAATTTCACTACGAAACCACAAGCCGAACATGTGTAATAAGAGTTTTGAATTTGTTGTTAGCCGATGTATGTAGAATTTAAATCTAAATTTTTCATACAGTTTTACTGATGATTGGTAAATGTATTTGAGATATAAATACCCAACACTATTTCACAGAAAAATGATTCAGTCATTTCGTAGATGAGCCGAATGGGCTCAACCTAATTTATTCAAGATTGATTGAGCTGAAGTTTGAGCTTAGTTGTTTATAGAGCAAAGCCGAAACCTAATTTTGGAGTAAATCTAATATATTTTCATAATTGATACGGAATTAACTCGTGTGTCAAATAGATAAATCTATACCGACCTGTTTTCCAACTATAGTTATACCCTTACTACGAGTTCCACAGGCCAAACCATAGAGATGAAAGGATGGATATTATTATTATAATGAAATGACAACTAATATAGTTGGAGAGACAGAGAAGACCACAAAACTTTAACGGCCAAAGCCCAAACATAGCGTGGTGAATGAGCTGTCCGATCCTTGGCCTTGGCAAAATGCGCAATCATTGGGCCCATTTTAAATAAAAGGAATTTGGCCGTTAATTTCTTTTGGTTTTTTCCCTTTTTCATTTATTATTTATTACTACTATATTAATTTCTTTGCTTTGCTTTCAGTTTCCGTTCAGCCGCCCAATGAGCTATTTTTTCTTTTTTTTTTTAAAAAATATTTATTTATTTTTGGTGAGATGTAATTCATTTTATTTGCATATATATATATAAAATGGGTGGGTGTGGATATTCATATATTGAATAAGAAATAAATTAGAAAATTGAAAAGCTAATTTTAAAGGCATTATTATTATGGTCCCCCTTCTTGTTTGTCAGTTTGCAGAGTGGCTTTTGCCTCCCTTTTCTTGCTTTTATTCCTTCAACTAGGAGAACTATTCTTTGAATCCTATGTTTTTACATCAATCATGCATTAGAAGTTGCAGAGGTTCATGTTTAAATTGCTTCCTAAAAATAGAAAATAACATTTTAATTAATTTATTTTTTAATATCTAGGCATTTTCAAAAATGTAAACTGATACAATAACATCATGCCAATCTAATGGGCTCTTTCAGTTACAACTCATATCAACCATTTTTTAATAATTTATTATACGACTGTCCCAACTAAAAAGTATTTATTTATGCTTAAATGTTGATATATTGTTGGTGTGTAAATAGTTTTCAAATAGAACAAAAGGATCAAGCCTTCTTCATGGTCAAATTTTGAGACTAGAGCTTAGTAAAACAAATTTGATTTCATGAAAATGAGACGTTGAATAGTTTGTGTTATTAAGAAATATAATTTACTACTAATTTCTATAATATTTTTATTTGTCTGAAAACTTCTTTTCAATTGATTGTTCGAAGTACAATGTGAGTAATTTTAAAAGCTTGTTTATAATTATTTTATATATATATTAATAAAACGCCGAGAGACATAGTTATACTGTGGTCAGGTCATGTAAAAGTTCCAGTGAAGAAAAATCAATCCTAGAAAGAATTTCCTAAAATTATCCCATTCAAGAATTGAGCTTTTATTTATGGTGATGATATTTTTAGGGATCATATTATTTTCTAAAGCACAACATAAGTAGGC
This sequence comes from Talinum fruticosum, assembly GCA_021018815.1. Classification (NCBI taxonomy): domain Eukaryota; kingdom Viridiplantae; phylum Streptophyta; class Magnoliopsida; order Caryophyllales; family Talinaceae; genus Talinum; species Talinum fruticosum. The sequence goes on along the minus strand of JAITYX010000002.1, from coordinate 4,403,268 downwards.
CACACTGAAAGGTGCATATCTCTGTACCATGAGCTGGTTTCCTCAAATAATTTTCTGAAATTATTTACAATTACTGAATATATACAAATGGGTATATTTCTATTTTATTAAAAATATGAGACACCTAATTATTATTTTTTTATAAAAAAAAGGGATAGAATGACAAAATAGTCCATGAAAGCTGAGCTAGCAGTCCATGTGCTTATCTGTCACAGGCCACCCCAATGAGTCTACTTTCCAGTAAGGAGTCTCTGCTCTGTTTTTTCTCACTCTTCCTCTGCTGCTTCTTCTCCTTCTTCTTCCTGATTATTCTTCCCTTTCTAGTCTTCTTTTCTCCCGCCAGCCCACCTTCTTCCCTTTTTCCCCCTCTGCACTTGGAGAGAGAAACAAGAGAGAGATAGAGATAGGGATAAGAGAGTGATTACTTAAAGCTACCCAATAAAGGAAAACACTTTGGGAAAAGGGTGAAATTTCTCTTTTCTCTTCTTAATCTTCTTCTTCTTTGGCTTGTCAACTCATCTTGTTTTTTCAGAATCATAAGCCATGGCAAGTGAAGCCCCTCTTTCTGATCATACTGAATTAGCTCCACAACCCCAACAGGTCTCTCTCTCTCTCTCTCTCTCCCCCTACCCCCACTCTTTTAGCTCCTGTTTTTTTCCCCTATCTTCTTTCTTTCTTTCTTTGGTTTGTCTTTTTCCTTTTTTCCAGTGAATTTCTGGGTTCTTATAAGAGATTAAGTACTTGATTGTTTCTGCTCATGATAGCAGATTTTCTTGGATTGTCCTCTGTATAATAATTGTTTGTGAAAAACTTCTTCCCCTGGTTTCATTAATATAGCTACATATGTCCCCCCCCAAGTTCAATTAGTGGGTTGGTGGCTTTTGCTTTGGTGAATTGAATATTCTAGTTAAATCCACAAGTGGAGGGGATATGTTAAAATTCTTCAGTGGTTTAATCTTTAGCTACAGGTCATATACTTGATGCTTTTGTGCATAATTTGAGTAACATGATGGGTGAAACCGTATGGTGGAAAGGTTATGTAGGTATCCATTAGCTTAACTGGCCTAGTTTCAAGGGTGATACCGAACTAGCTCAAGTCTCGTCTAAATTGGCTTTTGCGGCCTCTTCTCACCACAAATGAATCTTGTGCGGTCTATTATCATCCTCTGAAGATCCTAATCTAAAAGCTAGCGTGTTGTTGGGGGTGTACATGTGGATTTGGTGATCGGTTCCTGGATTAGAATGAAGAGTTTGAGTAACATAACGATCAACAGTCACTTTTTGCCTGATTTGGAATTTTGGATGAGTTTGCTGATTCAATTCACAGGCTGAAACATTTTTATGAGTGTAGTGATCTTTGTCCACTTTTTTTGCCCTTCATTCTTCTTCCTTTACATCACAAATATTCTTTTCTTGTGATTCAATCCTTCTCATGTACATTTGTTCTAACTACACTCTCACAAACTCAACTTTGCAATTTGCAGGAGCAGGTGGATCAAAAGGAACCAGAAGTGGTAGAGAAAGTGGAGGAGAAAATACCAGAAGAAGTGAAACCAACTGACCAAGAAGACGGTTCTTCTGTAGCCGAGCAAACAACAGATATGCCTACATCTGAAAATGTTCCTTCTGAAGAAAACCCGAGTGCCCCCGAAGCTCCTGCACCTAAATCAGAAGAGCTGGCAGAAGAGAAGCAAGAAGAAATTGTTGCGTTGAGTGAGCCTAGTGGAGATAAAACTGAAGTCGAAGAAGCTCCTACAACTGAAGCGGCTGCTGAAACACAAAAAGAAGAGGAGCAGGCTAATGTGGAGGCCCCTGAAGAGAAGGCTGAAGAGAAGGTTGAAGAGGTGACCAAAGAAGAGGAGACTGAGGCCACAGGAGCTGTTGATGTAGTTGAATCGACAGTCGAGACTCACCCTGAGCCAGAGGAGGAGAGGTCAGAAGTGAGTCCTGTTGAGCATCCTGAAGAAGCAGCAAAGCCTGTTGATGAGCCTGAAAAGGAGTCGTCAAAGGAAGAAGAAGCCCCTAAGCCGGAAGAAGCTGCTTCTCAAGAGGAGGAAAAAACGAAAGAAGTGACTGAGGTCACCACAGAAGTCCAACCTGCAGAGGTTGAAGAAGCCCCGAAGCCAGAAGAACCCGCTCCTCTGAAGGAAGAGGAGTCTAAGGAAGAAGAAACCCCCAAAGAGGAGGAGGAAAAGCTGAAAGAAGAAGCCCCCAAGGCGGAGGAAGTAAAAGAAGAGCAGGCTAAAGATGAGGAAAAGCCAGTTGAAGTGATGGAAGTGCCGGTGAGTGAATTAACCTCAATCGTGGAACCCAAGATTGTAGAGGAGGAAAAACTGAAAGAAGAAACTGAAGTCACTAGAGATGTTGAGGTAGTCCAACCGGTGGTTGAAGAAACCCCAAAGCCAGAGGAGCCGTCTAGTGTCAAAGAGGAGGAGTCCAAGGAAGAGGAAAAACCAGTTGAGCAGGAAGAAGTGCAAGTGAGTGAATTAGCCTCCATAGAGGAGCCTAAGAATGTAGAGGAGGAGAAACCAAAAGATGAGGCTACTGAGGCTGCCCAAGCCACTGAAAGTGTGTCTGAGACATCCATTGAAGCTAAAGACCCAGAATCAACAGTTGAAGAACCAAAGAAGCCAGAGGAAGAACCGGTGGCAGAACCAGTGAAGGAGGTAGAAATCCCGGCTGCTGAGGTAGCCAAAGCCCCAGAAGAGAAGCCACAGGAAGAAGTGAAGGTTGAAGCAGAAGATTCAGACGTTGCTCAAGCAGAAGAGGCCAAGCCTAGGGAAGTAACAGAACAAAATGTTGAAACTGAGAAAAAGGAAGATAATGAAGTTTCAAGGAGGACCAGTTTAGGAGACATGATCAAGGAGGAAACCGAGACTAAATTGGCTGAAGAAGGAACCACAAAAGAAGCACCGGCTCCTGAACAAGAAAAAGAGGCAAAAGCTGAAGAAAACAAGCCAGAAGAGGAGGTAAAGAGCAGAGATGTTGAGGTTGCTCCTCCTCAGCCCGAGGAGAAGAAAGAAGAGAATTCCTCAGCTCCTCCTCCTCCAGTTGAGGTAGAGAAAATGGGCATGCCAAGGAAGAACCCAAAGAGGAAGAAGCAGCCAAGGAATCTGAGGGGAAGGTGGAGGAGAAACCCCGGGAGGAAGTTGTGACAAAACCAGCCTCGAAACAATCAAACAATATACTGTCAAAGGTGAAGAACTCCCTCGTGAAAGCAAAGAAGGCGATCATTGGGAAATCTCCTTCCTCGAAGACGATCACCACTGATGCTAGCAAGGGGGAATCAAAGGTTGAATGAATCGTCAGTTTTCAAGCTCTTCTTTCTGGTATCTTAATTAATTTGTTGTATCATATTCAGGTGTCTTTCTTGATTGTTGTTGGTGTTTTTTGGTTTTTCTGGTCTTTGTTGAGTCCAGTTTGATTTGTGTCTTCATAGGGTGTGTATACACAGAAGGGTATAGTTTTGAGCTTCTGAACATTAATTTTCACGGGTTGATTTGTTTTTTGCCTTTTGTTTATTGAGTATTGTTATTAATTAATATTATTCATTATTCAGAACGTATGAATTAGCAACTGTGTGCAACTGTGTATTCTAGTTTGTTGATAAAACATTGGATTATCATTATCATTATCAAAGAATTGCTTAGTGGGAAGTTGCTGTTGTGTTTTTTAAAAGTGCAATTATGTATCAATCTTTGGACAGATTACATTGTTGGACAGTGCTTTCTGAGAGTGACCCTCATAGGTTTGAAGAAACCACTAATCATAAGTGCCTTCTAGACCTAAATATATATTTAGAAAATAAGTTTTAAATCTATGTGCTTGGCTTGCCATCTTTCTGGGAAAGACGGACTATTTGTGAAACATCTTCCTTCAAATTCAAGGATATCCAAGGCCATTCCAAAGCCTATTTGGGCAACTGTTTCAATCAATACGATAGGCATAAGAATACTTGAAAGAAAAATCATACTTACCAGAATCACGGGTCAATCATACAGTATAAGAACAAACCTTTTTACTTATTTACATTATTTTCTTATTCTGAATTAAGATTATATGGTGTAGAAATCAACAAGAATAATTTGAGAATTCACTAGAAAAGTGGATCTCGGATTCTTTATATGTCCTTGATATATAGTCTCAGGAATGGCACACCCTCTTATGCCTTTTGAAGCATGAGACTTCTTTATCCAGAAAGGTGGTGTGTGAATTATGTAACTGATGGAGTTTAGTTTGGCTCCTGTTGGAATCTGAGGTTGAAGGGTATTGAGTGATATGGACTGTGCAAGAGTTGCCCATCCTACACTACTGTACTTTTCAGAGAAAAATTAAAACTTTTGTACTCGTAGACTGCCAATGAAAGAACACGCCTTTGTTGGCTAGGTCATAGACAAAACCCGACCCATCTTCCAACCACGCCCTCTCTTGAAGGTCAATGGATTGAAAATGAGCAACTGTATGGGCGACTGCATTCCCTTCCCTCCTAGTATCCGCAAAGGAAATAAGATTACGACTCAAAATCAAGCCCAACATAGCTGAAATAATAAAGCCTGGGAAATATCGGGAGTAGTCTTGGATCGAAGCTTGGATATCAATCAAAGACAAGCAATCTCCTTTCACTTGGGAACAAATGAATACAAATTTGGGAATTTAAGTTGTAATAGTTTATCAGTTCACAGATTCAGTTATGTATATATATCATTCTGTTGGATATTAAATAGAAGTTAATTTACTGAAGAATGAAAATTGCAAGCATCTGTTTATGTAAAAGTAGGCACCACAAGAGTCATTTTTAGTACTATTGAAGGGGACACTATACTATTCAAGCCGACCCTCATCACCCCCTATATGAACAAGATTATACCGACGTGACTTCTAGGAGCACGATAACAACTAAGGCTGGGCATTATTAGGTCCGATACCAGGTGGAAGAAATTCAGTCCAGACCTCGATCCAGGGTCAAAGTATTGTTTGCTCTTTGGTCTGGTCTGGACCAAGTCTTCGCTTCCACTTTTCGGTCTTTGATCTAACCCAGTCCGGTCGGGTCCTAGACCGATAAACATCCCCTATATAAACAAGAAGATCATAAAACGAGTCCAACTATTTGGGCCTCATTTAGTGAATAACAGTAAAAGTACGGCTGGGCTATCACAATAAACAAACAATCGAGCCCAGATTTTAGGTGTAGCCCAAGCCCAAATAAGGGAAACCAACTAGGGTTTTAGGAATGGTCTCCTCAGTTTAATACTCCCTTCCCCTACTTTCTCGCCTCTCTGCTCCACTCCGTCTGCCGTCGTAGCGCCAAGGTCTCTCTCTCTCTCTCTCTCTCTTCCCCCTCCCCTCCCCCTCCCCTCTGGTTTCTCTCTCTTAGGGTTTATGGCTATGTCGCTGACGAAGTGGAGTTTGATGAATGCAGGGAAGAGGGTAAGTACAGAGAGTGAAAATGGTGGAAAAGACCAAGGGAAGGAAAGAGGAGGTTGTTACCAGAGAGTACACCATCAACCTTCATAAACGCCTCCATGGCTGGTATACTCTCTCTCTCTCTCTCTCTCTCTCTCTCTTCCCCCGATCTAGAATCGCGACGAGGGATACTTTTGCGCCGATTCTAGCTTAGGAAAAATTCCATTTAAAGCTTAATCTCATTGCTTGTATTTTTCTTAGTTGTCGCGCGATTGGTTTGTTTTTTTCCCTACCATCTGATTAGATTTTAGAACTGTGAAATTAGTGAATCCTCTGATGTTTGGTGCCTTTGCTCTATGTCCACCAATTCTCCCTCCTCTCTCTATCTCTTCCCATGAAAAACAGAATCTCGAGAAAATGCACTTCTTTGGTTGAAGATATGCGGGTGTATTTTAGATTGTGCTATAATTTATATCATGCTTCTGGAATTCATTGTCTGATCTTCTTATATAAACTTGTGGGTGGACACCAGTTGTATAAAGAGTGATTATAGAGTTAATACGTGATTTATTTGCATTGATACGACCAGGAGTATTTCTGCAGTTGTTTGGATTGGAGGAAAGGAACTTGGTAATTGAGAAAAGAAAAGAATAACCTTGAGTTTTATGTTTTGGATTATTTTAGGGAAATGAAAGAAAATCTTTTCTATACGGGAACGATAGGAAATAATGTGGTTCATGTTACTTTGCTTCACCATTCCACCAGATTTAGAGGAATCACTATATGGAAGTTGGTTTTGGAACGTTATGCATTCGGATATTGTGAAAATATAGTTTGTGTCAAACTCCTTAATTTTGGCGTCATTTCATCCTGTCCAAATACACTGGTAGACGATCAGGCTTCTGTGTTCACCTTGTCTTGGATTTAGTAGCGTATGAGAAGAGCTTAATGTTGAGGCATCTGTACTCTGTCCTCGGGCGGATTAGCTTTATTAACTAGCTGATTTTTGTTGTGATTCATTGCTTCTGTAGCCCCCCTCCCCAAATAATAATTTCATTACGGATGGAGTTCTAAGTGTAACGGCCAAGATCCCATTATTCATGATGGTTAACATTTTCATGACATTGATATTACGACACTCTCAAGAAAGAGGCGCCTTACTCAATGAGTTTTGTTGTGATTGAATGTGTTTTCTTTCCCCATATAGAGTACGGTTTAAGATATAACTCGTACCTCTTGTTTGTGTTCATGATTGAAAGTTTTGTGACATTGATATTAAACACCTTCAAGATAAGGCTTGTTCTAGATGAGTTTTGATGTGATTGAATGCCCCTCCTCCCCCAAATTGAGGTTTGCTTGAGTTTAAGTGTAACCTCAAGTATCTTATCTGGTGTTTGTGATGATTTAAATTTGATGACACTGATATGACAGCACCTTCAAAAAGAAGGCTCCTAAAGCCATCAAGGAAATCCGTAAGTTTGCGGAGAAATCCATGGGAACAAAGGATGTGAGAGTTGATGTGAAGTTGAACAAGCACATCTGGAGCAGGGGCATCAGGAGTGTCCCAAGGAGGATCAGGGTCCGCATTGCCCGCAAGAGGAATGACGATGAAGATGCCAAGGAAGAGTTCTACTCTCTCGTCACAGTAGCCGAGATCCCCGCAGAGGGTTTGAAGGGTCTAGGCACCAAGGTCATTGACGAAGAGGATTAAGTTTCCTTCTTTTTTTGTTTCGGACTTCCTTTGAGATATTTTTGGTACTTTGTAAGGTTTTCTGAGGTACTTTAAGTGGTCTCTGCCTTGCTAATGTGTTTTACTTGATCTTCAGATTATATGGATTTAAATTTTGTCCTGTCAGTAAAAATTGAATCCCAATTTCCCATCACTTTTTAGTCTCAAACCTAAAGTGAGTATTAGACTGTAGAGTTTTGTGCTCGATCTTATGTTGAAACTTGAGGAACTGCTTCAATGATGTTTTATGAGCCACAAGATACCTCTTTCATTGCCTAGAAGAGCTGCAGATTGGGTAAAGGAAATTTCTTTTAATTGTCTTTCTTCATTATTCGGTGATTTAATTTAGATTTTGTTTCAGTTATGGAAAGTTAAAATTAAAATAGCTTTCAGATATGGAAGCCATATGGGATAAGTTATTATCTAGGAATAAAAGTTCCCAGGTGCGAGTTTGCAGTGATGATGCTTACAAATTGTTATGATACAAAATCTCAAACTGACGTACAAAGTACCATTCAAATCTAACACAACATTCTGAGTATAAGTTACATAATTTGTCCATCGAAACTCACTGAAAGGCGAGACACCTGGGTCTGCGTGGGTGGGTGTACTAAAAATTAGATAGCTGGAGAAGGAAAATTTTAGCTTCTCAACGTTCATCTGCCATCATATACTCCTTATCCAGAGGTGAAGAGGAAGACGATAACATGGAAATGGCATACAATGCGTGAAATGTGCACTCTGATGCAAAACTGAACAATCCTCTAGCAAAACACATGAGCCTTGGGCATTCTGGCATGGGTTATATCATGTCGATAAGGGAACTTATGAATTAAGTTACATAGGAACTTAGCTCGCCTTGTAAGCATACATGTAACTTCTCAGCTTTCGAACCTCTTCGGATGACTCATTAAGCATCTGGTCCACGTAAAGACATATTACAGCTCCACTGCAGAGCAACAATTTGATACTTTGATTAACAAAAAGCTGAACACCTACAAGCAATCTAATCCAGGATAGCTGACAAAAACATACCTTAGGGGACCAAACGGAAGCCAGAGGACCTCCCACCGGAACCTTGGCAGTCTACAATGTACAGATGAACAAACAGACAAGAAGCAGATGGGTGAGGAGTTAAAATTCGTATCTATTCATCAGAATTCACAGAACTACATGGATCAAGAGGTACGATCTTTATAAGATTTTGCATTCTTGCTGACCTGAGCATGTAATATAGCCAAAAGACTGCAAGTACAATCCCACCAAAAAGGAGTACCAGATCCATCGCCTCTGGTGCCCTGAATTTCGAGCTAGCCCTAACATGGCCATTGAACATGCCATAACCGCTAACCAATCTGTTAAACCCTAAATTAGTAGTCAACCACATTAAGAATAATTCAACAAGCGAATATACCCAAAACAAGGGTATATGGAACTGGTAAAATAGAATTTGAACCAAACTGTTAGTCTATTACATTGAATAAAATATAAACAAGTTTGACATTTGATCTAGTGAGGCAAAAGCAGATGTGGATTTGACATTTGATCTAATGAGGCAAAAGCAGATGTGGATGTTCCCTTTGCCTTCTGGTTTCCTCCTTTTCTTTTCTTTTCTTTTCTTTCTTTCTTTTCTTTATTTTTTAGGAAAAGAGGGGGAGGGGGTGGTGGAGTTCCTTTGGTAAACTGGGTAGGTTAGAAGCGAACTTTGGCACTTGATGGGGTCAATATGGAGGGAATTGCATTTAAGGCACCTCTATGAAGAAAAAGAAAAAATATGCAAAGACATAAAAAGACCGAAGTAATAATTAAAGAAGCAGAGTGAATATGCAGAGAATCAAAGTGCAGCAGCAATTTTTGTAAGACATGTAGGACTGAAATATATTCTGGCAGCCTGTGAAGATGGTCTTGGCATGACTATGGGTGAACATACAAATGCATGATATCAACTACGCGGGAATACGCAAGATCAAATAGAAGTTGGACCTGAAAATATGACGAGCCATGAATCAATGTCCTCCATGAAATAAGCATGATAACGCTGTATCAGAAAGTAGCAAGGCATGGTTTCAGAAATGATCAGACCCATCAACAAGCCAAATAATATCCATCAATCAACTTCTAGCATTGCTAAATACCATTTCTCTTGTGCATCACTATTGACTGCTACCAAAAACATACAAAAGTGCCCATCAAGATGGGTGATCCAGCTATGAAGTTATCATCAAAGCAACATCCAACAACAAGCCACACCTCCCATCAGCAAGAGTAAGATAGAAGCTCCACCACCAGAAGCAAGTAAACGACTAAGTATTCATACAAAAGTTCATATGATATCGCATTAGAAGTACTATTTGACAGCAATCTCATTGAGATTCCACCGTTTCTTTTGCAAAAGCAACGATGAATGCAAATACGCAACAATAATTAATAAACTCTCCACGTTTGTCATCACATGCTCAGCCTTACACAAGTTTACACTTAATAAGCATCCAGAGCGATCCTATGAAGGAGGGAAATAGGGACGTCCATGTGTACACAAGTTTACACTTAATAAGCATCCACCAAGTAATGCACCATATCTAACCCATAGTCACAATAAAAATGACACAAACACGCATAACAAACCTCCTCTGCATTGCGAGTAGAGACCAAATTCATACAGAATCAGCTAAAGACAGAAGCTTTAATTGAACATTGTAAAATCACAAACAAAAGGAATAACAAGAAGACTTTACCAGCTCCCATGGATAAGCAGCCTGATGATATATGTTGAAGAGGAGGAATGCTATGTAACACAAGAGTATCCCCGCAAACACGGTCTGTAATCAGCAATCACCATAGAAACACAGAAAAATTCCACCTTCAATTTCCATTTTGCTTCGAAAATACCCAAAAATCAAAAGAAGGAAAAAACGGCCATAAATTAGAGTGATAAAGGGAAATGATTGATATTACTCTCCATAGGCGGCTCTGCTGGGCATGCATTTGCTCCAAGGATCGAACCAACTCCTCCTGCTCTGAACATTATAACAAAGAGAGTTCAGATTTGATCATTCATAAATTGAATGAGAGGTGAGGAGTATAAAACCCTAATCTGCAGTGGAGGGAGTGAGAGAGAAAGAGACCTTGGGTGTCGATGGGACGAGCATCGTCGATGGTGGGGAGAGAGAGATCATCGCCGTCAGGGTTTGGCCGGAGAGATTTCTTCCATTGCCTTGCCAACCTCTTCATCGTCACCGTCATTTCAATTTTGCCGAGTTTCTCAATTTTTCTCACCCTTAACCCCTTTTTAATTTTCTAGTTTCTGCCTTATACCTACAGTTCTTCCACGGCTTCAATTAGGCGTTTATTTCAACAAATTCTCAATGGATGCTCAATGATGTTGAATTGTACATAACCGTTCGTGATAGGTTATATTTGGTTCGGTAGCGATATAATTTAATATATGTACGAATAGTAAGAATATATGTATTAAATTCAGGTATAATATTGATAGATTCATTAAAAATCATCTTCTTTAATATATATACTTTAAAAATACGTGGAAAATTGGTAATAAGTATATGAATATATTATTACTTATACTTTCGAGTCGATTTTAAATTTATCTAACACAAGATTAAATGACGTTAAATAATCAACCTTTTCATTTCTTTATATTTCACTCTTATTTGAATTACTTAGTATAGTTCAAATTTCACTACTCAAGAGTTTTTCCTCCTTTCAACACTTCTCATTGCTTACATATTTCACTAACATTTACGGAGCTACCTTATCCACAATTACGCTATTGTTTCAAGACATCAAATTTAACTACCGTAAATTTTTTTCTATCTTAACGCCCTTTAAAAAAGGGGCTTATCTACCGTAAAATTTATGCTATCTAAATAATATAACTTTTAAGAAAAATGTTATTGACGGTTATCTAGCTTAGCAAATTTTAATTTGACCTAAATATCCGATTATCCAAATTTTTTCAACTTTAGAAAAACATGGTACGATCGTTAATTATTTTTTAAATTTTAAACTCGAATATAAAATATTTTCTATTTCTACTATTGGGGAGTCCAATTTAGACTAGAATTTAAATTTATCTGATTTATTCGAATTGAAAAAATTGATTACTGACGAAATATCTCTGCCAAATTTTAAATATTAATCAATTTATCTGATATGAATCTGACCCGGGATACTTTTATTTCCCCGGTTATCCATACCCGCGTTACCGCATAGGGTCCGAATTCCGTGGGCAGAGTGTCAAGCAGTTAGGAAATTGGAAAATCCTCTCTCTCTCTCTGCCTCTCTCCCTCTCGTCCTCCTCCACTCTCCCCTCTCGCTTTCTGCCATTGCCCTCATCGACGTTCAGTAAACCCTAAATTGGTAAATCAGAAAACTAAAACCCTTTCTCCCATTTCCACCTTCCATTACATCCTCCCTCTGTTTCTCTATCTTCTCGTTTTCCCTAATCTCAGTCTTCTCCGATTCGCAAACCCTAGGAAGACAACGCGGAGGCCCCAAGCTTACCACTTTCGTTTTCTGATTTCCGCTCTGAACTCTCTTGCTATCTAGTTTTTTGCCCATTTAGGTCGTAATCAACCTGAAGAAGGGGGTTCGATTGAAAAAGAAGGGCCAAGATGAGGATTATGATAAAAGGTGGTGTTTGGAAGAACACCGAAGATGAAATCCTTAAAGCTGCGGTTATGAAGTATGGGAAGAACCAGTGGGCTCGTATTTCTTCACTCCTTGTTCGCAAATCCGCTAAGCAGTGTAAAGCACGTTGGTATGAGTGGCTCGACCCTTCCATCAAGAAGGTAATGATTCTCTCTCCTCAAGTTTGTCGATGCCATTTTTGTTTAGTTGGAGGGTTTCCTGAATTTGTGAATTTGTTTGTGGTTAGTAGGATTACTTATGACGTGATTAGTGAGACTATTGATCTGTACATCTTTGCTGGGTTAGAGTTAGAGCCAATTGGGTCTGTTGAGCCGTATATTCTTGTTGTTTTCACGCCCTGACCACTTTGATGTGCTTGTTCATGGGCTTGTTGTTGAACTTGGAGAGTGTGAAGTTTAGTTACCCTATGTACATTTGTAGTTTGATGGTTTCTGTCTATCAAACGCAACGTGTTGTAAGCCTTTGGAATTTGGTTACATCCGGAAATATCGTGTCATCTACAAACAAATGACATCAACTAGTAGTGAAAAAAGTAGCATTGTTGGAACTGTTTTGGTGAAAATGGGTTTAGACTTTGAGAACTTATTGAAATTTGCTTCACAGTTCCTTTTAACCCCTCTCTTTCTTTAGGGGTTGGGCTGGTTTGTGAAATGTGTATATGCGATGAACTAAACCACAGTTATTTCTCTGCAAATGATGAATGAGCTCAAAATCGCTACTTGTAGACATAAGATATCTTCTTTTGCTCGTGCAAGTTTTTATAACTCTTCGCTGGATCTTTCGTTAATACATGATAATGTTGTGTTTTGTTGGCTATTATTAGCTGAATCATTTATGTCTGGCCCATTGATATAGACCGTTTCACATGTTTGTTATTTTCTCTTTTTTTTGGGGGGTGCTACCAAACATTTGTACATTAATTTCAGATCATCCTTGTACTCTTTCTTTACACCCTTGCTTTACTTGATTTTCTATTTGGAAACAAACTTGAACTGAGTCATGTTGTTGAGGAGCCCCCTCCCCGGTTTTATCCCTTTGACATTGTAATTTGATTCAGTTATCAGTTCAAGTTATAGGTGGGTTGACGAGAATGAATACAGTTTTCCCTTCAATAATCGACCATTCAAAGCCTTAATTGTGAAAGCTTTTCACTATTTTTGGATCTACCTGCTTAGTTGCTAGCATCTCTGCTCTATCTTTGTCAACTAGGAAAACCATTATAAAGGCTTTGATATTCTGTGTTTTGCAATCTTTTATCTGGTAATTTAGTTGCTAGTTTGGTCTTTTGGGCCTTTTTCATTAATGTGAAGAAGCCTTTGTGTGATGCTGACTATTAATGTTTGTGAAACGAATAGACCGAATGGACCAGAGAAGAGGATGAAAAGCTACTGCATCTTGCCAAACTCATGCCCACTCAGTGGAGAACTATAGCTCCTATTGTTGGTCGTACTCCATCTCAGTGTCTTGAGCGTTATGAGAAACTTCTTGATGCGGCTTGCGCCAAGGACGATAATTACGAACCTGGAGATGATCCACGTAAGTTACGTCCTGGGGAAATTGATCCAAATCCGGAATCCAAGCCTGCGCGACCAGACCCTGTCGACATGGATGAAGATGAGAAAGAAATGCTGTCTGAAGCACGAGCTCGTTTGGCCAACACAAGGGGTAAAAAGGCTAAAAGAAAAGCCAGGGAAAAGCAACTTGAAGAGGCTAGGAGGCTTGCTTCTCTACAGAAAAGGAGAGAACTCAAGGCTGCAGGTATTGATATCAGGCAAAGGAAGAGGAAAAGAAAAGGAATAGATTATAATGCTGAGATACCTTTTGAGAAAAGGCCTCCACCTGGGTTTTATGATGTTGGAGAGGAGGATAGACCTGTAGAGCAGCCTAAATTCCCCACAACAATTGAAGAGCTGGAAGGAGAAAGAAGGGCAGATAGGGAAGCCCGACTAAGGAAACAAGACATCGCCAAGAATAAGATTGCTCAAAGGCAAGATGCTCCAGCAGCAATAATTCAAGCCAACAAGCTTAATGATCCTGAAACTGTTAGGAAGAGGTCAAAGCTTATGCTTCCTCCTCCCCAGATTTCTGATCAAGAATTGGAGGAAATTGCAAGAATGGGTTATGCTAGTGATCTTTTGGCCGGAAATCAGGAGCTTGTGGAGGGAAGTGGTGCGACCCGTGCTCTTCTTGCAAATTATTCCCAAACACCGAGGCAGGGAATGACACCCATGCGTACCCCACAGAGAACACCTGCTGGTAAGGGTGATGCTATTATGATGGAAGCAGAAAATTTGGCTAGACTTAGGGAATCTCAAACACCATTGTTGGGAGGGGACAACCCAGAGTTGCATCCATCAGATTTTTCAGGTGTTACTCCAAGGAAAAAGGAGGTTCAGACTCCAAATCCAATGTTGACACCCTTAGCAACCCCTGGTGGGACAGGTCTTACTCCTAGAATTGGCATGACTCCCTCCAGGGATGGTTATTCTTTTGGTATGACACCAAAAGGGACTCCTATTAGGGATGAGCTTCATATTAACGAAGAAATGGATATGCATGATAGTGCAAAACTTGAACTTCGAAGACAAGCTGAGCTAAAAAGGAACCTGCGTATGGGTCTAAGCAGTCTTCCAGAGCCCAAGAATGAGTATGAGATAGCTGTTCGTCCACTTCCTGAAGATACGGAAGAACCTGAGGAAAAGATTGAAGAAGACATGTCTGATCGGATAGCTCGTGAAAAGGCTGAGGAAGAAGCAAGGCAGCAGGCATTGCTCAGAAAAAGGTCAAAAGTTCTGCAAAGAGAGCTCCCTCGCCCTCCAGCTGCTTCTGTTGAGCTAATTAGACACTCTCTGATGAGAGCCGATGAAGACAAGAGCTCATTTGTTCCCCCTACAGCCATTGAGCAGGCTGATGAGATGATAAGAAAAGAGCTACTGAACTTGTTGGAGCATGACAATGCAAAATACCCACTTAATGAGAAGGAGAAAAAGAAGGGAGCTAAGCGCACCGCTAATGGAGTTCCTGCTATTGAAGATTTTGACGAAGATGAGTTGAAAGAGGTAATTGTTATTTGTGTAGTACCTTATCCGCTGCTTCCTGCCCTCTTCTATCCACTTGCTCAGTTGCCTCTATTTTTAATGTATTAGGTATCTGCTGTGACGTAGTTGGTTTTGGTATATGTCCTGTCTTTCTGCTTTAGAATGCTGCTAGTTTAGTTTATATAGTGATTACCACATTGGTTGTGCTCGAGTCTTGACTGCAACATTGATTACTTTCTTGTAAAGAAACTGCTAATTGCATTAGTTGGGGTCTACTTCTGTTGTAATTTGTGTTGGTCTTCATGTCTGTCTAGTCTTGTGATTGCAGTTATTGTTAATTTTCCATTAATCTTGGAGAAATTACTTTTATAGCAATTAATGGAGGAGAAAGGGCCAATCACGCTGTCACCCTTGATTATGAGTTCATCGCAATATCTCCTTGTGCATTTTGGCTTTGGTATTGTCGTAGATTTGGTATTGTTTTAGAATCTCTCATTTGATTCTGTTAAGATATCTATTTGGGCATTCCTAGCTCCATTGAAGTTGGATTCTTGTTCGGATATATCCAGTTTGATTCTGTTAACTGCCAAATAAATTCCATCGTCTGGTTTCCTCCCATTGTGTCTGAGAGCATGTCTATGTTGGTGGAAGGGGCTGTTGGTGTTGTTAAAGAATTTCTCAACTGGCTATTTGTCATAGTTGAGAATATTTCAATTGTAATGCAAGTTATTTTCCCCTGATTCATGATGTCAGTAAAAGTTTAGAAATAATTGAAGTCTTAGAAACTTTATTGTTTATAAGGATTGTTGTAGCTGGAGTGTATTTTTCCATTGTTATGCAAGTTCTTTTCTTAGAATTTGTGATATCATTGTACAAATATTAGGCATAGCAGAATCTGACCTGACGTCGATTAGAAGGGCCTGAAACCTCACCTGATTTTGACTTGAACAAGGTTATCCACCTTCTGCCCAAACAACCATGTAGCCTTCAATTTAGGGGTTCCAAGAGGCTCTCACCACTCTGTAAGTCTAATCTTTTCAGATGGTCTAAAATGCATCTAAAGCAATTTCGACGTGGATAATGATTTCATTAACTCAATTTTGCAAACTTCAATGTGTGATCTGAAGAGGCCTATAAATGGCTGTTTTGAAGATCATCATACGCTCCAAACCATCAATAAAAGTCCTAAAAGTATATTCCCTCCCTCCTCTGTATATCTCTCTATCTAACAGTGTATGTATTTTACCAATGATTATGGTTATGGTGTAGGTTTGTTATGTTATCACCTTGTTCAATTTATACCGCCCTTATATAATAGAAAAGTGATATATGTCTTATGCCACTCTTATATAATATAAAAGGCAAAATATTATGAATCTTGATACAAGACACCTTTTAAGTGTCAGTATCAGTTACTAAGTTTTAAGCGAAAATATGTGCCTTGCTTCCTTGATTTCTGTTTTTTCGTCCTGTGCTTTAGATCACGAGTTTTGGGTATCCTTTGCACCTTAATATGTCTCGTGCCATTTATAACTAGGCAACATCTTGGTACAGATCCTACGCTCGGAGTGTATAAGCTATAGGGAGATTCAAACTGTACCCTTGACTGGAAGAGGGGTTAAGGTGAGGTAGGAGAGATTGAGAGAGAGTGGGTGGGGGAGGGAATATGTTCCCGGGTTGCAGTTAGAGAGATGTATCGAGTTATAAAT
Source organism: Talinum fruticosum (assembly GCA_021018815.1). Taxonomy (NCBI): domain Eukaryota; kingdom Viridiplantae; phylum Streptophyta; class Magnoliopsida; order Caryophyllales; family Talinaceae; genus Talinum; species Talinum fruticosum. Next base: position 4,386,718 of record JAITYX010000002.1, on the reverse strand, counting down.
GAGTTCACTTAACAAATCTGTTCCTGGTTTTGAAGTAGGTAAAAATGTTAGATGACAACCTATGGGTTGATTTCCATTGTTCAGGGGGCGGGGAATCTGCCAAATCATTTCACTACTGAAACAACCTAAACTTATGAGTCCACCTTTATTTTTCTTTTTCTTTATTAGGTCCTTACTATGCTACCATTTATGGTATTTCATTTTTGGCGCATTAAATTTGAAGCCTCAATTTTCATGTCTATTCTGCAGTGTGGGATTCCTTTGTAGTCAATTTAATGTTGACAAGGGTAATCTCTATCAAGTAAATGTGGTGAACTGTTACGTATACTACCTGTATGCATACAACTATATAGCGAGAGCTACATACAGAGTGCTGGTTCATAATCTTTCCCACTCACCCACAACTGCTGTCAACCGCAACTTTGATTTTGTCTAACTTGGAGCATGCAAAACAATTATTGAAAATAGGCATGATTTGACAGTCAATGATAGTTTCAAGCATAGCTGTGTGTAGATGAGTGATGGCACATGGAGGCAAGTTCATAAAAAGCATTCCTAAATGTGCTATTAGCATTTGTAGAGTCTCAAGTTGGGACTTCATTTTGAATGTCTGATGTTGCATGTGTGCTTTGTATGAGATAACTTGCAAGGGTGAAGAATTCATCACAATAGTTTTATTTGCTATAACCTTTTGTCTTAGCCAACAGTGACAAGAAAACCATCACCCCTCCCCCAGTGTGGGTCCTGTCTTAACTGATGTTATGGTGATCTAGATGTAGCTTACCTTTGTAAGCTGAATAGAGTGATTTCAAGAGGCCTTTTTTTGTGTGCAGAAAACGTTTTTCATGGGTTAGGACCTTATATAACGAGCAAAAACAAAACTAGCGGATTAGACAATAATATCTAGTATTGACTTATTAAGTAGCATACAAAAGGAATTGTAGAAACTCATTGGAAAATTATATCGAGTAGAAAATAGGCATAAAAACCATATTAGCAACATCAACATTGGCTGAGGACAATATGTAAACCACTTGCTAGTTAAGCTTTTCCCATTATGAGGTAGAGTTGCTAATTGATATCCCTACTACCTTGAATGATTGAGCCCAATTATCTAAACTTCTCTCCCCTGGTATTCTTAATATTGCCAATGTGACTATTAACAAAATTTTTCCTTATCAGAAAAATATTGCCAATGTGACTTCTCCTATTTGCCCCTTTTCCCCTTTGCTGAACTTAATTTTATCTGTAACAAAAACTTAATTCTATATCGTCGATGTAAACAAAACCCTTAAAAAATGTGGATTCTCCCACCACTATTCCAACTCGTTGTTGACTCGTGCTCTAGTCTCTTCAACAACAAATGTGGCATCAGTAAAGAACATGCATCATGGTATCTGTTCCTGAATTCCTTTAAAGGTTTCATCCATAAATAATGTAAAAGGCAAAAGATTAAGTCCAGTCTTGGTGGAGGCCTATATTAATAGAAAAAATCTCTCAAGCCCCAACCTAATGTCCTTACACTCATCTTCATTCCCTTGTACATATTAATAACTCGATTACCTCCACTGGGCTGTTTGTCTTAATTGAATACCTTAATTGTTCTGTGTTTTGTTGAAATTTTTGTTGAAACTCAATTTTATATATTTACATGTTAATGATGAGAATAATTTTGCCAGGCTGATACCTTCATCGATGCGGAGGCACAGTATTTACGTGTAGCAATGGGACATGAGAACGAATCTCTTGATGAATTTGTCGAGGCTCATAAAACATGCTTAAATGATTTGATGTACTTCCCCACCCGTAATGCTTATGGTCTTTCGAGTGTGGCTGGAACTGTGGAGAAGCTTGCCGCCCTGCAGAATGAATTTGAGAATGTGAAGAGGAAGATGGATGATGATAACAAAAAGGCACAACGGCTTGAGAAGAAGATTGATGTTCTGACTCATGGTTACAAGGTTGGTAGGAGCCTTTTGTTAATGAATCATATTATTATTGTGATCTAGAAAAGCCGGAGAATGATGAATGAATCATAGAAGTGTATGGAGAACATATGTTGCTGTCCTTTCCCTTTTTAGAGGGATAGGTATACCATGTTTAGCGTCTATCTTTCCAGTTTCTTTATATGCGTGCCATCGCCTAGGTTCTTTATGAACAAGCATAATCAAGCTTCTTTATGAACTATTTTTTTTGGATTCAGCTAGGCTAGGAAATCAAATATAATACCTATTTGCTGCTGAGCTTCTGAAAACACCATCTCCTCTGAGTGATAAACCCCTTGGAAGACCCTCTTCCTTTCTGCCCAGACATAATATTGGCAAGCTGCACCAATCTTTTCTTTTTTGACGAGTACAAAGACCAATCTTTTTTTGAATTGTTATGTTTTCAATGAATCTGAATTTGCTATTGAAACATTGGACCTCTGGATAAAATGAAATTTGTGCTTATGTAGAGATCAACTAAAAGCGTTGCACTTTTGTCTAATTTCCAAGGGGCATATCAAGACCAGTAGACATCTGTTCCTGTAGTGTGATTGATGCTGTTGGCTGTAGGTGGGATTATTGGTCTGATGTAAATGGGAAAGATTGATTGGCCAAGGAACATCTTTGGTGTCTCTTGGGTTGTTTCTACTTCTAAGGAACATCTTGTGGCTGGGAAGGCTACTTTGGGGGAAAAGCTAAAGAGAAGAAAGCCTTGGTTTTCCCACATGCCTTTTTTTGAAGCATTTTGTTTGAGAGAAATTTGAGTCTTCGAGGGAGTGGAAACTTCTCTTAATAGCTTTAAGGATAAGATTCGCAAGACTCTACTTTCGGTACAGTGGCAATATTTGCCAATCTTATTTTGATACTGTAGATTGTGGATGGTCTACATTGTGGTTATACATAGTCCTTTTGGGATGCTTGGTTTGCGTCCATCTTTTTCATATAGATTGATTTTTCTTATAAAAAAGATTGATTGGCCAAGGAGTATATATTCTAAAATTTTGTATCTTAGTTCTGTTCTGGCTACAAGTTGTTGTTTGTACGAGGAGTATATGAAATTTTCCCGAATATGGAGATTGGTTTGGATAGCTTATGGTTAGGGTTGTTTTCATATATTCCCTTGTATTTGAAAACAGACTGGTACACAGTCCACATGCTATTTTGTATGCTGTTTAGTCTCTCAGAAGACTGTCCATCCTCCCCCTCTTGTTTTTTTTTTTTTTTTTTGAAAGGCCCCCTCTTGTTTCCTGTGCGTCCATGTCTGTATATTCTATTACTTGGTATTTTGATGTGATAACTAATAAGAGCAGCACACGTATTTTCCTGTGTCCTAATCAATAGTGTTGTTTTGTCTTATTTCAGATGAGGGCAGATAAACTCAAGACACAAATTGAGCTTACATTCAAACAGATGAACACTGCTGGGACGGAATTGGATTGCTTCCTCGCTTTGCAGAGACAGGAAAAGATGGCAGCTTCATTCAGGATCAAGGGTCTTTGGGAAGAAGTACAGAAGCAGAAAGAGCTTGAGAAAACTTTACAGAAACGTTATGGAGATCTTGTTGTTGAGTTTGAGAGGGTCCAGCAGCTCATGGATCAGTTTAGAATTCAAGCTCAACAACTGGAAGAAATTGAAGCAAAGAGACGGGCTGAGGAATTAGCTAAGACGGAAGTGCAGCAGACTGAAGTCCCAAGCTTGGAAACAACTGAGGTTCTATCCGCCATGGATGTAGACTCATCTAATGATATGAAAGCAACCCAGGAAGCGGATGCTGCTACTGAAGGAGTCAAAGAAGCAAGTCCGGAAAACAACATGCATGTTGATGGGGAGGGAGCTCCAGTTTTGGGTGCAGAGAGTAGTGCCCTTACTTCTGAGGCTCGTCTTAAAGATTCTTCCAGTGATTCTGAAGTTGGGGAGAAACAAAATGTGGAGGACACGAAAGTTACTGATGATGTCTTGGCAAATTCAGATCATGTTGGGAAAACTGTAGAAGATGGTGATGTCAATGGTGAGCCAGTTTCTAACAGCAAAGTGGAGGTTTTAGGGGTAGACAGGGATGAATCCAGCCAGACTGATAAGGCAGAAGGGAAGGAACCTTCTCTGAAGGAAGATGGGGTTGAGCTAGTTGACATGGTGAATGATGGTATCCCTGATGGGCAAGTGTGACCCAACCTGCAGAGGCTGCTTGTGTCTGAGCTCTGCAAAAGCTCAAAAAGCTATTCCTTATTGGAATCCATGGCATCACTAAGACAAGCCTTTGGTGCATGATCTCTGCCATTGCCTTGTTTCTTTTCTGCAAAAATTAGGCACCAAGATTTCAAAGATTGCTTTGATTCCCATTCCATTAGATCTCGGTTATGTTCTCCCTACGAATTCCATGGGAGTAAGAACTGAAGAGACTGCATGTGTTTCTGCAGCCTTCATGTACTCGTTTATGTTTTCCCAATGGAAATGATGTTGAATGAAGAGAGTATCGTTTGGATAGTGGCAATGGAATTATGTTTTTGGAACTTTATTATACTTCAACCAGGACTTTGTGACTAAAGATTTTGTAATAGTTGAAAGATGTAAAACTGTACCCTTGCTTAATGATTAGCCAGTTCCAGCCCCTGAGGCGGATTCTCAAAACTTGTTTTCTGTGGTTACTTAGCCGTGATCTTTTGTTGGCCAATTTCTATCAGTGAGGAGTTTGCTTGGGTTTCTGCGTTGGTTATATCTTAAATCCAAAAGTCTTAATCTTGTTTGGGTAAGGTTATTTGAGGGTTGACATGATGAGTTGCTCGTCCAAGTTTTTCCTGATGGTAGAAGCAATATTGTTATTTAAAAAAAAAACAGGTAAAAAACAGTTTTATGAGACTTTGCTATAGACTACTATAATTCTAGCAGGAAAAAGTGTTCTAGCAGTTGAGACAGTCGACAGAGTTGATAGCCTCAACGCCCTAATGCAAGGACAAACAGCCATGTTACAGTATCATGTGCATACTTCCAAGCATATCATCCTAAACATAAATAAAATGAAGAGAAGCACAATCTGACAATATCTTTTCCTCAAAACCTCCATGAGTCCATTCTTCTCAACAGATTACTATAAGAGTTGGCGCTAACATATACATTTCATTATCTGTAGTGTTTACATTGATTTACGGACAGAATAGCTCCTGAAATTATGGAATACCCTCTCACGGGGTCTCAAAAATATATCTGTGGGCAGCCATTGGAGCTACACACTGCAATATATACATCTCTGGTGTATTAACCATTTCATGACTATGGAAGTAGAATCGCACACGTGTAGAAGGAACTGATCCGACATTCCAAGAGAATGGCGTCCAAATCCCAGAATTCCAAGTTTGGCGGCTCCTTCGTTGAGATTTAGTAGCTCATGAGCATCCTTTTTTGCCTCATCAATCTGCACCCTTTTTTAGTCATGGGCTTCTTATGCTTGCTTCAAGCACTGAGGGTTCAATCTCCCACTGAAGGGGAAAATGTCTTTTCCCTCTGGAGTGATTCAAGCGAGCTTTTGGCACGGTGTACTCACAGAACAGAAGCTCCTCTTGAGTCTCAGCTTGGCATAGCTTTAGTCACACAAGGAGAAGAAGCTTGAGAAGCATTAGCCACTTGAGCTTGATCGTGGCGTGGAGGAGGATTCTCATTCCCAGTACCCTCTGCTGTGAACTGCCATTTGGTTATACACACAGATGATCAGTTTTTATTTGAATGCCCCAGTGTGGGGAGGGAGTGGGGGGATGAACACCTCATATAATAGAAATGAAAAAATGGTAGTTTATCATTTATGAAAAAATACGGATTTTTGAGAATGCATTTCCTTCAACTTCATCTTTATTTCTCCACATTTTGTAGCAAATTTTTGGGAAAAATGGTAATATGTAGTCAGAGAATCCTCAAATCATCAAAATCTTAGTATGCTTCAATAAAAGTTCCCGTAACATTTCTTTCCCACTCCACCTTCAACCATTGAGGTTTCAGTGATGAACAAAAAACATGTCAAATATCTCATGATCTATGACACCAACAAATATAAAAACATTCCAAGCATATAAGGAAGGCATTAAGGCAAACTACCTTATTAGAAGCCTTGTCAATGGAGGTCTCAACATTGTTGTTTTGCAGAAATTGTTGACCAACATTCTTTGAGCAGATTGATGGAGCTAAAAGTGCCGCACTTGTAGAGCCAGCTGCACCTGAGACATTTCCTCCTAAAGGTATAGTCAACGAAGGAACAGCAGAAGTCGGAAGTACAGCGGGCCGTTGGATGGGCATTGGCAATCCTTGATCATGATGCCCAAAAGCTTGAAGACTAGAGCTGGGCATTCCATGGAAGGCAGGTCCAGCAGCAGGGATGGCATAATGCAGGCCTGGGAAAGGTATCATCTTCATACCATTACTCATGTCGAGCATATTGAAGCCAAAGCCCATTCCCATGCCCATCCCGACCCCCATAGGTGAGAAATGTGGCATATGCGCTCCCTGAATGGGTTGTAGTCCAGGGGTAGCAGCATTGGTTGCATATATAACCCAGTGCCCATCGACAACATCTGTGACAGCTTAATTTGTCAGGTCATTCTTGTACCAACCCCAGTACAACAAATGCCAGCAAGGTGGAGACATTAGGAACCAAAGCTTACCTGTAATTGAAGTTGGAGCGTCTTCAAATACTCTATGGCTTCGTCAAGCATAGAAGCTTTGTCAACCTAGTAGTACACAGAAATATTGTCAGCAGGCTCCAAACTTGATTAAAGAATTGAGCTCAAACAAAATAGTCAATGTTTAATTTTTCCAATTGTTGAAAGTCTTATTTTAATTCTGATCCTCAGAATGCCAGAAGCACAACATGAATTATAAACATTAGTATGAATCAGATATGTTCCCATAATTTCTTTCACAATCTCACGCCAAACTGCAACATCAAAAAGGAAACTGCATTGGAACAACTAGAAAATGGGCATCAAGAAGACAAGAACTTGCCTTATTGCAGTTAGGTATGAGCTCTTGTAATGCACGCATTTTCTCGTTAATTCTATCCCTTCGTCTCTGTAGTTCAAGATAAGAAGACATATTAATATGACTTTTTAGATTCCAGAGGCCCTCATCACTAGAGTCAGCATTACATTCAAAATAGTTGCCTTACCCTTTCCGATAGATTATGCACTTCTGCAGCTCGAGTTCTCTTTGAGCCCATGCGGGTAGGAGGGGCTTTCCTCAGACCCACTGATTCTTCTTCAACTTCCTGCAAGTCAACTTCAATGTAAAAACGAGAAGTAGAAAGCATGTTTACAAAGAGAGAGTAGTCTCCAAGAGTTTCAAGGACCCGTTGTCTTACCTCACTAGGACCTTCTGATTCAGTTTCACGAGATTTCCTTTTCATATCACGTGAAGGCTCATCTGAATTTCTTTCCACACTATTACCCGAACAAACAGAAGATGTTGCGACTAGCGGCTCCATATTTCTTTCATTAGCCATCCTGGCTTTTGCCACTGTTGGAGAATGTGCTGAATTCTGTGATGCGTTTTTCTTAGCGACATCTTCTCTACAGTTTGCTTGATTTGAAGAAAACACCTCCTCAGCGGGCTTCACAGGACATGATTCTGAACTGCCATCTATAGGTGGCAGAACAGATGGATTATGAGGGACCATGTCCTTTTGGGAACAACCAGTACTCAGATTAACGAGTGCGGAATCAGCAGGATTATTACTATTGAATTCATTTCTCTTAACATCCTTATCGGGTTCGCTTGAGCTCTTAACATTCAAATTATTAGCTCTACAAGGAGCAGCATGGCCGGACATACAGGGAAAATTTGTCAAACCAGAGCCAGTATTCGGTTGTCCTGCATCAAATTTGTGCAGCCTCAAGCTGGTAAAGCCACACAGTGAAGATGGATTAATAGTATCTTGAGAAGTGATCTGACGAGCACTTCCATTGTTATTATTATTCCTGGTGATATCAGATATGCCTGATATGGGTCTGTTATGCTGGAAAGGTGATGAAAAATTGGGCACCTCAGCATTTCCATCTCTCTTGTGTTTCTCAGTACTTGAGGGGGCCTTTGATGTATTAATCGCACTTGAATGACTATTGCCCTGAAAACTGCTCTTCTTTTCCCTGGGGGCTAATTGGTTCTCAGTAGAGAGGTCATTTATGGTGACACCTGATAACTCACGCAGGAAGTCGGAAGTATATTCATTATGCAAAGGATAATCCTCAAAAGGGTAGTTCAACCAGGGAACCATGTCAGCATCATGATCCAACCCCATTTCAGAAGAAGGAACAGGTAATGGAAGATCATCTGATATGGAATCAACCATGCTGAATTTAACCGTTTTTGAGTTATTGCCATTTCGTCCCTCCTGAGGCTTGGGGGCAAGTGCTTGGAAATTATTTGAAAAGGGACCCTTTCTATGTTTATTAGATTGACCTTGCATCATGATCTGACCATTTTCCCAAACTAGCTCCATAAAATCAGTTTCAGGTCTGCATCCAATCCCACAAATTACAACAAGATGATCATTAATTTGAGAGGAAAAAGGGGGTAAATTAAAGGCATCAACAAGATCAACAAATAAGTACAGCATCAAGACGAATTCGACAAGATCAAACTTACCTACAGGAAGGATCAGTTGAGATGGAAGATCTTTGTGGGGTACCGTCCATTTTCCCTTTGGACATCCTAAGAAATTCAGCCAAAGGCATATTGCAATTTTGATTCAGATTTGTTCTGAGCTATGCTCCAAGATGGAGCAATGAAACATAACCCTTCAGCTTTCTCACTCTAAACCTCTTGTGTGTTCAGTCCTGCAGCCCTGCAATGTGTACAGAATTAGAACCACCTCCAAAGTTCAAACAGTTATAGAAGAGAAGTGAACTCCAAAGCACATATATATATATATATATATATATATATATATATATATATATATATATATATCATTTTAACAATTAATTTAGCTGCTCTAGTTTTTCTTAAATTTTAGGCTTAAGTTGAGGAAGGAGAGACAGCATATGGCAGTTTAAAATAAGAAGGAAGAACAACTTTTAATGACAACAAGAATAAAATCTTAACCTAATCACAAAAACACACGCAATCAGAATAAAGTATTAGTCAAACTAAACTAAAAGAATTAGAGCATAACCATACTACAAGCCAATGATTTGAACTGCTTAGAAGGTTAAAAATTCAATCTTTTCCAACAGTACTATGATTAGAATAAAAACTCGGAAAAACCCAGAAAAACCCACATCGGATTATCCAAATTAAACAATAATTAAGGACACAGAACATCCAATTAAGTCAGTGAGAGAGAGAAAAGCCAAGCGAAGCGAAGTTGAGGACAGAAAACAGAGATACCCACCGCTAAGCTGAACCAAAAATGATCAAATCCACAGCCAAAAAGGGTTGTTTCTATACTCAAAGCTCCAAGCCCAATGACCCAATCATGAACAATTAACTGTGAAAGGCACAAAATTTCTGGGAAATCTGAGAAACCCTCCTCAGCTTTCAAGGGCAGCTAGCTATGACACTAATCCTCATGCAACCCAAAAGTCTTATCTCCAGGAGAGAGAGAGAGAGAGAGAGAGGACGGTGTGTATGAGGCTTCCTGCTTGAGGGGATCGAGAAAAGCAGGAGGACTGGAAAAGGTTTAAAAGCAGGGGCAAGAAGAACACGATACTTGGCAAACTGTACCAAGTCCAAGATCATCAACATTTCACTTTCAATCAATCCCAAAAAAAAAAAAAAAAAAAAACAAATTCAATGGTGAAGTTTAGCTCTCCTTAAATTTTCCTCGAAATTTTGAGCACTTTGTCATTTGGCATTACCTGGGCCCACCTTCCACCGTCGGCTTTCTAATCCAACGTCTACTCTGATCCTAGAACGTCATCCGACGGCTCTATGTTGTTGCCGGATTACCTTTTCCATCCCACCATTAGTAATAATAATAACATATTATTATTATTATTATTATTATTATTATTTATTTTATTTTATTTTTTAAAAAAATTTATTAATATTATTATTACCATTATAAATGCTTATAACTATTATAACAACTTATAACCGATATAGCAGATCTCATAACAGTTGAAATGAACTCGAACTTATAATAATAATTTAATTATTATTATTATATCATGGAGTAATGACATAATAATAATAATGAAAATTCTACCATAGTTGAAACTTTTTCAATTATATAGTTAATAAATATGAGCCATTGATTTAAAAGGAATAAATCGAATCGTTTAAAATTGGTAACTCGTGACCTGTTAAGTAGGTACTCTTCCATTCTCTCTCTTCCATTCCTATTTTCACGCCACGTCTTCCATTTATTTTGTTTCTTCCTTCTTCATCGTCTCTCTTTCTTCAGACTTCTGCTATATCTCTCTCTTCCTAAACCATTTTTGAAAAGAATCAATTGCTCAAAGCTCACCCTTTCTCCCTTCATTTTCATCTCATTCTTTAGAGTAGCATAATTAGAAGGCTTATGAAGGTTAATTCAACAATAAAAGGTGACATAGGTATGGTGATTGTGGTATCAACAGAGATTAAGAATACATCATAAGTTCATCATCAAAGCGGAGTGGGTTTTGGGTTTTATAGCACCAAGGAAAAAAAAAGGTAGCAGAATAATGATCAAAAGAAGATTACTGGGAAAGAGAGTCATAGTTTGGAAAATTTTAAGGTCTCAACAATAGTCTATGGAGGAATCTGAAAATATGAGAAGAAAGAGAAAGTGGATGTTGTTTGGGAAAATAATCGCAATCTGTGATTTACGAGCTATAGCAAGTAATTATATTTTAATCAATTACTTAAATTTTTAAACAAAAAATCAACGATTCACATTCATTTTAATTATGCTAGTTGAAATATTTTTCAACTATGGGAGAATCATAATAATAATAATAATAATAATAATAATAATAATAATACAATTATACTATTACTATTATTATTATTAAGAAAACAATTATTAATAGTATTAGTAATAATAATAATAACAATAATAATAATAATAATAATAATAATAATCATTATCATTATCATCACAAATAATTATATGAGTTTATGATTAGATGTTATATTAGGTAGTTGTTATAACAGCTTATAACTAGTCTGTTATGAGCATGTTATAGTGGTTATGAGTGGTTCTAAATACTTTTATAAATGCTAATTCGAACATATCCTAAATATATTAATAAAATAATTATCAAATTTTTACTAACATAATATAACATAATTTAATAAAAAACATAATTTAAAAAATAAGAGAATTTAATTATAAATTAAAACAAAACAATGTTGATATATTTTTTGTTAATAAAAGTAGGAGTTTTTTTAACTTTTATTTGCACAAATTATTGAATATAAGCGTTGTTCTAGGGCAACTGTTATCAAAAATGGTAATTAGATAATCGATCATAATTTAGAGTGAATATTTTAATTCTAAAGTCAATAAAAAGGCAATTTTAATAAAAGTAGTCTTACTTGAGTAAACAGTACTTCACATAATTATGGTCTCCCTAAGTATGTTACTTCACAATATTTCTTATACGAAATGATCTAATATGAGATATATTACATCATTTATCATCAATTAGAGGAGATACTTTCATTATAACTCATTCCTAGATGGGTGAAATTCTACATTGTAAAAAATATTAAAGATGTTTTTCGGCCATGTAAGACATACTACTTATTTGTAATTTACTCTCGGGGTTATATATTTTAATCTATATTGTTCATAATTCACATCGAAATTGTTTATGTATGATTAGGAGGTGCTCCAATATTCATGAATAGGATTTTTATGGATGTATCTTATGTGAAGGAAGACATAAAGAGGGAAGGGCAACATGGAGAAATAAATTGTCTCGATACCTTTAATAAAATTTGAACACACACCTCCTTATTAAAAGGTGAGATTTTTTCAACTCGACCACCCATTTAGTGGTATGACTTGTGAAACATTAGTTTCATAAAATAAAGGACTAATTTTATTATAGGAGGAAAAAAAATTAAAGTACAAACATAAACTTACTTACTATGAAATGTTTTTAACAATCAATGAGATTTTTAACAATGTTTTCTATGTTATATTTAATTAATAATCACCACATATTTATTAATTATCTTAATGAAAAGAATGTAAACTAAATAAAAAAGAAGAAGAAGGTTGATTTATAGAATTTATTTCGACATTGTTTGATAAGTCCTAAGAAAATGATTTTTTTCTTGCAAGAATCTATTCTTAAAATTGGCCCACTTTTAACTTTTTTCCGCGCCCTTATCGCACATGTACACGTATTACTAAAGTTCCTCACTTTTGGCCGACTCTTTTTCTGCCACCCCAAATCTTGGTTGATCAGTATATGCATTTTTTTTTCATACAAAAACAAAAAAAAAAGCAGAATTTACTTTGAGGGATGAGGGGACATGCAAACACCGTTCCCCACTTCTCATAATATTGAGATCCACGTATTTTTTTCATTTATTGAATTCTTTTATTTTTTTACCGTCAAGGTCGATATAGATAGAATTTTGATAAGGTTTATGATAATAATTTTAAAGTATTTTATTAGTTAAGCTAACTGGTATTTACAATGAAAATGTTTGTGTGTATACAAATAAATACACACAAATAAATACACACATAATATTGAGATCCTCATAATAATGTTTGTGTGTATTTTCACAAATAAATACATTTCAATATTTTAGATGAAAATGTGAAAAAGTATCATTTTGCAATATGGCTTACAATGTTGAAAATTCAAGAACAATGATGATGCAAAACGTGAATTTAAAAAAGAAAGAAATAATGCCCAATCTTGATGGACAATAAACAATATCAAGTAAGATACAATGTATGATAAAATATAAAGGGAAGAACCCTTTTTTATTTATTTATATAAATATGGAGGGAAGATTATTTTATGTTTTCAATTTGAGGCCACTTAATTAATTAATATTATTATATTAGCAAAAGGGTTGTTTTGATCAATTATTCAAGGTCAATGGCTCTTTATAGTGGATTTAATTTTAAAGTTAATCACTTCCCTTGATTGTAGGAGAGACTTTGGACAAATAACGTATGAGCATAATAAAGGGTACAAGAGTATGATTTATTATGGCGTTAGCAATGATTAGAATGTCCCCCTATTTGTTAATTATAGTGTTAATTAATTAATTAGTGTTGTATTATCTTGAAAGTTGAGAAAGAAAAAGGAGAAATTACTGTTTTCTTTTTGAGATTTTACTTTCACATCATGAGATAATGAAGCACTCAATTTATCCCACAAGCTTAGAAGGCTAAGGTAAACTAAAATGCCCATTAGGTTCCAAAGTACTAAATATTCTTCAAGAAGCATCTAATAAGCAACTAAGCATGCACCAAATGTTTGTGTAGAATGCCATGAAAAAGACGGGTCTAGATTCTTATCTCAAAGATATTTTGGAACAATCTCATAATGAGAAACGGGACAATTTAGAAAGTTGGATAAAGGATATACAGTTGAAATAAATGTTAAAATTATATAACGTAATCCACTTATATATTTGACGGATCTTTATTAGAAATTTTTATTCAATATAGTTACGCTTTTTCAGATTCATCTTAATTAGTTTAGAAAAACTAAGTGGAGCCACATATTTCACATCCGTTAATGTTATTTTATGTTCCTACAATTTACTAACATAAATTTAACTATAAGTCACGCATGCTTATCTTTTATGAATATAATTAATGGTCTAAATTACCTTAAATAGATTTACTTATTTACTTTTCGATTTTTTTAATAACACGCGTCATTTAAACTATATATATAATAAACTCGAAATGAACTAGATAAAAACCTCCAAGGCTCCAAACCTAACTTTTGATAATATGAATATGATTAGAGCTTAATTAGGGTCAAGATAAAGTCAAAATTAAACCAAGTGCAACTCAAAAAGGTACTCAATATATGGTTAGTTTGTTTCCTAACCTCCCAAATATTCAATGACTCAGTTAACAAATTAAAAAATGGGTTTTGTTTTAATTATTTTATATTTAATACAGGAAGATTTTATTTTTTTATCAATGGATTTTGATAAACTAAATTAAACAATTTGACATGCATGTTTGATGTCTCAGATTCCAAATTTCTCCAATCATTACTAATATTTTATAGTATCAGTTTCCAATATGTTCATACAAAAGTAGTTAGAAGATAATTGTAAACAAATAAATAAACCCTAATTTATATTAATAATTCAGACACCAAATCAATCTTCTTTATTTGCTGGGATCGATTTAGGACCCACTGAAATCAAATTAAGCTCTCCCCCCAACAAAAAAAGGTACAAGAGTGTTGATAAAGAAAAGGACTTACAAACAGGGAAAAACTATAAATGTGGCAGTGCCCATCGAGAAATTAATTTTGTATATATAGAGATATGAATTTATGATTATAAGTTTAATGTTAGTTAAGTAAAGTTTAGATTCAAATCATATCGATCTCGGATAGTCAATTCTTTACAAAAAAAAATAAGAAGAAAGAAAGCTGCCAAAGAGCGATCGGGCAATATATACATTTGCTTTTCTTCTCATAACAAGAATTTCTAGGTTTATTCCAAAAATAATATATATAAACACAAAAGCATCTTGGACTATATTGTACAGATATTATTGGCGGGGTTTCAAAAGTATGAGAGCTTTATGCCATCTTATCTTTTTTAGAAATTGAACAATGAGGCTGTTTTCAAAATGCTGACAGACACATTATTTTTGGTGATACATTATTTCTGGCATAAATTCTTTTTTTTTTTTAATAAATTTTGATAACTGTACAAATATATTGAAAGAAGTGGAATCGAATTGGAGATTTAATATACTCGAAACTTCAATTTTAACTAATAAACTAATAATTCGTTGTTATTTTTTTGACATATATTATAAGGTGGCAGTTTTAACTGCATTCAGTTTGTTTTTAAATCTTTTTCCTTATCTTAGATTTCAATTGTTGATGATAATAGTACAAAGTGGTGTTATAATATGACATGCACCTTGTAACATTCGTGAGCTTTTACTTGGCTGAGTCATAGGTAACAATTTTTAGATTCGGTAAGCTCATTAGTCTGCGAACAGAGGCTCGGGTCGGCTTGGCTGTGAATCTAATTCGATGCATATAGTCGTACGCAAAATAATGACGACAATTATAACACTGGATTACCTGTTAATCTCCCTGTACCCAGTTTAAACAAAAGAATAAAATAAATCCGACAAAAGAATAAATTCAAATACGTATACTTTATGGAACCCATCATGCCACGTGGACCCATGAAAGCCCAGTAAAAGATTTTGGGGAGAGAGAGAGAGAGGCATCTACTGGTGCAATGAAGATATGCATGGAGTGACTGATTGGTGAAGGTGGAGTTGAAGTGATTTATGTGCAATGCATGGTGTGGAATAAACATGGATCAAACGAGTATTGTGCTCCCTAAAATTAATTCAAGAATAAGGGTTTTAAAAACCAAAATATAATATTCACCAAAAAAATAATTTAAAAACAAAGATAAAGGAAAATAATTAAAGAAAAGCCCTATATGTTAAATCCAATCACTCTCAAGATAGGTCAAAAGGGAGAAATGTGGATGTAGCAAACATTTTTAAAGAGGAACACAAATGAAAGATAATTGAACTAAAAGAAGATATAAAAGTCTATATAATGAAAAAATATATTTTATAATATTAATATTTGAAAATCATTTCGATTTTATTTTTTAAGAATGTAAAGTGTAAGATATGAAAATCGTTACATATTTGAACCTAAGTCCTCATTAGATCCTATCCTATGTTACGTTTCGGTAGTTTATTATAATCATCATTCATA
Source organism: Talinum fruticosum (assembly GCA_021018815.1). Classification (NCBI taxonomy): domain Eukaryota; kingdom Viridiplantae; phylum Streptophyta; class Magnoliopsida; order Caryophyllales; family Talinaceae; genus Talinum; species Talinum fruticosum. The sequence goes on along the minus strand of JAITYX010000002.1, from coordinate 4,370,844 downwards.
ACACTCAAATGTAATTAGTGACTCCTCTAAAAGTGGTTGGCATGGGTGAATTGTTATCCATCTTCTATATCCATCCAGATTATTCAAGTCTAAATAATAATGTTAATTCACTCCAATTTTTTAAAACCAAAATAGCCTTTTCTATTATTAGAAAAATAATATACAATGGTATATACTATATTCAAGTGCTCACACAATTATTGTCTTTGATCCGATTTGGAGACATTATTACCAATACATGCAATATTTTTTTTAAAAAAGTTAAAATGCATAACCTTACGGATAATGGTTGGGTGTGGTTAATACTTAAGACTCGTTAGCAATGGATGGATAACAATAGTAAAAGATAGCGAATAACATTTAACAGAGGTTAACAATTTTTAAATGTTGAAATGAACATGTACCTAATATCTCCGAGGAGTTCATCTTTTAACCTATAGTTTTCAAATCTTCTCAAATATATACATACGTGTATTCATAAAGGTCAATACCCTTATAAATATATGCCATTATTCATATTAGATGATTTCAAAGGTGGTGTTTTTCATAGCATGGTTAAGTAGAGATTAATCTCTTTTAAAGTTTCTTACAACGAAAGAAAAAAAATGTATGACTCGCTTTCAAAATTAATGTACATCAAGAAACTGTTACTTATTCCACAAGAATCAATATCCTTTACTATACCCATTTGATGATCACTAAATTAATGTATGGCTCCTTAACATGAAACGTGCCCGAGATCGATAACATCAGGATATATCCAAAATAATAGTGGTCATACCCTTTTTCTTTTTTTTTTTTTTTTGGTAGAATAGTGGTCATACTTTAGAAACATAGGGTCTTTTTCCTAGTACCAAACTTCCTTTTCAATGGCGTTTTTTTGGTGGAACAAATAAACGGAGGGTGGAGAATGTGAACTTCACGTGGAGTGCTGTGTTCAATGGAGTTTGTAGGCTCCCAAATTCATGTGAATGATTTAGGCCTCTTCACCAATTAGGGTTTGTGTCCTTTTCCTTTGAAATGGACCCCCAAACTTTTCTCCTATTTTATCTCTTTTCTCCTTTAAAGTTCTAGCATGGACTTGGGTCAAGCCTAGATAGTGACAAATTACCTTTTGAGACTTGGCACTTGTTCCTTCATTAACAAAATCTTATGATCATGGCCGGATGAGACTTGGAGTTGGATACTTCAATGTGATGATGTCTTGGTTGCCTATATCAGAAATCTTGTGTTGCATAATAACTAATGTAATGTAATGTAATGTTTTTGAGGAATTTTGAGGTGATCGGTTCCGTAAATGTATATTTTTATGCATTTTATCTTTAATTCCGTGTTCAATTAATATTGATTCATAAAAAATATGATTTTTTTACAATATATTTTCTCCATTAATAAAATCGAAATATGAAATTTTACTTGGGGAAAAACAAACATTGAACCGTTCAAACCAATCTTGTTAATCGTATGAACAAGATTTTTCAACTTAGCTTAATCCCTATCTTAAATATTATCCAAAATAGATTCAAGAGAAGATCAAAGTAGAGACAACCATTAAAAACATTAGGTGGTAGTAGTGCCCTAGCCAATCAAAGGCAAATGATGGGTACCCATCTCCAATAATAGGAGCCATTTTAGATCTTTTATTTTACTTTCCTTTTTGAATCACATAAATTAAAATAAGGAGGGATTCTATAAAGGACTCCTAATATATATTAAGAATATTCAATGGTCCTAAATGTGTCAAAGCATTACTTGGAAAACTTACCCAATGTATGTACACACAAAGTGACATGTATCATTGAATGGGAACATAATAGGATAATGAAAATAGTGTATTATATATATATATATCTAAGATTTTTATTTAGTATTTCGTGAATAAATTTATATTTATGAATTGTGGATAACAAGCCCTATATATATATATATATATATATATATATATATATATATATATATATATATATATATATATATATATATATATATATATATATATATATATCTTGAATTTATCTCAAGTTTTATGAAAGATGCTTCGACAAATTTTATGTTTATGTATTCCAGCACAACAGTAAAATAAATATAACGTTACAACTTGATATTTGCGTAACTATTTTTCATCTATAAATTCATCATGTTAATATTGAAATCCACACTAAACATAATATTAATATTACACTTGATAGTTTTTTTCACCCACGTACTCAACACGTCAATATTCAAATATACACAGTGTGTTATCCTCATATTCAAACTATTACTCACCATTGAGTATGATATGTTTATACTTCCTTAAAATATCACCCAAATGTATTACATCCTAAACCTAAAAAAAAAACACAAATAAAATTTAAGGACACTTAAATATCCTTCGTATGTGTTCACTGACTGAATTACATCAATCCATCAAGGTATAATCCTTAAATCTTTCAAGGACTTATATGTGCTATGCATGTCTATGTTGGGGAAATCACTAAATTCCTTATCTGAGAGTTTTTGAGGTCGTAGCTTTTGTTCTTTTTTCTTTTCTTCTCCTTCAAAAGAGCCAACTGTGCTCAAATATTTATCTAAATAAGTACACAATTTTTTTTAAATTCAAGGGTTCTGGTGAATTTTTTAAAAACTATTTTTGCTCCTATATGCTAGTGTAGGTTTACATATCATTAGCTAAAAAGAGGTAAATAAACCAACTTGTTATTACTAAAGATCATGAAGAAGATTAACCTATAATCACTTCAAACTGTCGCCCTTTTCCGATGGTTAAAAAAATACCTAATTGTTAAGCTGTAAATATATAAACTAGAGTACTAGCAGCTCCTGCTTTTTTTAGAAATAGAGGATGAGAATTTTTTGAAATGCGTGAGGGAAGGAAATTGAAAGGTGGAGGAATTCTATTAGCCGAGTTTATAGTCTTGGATTTACCTAATAATTTGTAGAGTATTAGACACAAAATAAAATACTAGTAAGAATTCTAGGTATGTGAGGATATAGAAATGCTGATATGACATGATACTTAATTATAAGTAGTAGTAGAATTCACAAGTTGAACTTAAGTATTCCCACCTCATTCATTGAAGAACTAAAATCTAGGGTTTGATCCTCAGCAAAAGAATACTCTTATGAAAGTTATTCTTCCTCAATCACAAGCCTCGAATTTGATTCTCCTAATCGGTGGTTTACGATTCTTTTCATTATGATATATTTATTTACTTGGAGATTACATTTTCCCCCACAAATCAAGGATTTTATTCTTCTTATAAACAACGACTGTTAATTCTTGAGAACGATATAAAATTACTCAAAGAAAACACGTACATGCTTAATTTGAATTAAACCTGATTTAAGGTATCTATCGTATAAAACTGATTGTTTATCATTTCATGATATTTCATGTATTTTAATATAACTGTAAAATTGACAAGAATGAAATTACGGACATGATCATTTAACACAAATTGTCAGCTTACTATATCACTCAAACATTGTTTGGTATACTCCAGCCTAGCACCTTTCTTATTAAAATAAAATAGAATAGGTTATATCAACAAAAATATCCAAAAAAATTTTTTAAAAAAAAAGAAGAAGAAAGAATATGATTAACAGTTTGCAAAGGAACAGAAAAAACAACAGAGAAGGAACCAGAAGAGTGTGGGAAATAAAAATAGCAATAAATAAAAAGCAGATACATATATGTGGGAGAAAGCAGGGTAGGGATATTGTAAAATAAAAACAGAGGAGATTCCCAATGGGATAGTCATATCAATATTCAATATGCAGGTAAAGTGGGGAAGGAAGATGTACTGACCTGACCTCACTAAATGCATCCACCTTTTCTCCTCTTCCTGGGCAGCTGAGCCTAAAAATTTCCAAGGACAATTGGACCCAAAAGCAAAACAAAGCAAAGCATGAGGTGTTTACTCAATCATCACTCTCTCTCTCTCTCTATCTCTCTCTCTCGCTGCTCTGAATATCATGCATTCATATTTTCTGCTTCATTCCTGCAAACCAGCACATGACCACTGGGAGTAGGCCCCCAATTATCAGCCAGGGACCAGCATTTACTTGCTACTACTACTATTACTGATGCTTATAATATATTTCATCTTATATATATTGTATGAATAATCAGTGCTCAGAAAATGTTATCCTTAGTATTATTAGTGCTGGGGAGACACCCAGAACACTGAAGTTGCTGCTTAGTCTCCACCTTTTGTTGACAACATTTGTATGCAGTATGCTATATATGGTTGTCCACACAATAAAGGCAAAACATGTTATACTCTTGGAAGTATATACTCGTGGAAGCTGTGCAAATGATCCATGTATATTTGCATATCATATAAATTTAGACATATGAAATTTTGCAAATACTAGCAAAAGTACGCGATTTTGGTTACCAATTTTATGATTGATGAATTCGAGGGTCAGACATGACCATCTAATTTAAGGAGTTCTAGCATCGTATCAAATTTATTGCCAAGGTAAACAAGAAACAAATGCTCCGGTCAACTAGTCAAGCAGGTGAAAAATTTATATAAAAACTTGGAAACTCATATATCTCTTAAATACAGTGAAAGAAAATTCCGTTCAACCCATTTTTACTGTCAAAAACATCCACTTTCTTTGTCCCATAATATTGTCAAAATATTCATCTTCAAAGCATGTTGGCATTTCATTCTACTAAGCAAATGCATTGAATGCTTGTTTTCATGTATTTCCAAAATTTGACCAAAAACATGGAATGAAGGCAGTATTAGACATTGTTTTGTCAATTATGCACCATAATCAAGTAAAAAACACATTTTGAGCAAGTTTTTCTTATTGTCTTCTATTATAAACAGTACATAGTCAATGCACTTCAAATGGAACATATTTATTTCAGATAAGATTCATTTCAGATTTGTGAAAGGGATGGATCAGGCATACTTCATACAAAACTCCAAATGACATAACCTCAACAGTCTACGTGTTATTTCCAAAATGACTAATTGCCAAAGTAGTAGGAGCAGAATGCTACAGTTTACCTCCTTCATTTATGTGACTACTGAATGATACAATGTCCTGCTCCCTACACAAGGTTTAAAAAGATAACAATTGTCCTACCTTAACCAATCAGACATCAGGCATACCACCCCCACCCCGAAAAAGAAAAAAAATTAAAATCCAGTAAAAAAAAAAAAGAAAAGGAAAAATCAAATGACTGCAACAGCTATTCCGAAAAAAATTCAGAAATAGTTACAAGCAGCGAATAAGCTAATAGGTTATATACATCACCTGGAACAAAATATGAGCAAGTGTGAAATGATTGACATTTCCTGCCTGGAGATCTCCTGCATAATAAGAGGCGCCTATTATTACGCACGTTCCGAGTTATGCCCATGCTCCTCTGCTTTTTATGGCAGACAAAAAATCTATCACCGGGTTCATTCCCAACCTGTGAAGGGCTGTTTCTCAAACTTTTGATCCTTTGAATCTTTGAAATCAACTGATATCAGCTATCTGATTTTCTGTGCCTCAATGATTTGTGTTTGATCCAGCAAGGCCCTGGAAGAAGAGAAGGAGAGAGAAAGGTCGGCATAAAATGCTGCCATCCTGCTACATTACCTTCTATTATGTTCTTACATGATTATTCCTTCAGTGAGTCAATTCAAGACTATCAATAGAAAGAACGACAAGAAAGCTTAAAACTCACCCTAGGTCGGAGTGGGGCACCATCATTGTTATCAGGAGTGCTCACCTCCCTTTTGATACACATTCTGATTTGGATGATCTGCATATACTGTATCCCAATCCAGAAGCGTTCTTAGGCTAAATTAATGTAGTATCAAATTGCGGTCCCTATATCGTGACTTACTAGCCTGTTAATCAACAATAGGGGTAATTATGCCCACGATCCTCATAATAATAAGTGTGATTCCTTTGATAAGCTTTGTATTGCCAATCACATTTTTAATTGTGTTACAACCAACAAAAGGAATGCATGATTACCCAACCACGAAAGTTTGTGCAACCATAAGAAGATTAAAGCCAAATGGCCGAAAGAACAGAAACACAAAGCATGTATACAGCAGATTCAAACACAGAAGGAAACATTTATTTGTTTGTTGCATATTCTTTCATGCAATTCTCCCACCAGTTTAGCATCAGCACTCTGGAGAGGGACATAGAAGAAGTCCCTTAAGCAGGGCTTTTAGTTTGCATGCCAAATAATAAATTCAAAACAGCCAGTCTAAAGCAGGGACTTATATTCTATACTGCAATCTTGGGCTCATAGCACAAAACGTATGTAGCAGTATGGGAGGCTAGCCCGACTTTACTCCCAGCCACTTCAATGTTACTAAAACAAACCGGTGCAGCTTTATCGCTGCAGCAGCAAGGTAATGCTAATTGATGCTTGAGCTAACTTCCCTTCATACTCTGCCTAGAAATCCAGTTTACGTTAAAAAATCAGTGTCACACCAAGAAGGTTACAAGGTAAATATAACATTATTTTCGATCTCTTGAAGATGATAAGCATAACAAGACAATTAAGTAATACATGCATAGGTTCACGAGTTGAAGGTAGGTTTACTATCAGTTGAAATGATAAATGCTGAGCTGCAAATGAAGTTAAAATACACAATATGCAGCCCATACATATCTAAGCTATAACACTACAGATATTATCCAAAAAATAAATCGAAACACGAAAAAAAAAGGTTAAAGAGGAAACCTCCTTGATGATCATTTGATTGCATTTGAATACGATATGTACAATCACCAATAATCTTGACATGAGCAATGGCCGCCAGAAAAATGATGAAACCTATTGACATCTCTAACAATGATGTCTCTATTAAAGATTTCTGATGCAAACTTCATAACAGTATGGCAATCTCCACAAGTCCTCAGATTCTTTTTTATTCTAATAGGAACGCCAGAAGGAAGGGCCAGTAGCCCAAATGCAAGTGCTAGTTTCTCACTGTGACGCCACAGACTCTGCTCCTTGTTCTGCTTGACATCGTTCATCGCTAATTGGGCTTCCGCCACATAACCTTTCTTCGTCACCAATTCCTTCAACTCACTTAGCAAGGCGTAAATTTCATTTGTTCTTACATGTGACCTATCATTTGCTTTAAACACAAAAGTGGCATCCTTAACATCAATCCAGCTACATCCAGGCTCCTTTCTCATCCCATTAACTCCCATAAGTCTCCTGATATTATCTGCTTCTTCTAATTTTCCTTTACATTCATACATGTTGGCAAGTATCACATAATTTCCTGGGTTACTAGGCTCAATCTGGAAAAGCCTTTCAGCAGCTTCACTAGCCATTTCAAGATTTCCATGATTTCTGCAAGCACCAAGCAACGCTCCCCAGACAGATGGACCAGGTTCAACCGGCATGGATTCTACAAACCTTTTAGCTTCTTCCAAATGACCAGCACGGCCAAGCATGTCAACCATGGTAGCATAGTGTTCAGGACCAATTTCAATCTTGTGGACTGCTTCCATGGAATTGAAGTAAGCAAATCCGTCCTCTACCCTGCCAGTATGTGCACATGCTGAAAGGACAGAGACGAAAGTTATATGATGGGGTCTTATCCCGTGATGCAGCATGTTTTCGAACAATTCAATCACTTGATTTGAGTAGCCATGCCGCTGGAAAGCTGAAATCATAGCTGTCCAGCATACAACATTTGGCTCATTTATCTGTTGGAACACCCTGTGAGCTTCCACCAAGCTACCACATTTGGAATACATTGTGATCAACGAATTAGCTACACACATATTTCTTTCAAACCCAAGTTTCATGGTCTGGTTGTGGATCAGTGCACCATGATTTAGCACTCCAAGACCACCACAAGCATGAAGGACGATGGAGAATGAGGCCTCGTCAGGCAGAATGCCTTGGCTTCTCATGACTGCAAAATATTTGAATGCTTCTTCAAAGTTGTCGTCCTGGGCAAGACCCATCATCATCACATTCCATGTGACCGCATCTTTTTCATCTATTCTCCTAAACAATTTAACCGCATCTTCAAATGATCCACGTTTGCAGTACATATCTATCATTGAATTCCTCACATATGCAGAAGTCATCAAGCCGCACTTTACAACAACACCATGGACTTGCTTTCCAACATACGAGTCATCGCCCATGTTAGCACAAGCATTCAACACACTTGAAGCACTCACTTCATTAGGAGTTATAGACGTATCCTTAAGAATTCCCTTAAAATTCAAGACTGCCAGATCATAGAGCTCATTGTCCAACGACCCAACAATTATGGAATTCCAAGAAACAAGATTTCTATCAGGCATTTCATCGAACACCTTCTCTGCAGACGCCATATCAGAGCACTTGGCATACATATCCACCAATGCACTTCCCACAAAAACATCATTATCAAACCCATGTTTACTTATCAAACCATGCATTTGAATCCCATGCATTGGATTCATAGTATCAGCACAAGCAGCTAAAACAGCTGAGAAAGTGAACTGATTAGGGTAAACCCCAGTACCCCTCATTTGATTAAATAATTCTAAAGCATCCATTGTCATGTTATGATGCACCAGCTGTGTGATCAGGGAAGTCCAGGTGATAACATTTTTAAACTCATCTTGTATCTTTGAAAACAAGAGGTTGCTTTTAGTAAGATGCCCACATTTAGCATACAAGTTGAGGAGGTTGTTAAGTAGGAAAGAGAAAGTTGAATAGCCATTGACGATGATCTGGGTATGAATTTCAGCAGCGTGCTTTAAATTCTTGATTTGGGATGCCTCATTGAGTAGAAAGTTGAGATGGGTAGGAGTAACACGCGAGGAAATTTGGTGATATGATTTGGGTAGGAAGAGGTTGAAAACTAGAGGGGAGAGAATCCTGTGATGGGGATGTCCATATAAGAAGATTGATTTCATCATACTGTGTTTCAACGTTAAGATTGTGATAACATCATAACTGGGTCTTCATGGTTGCCTGGTAGTAAGAAGCTAAGAAACAGAAGAATCCGCCATGGATGTGGAGCTCGACATTGATTTGAAAAATTAGAGCGAACATAATCCATACAGAATTTTTATTAGTACAACCATAAAACGGAATTTTAATTAAATATAACATTGATTAATTATAATAAATTAATATTTTTATTAGTAAGAATATAATTTTTAAAATTTAAATTAATTAAAATTAACTAATCATAATAAATCCATATATTTTTATTAGTAAAATTAGCGTGAATTTTGTTAGGGCTGTGCTAGGGTTCCTGGGCTTGGGAGTTCTAAAACCCATGGAATTGAAACTCCAAGGCCCAGTTCTATCCCTTGTAAATATGTATATTTAGTGGAATCCTTTGTCTTTTAATTTTAAGTGGTTGCTATCATGAATTTGTTCTTCAAATTTAAAATCTGAATACAATATTAATTAAAAAATCTTATTGCTTGAATCTGATTTTAATATAAATTCAAGCTTGTCTGATTTTATTCTATGTAGAAAAAATCTAACCATCCATAAAATATTTACTTTAAATTTTAAATACTATCTAATTTGTCCCGCTTTTATTAGATTCTTATATACTTTTTTCACCTTTAATTATGAGTGGAACTACAAGGATTATAATAAAATATGACTTCTTCTTTTTTTCACAGAGTAAAGGATGAAGAAGACAAATTTAGACAGACTCTTCTCACAAGGGTTCTACCTAAATTATCATATGCCAATAAACAAGAGGGGGAGGGGTCTCTCCCCCAATGGATAGAGTGGTAACATTATGCCCGTAGTATGTTAACCAATCAGGTGCAGTGTTTGCTTCTCTAAATATATGATCGATGATGCAAGTGTCAAACTCTACCATCATCTCGTAAAATATCTTTGATGATAGTCGATTTGCCAAGGTGTTGTATCTTCCCTTTAATATTGCCAATAATAATTTTATTATCTCCTTCAATATGGATTCTCTGGATGTTTGCCTTAATTGCTTGTTGAATACCGAATCCGAGCGCGCATGGTTCAACTACTAATATGGATGTGTGTCTCGGATTGGCCGCACTTGCTCGTGAGGTTGCCATTCTCATTTCTTAAAATAAAGCCCATGGCAGCATTATCATTACTAAGCGATCCATCAAAATTGAGCTTGATTTACCCAGGTGTCGGTTTATTCCATTTGACCATACGATTTATGCTTAGTCCTTGTTGCCCTTTTGAATGCATTTCCCTCTAATGGGGTACATCTAAGTCTTGATTTCCATTTGACCGCTAGTCTCTTAGCTATAGTAAGAACTCGATATAATTAAACTCTTCGTCTCTCGAACACTAAAGCATTTCTTTCTTTCTAAATGCTCCATAGTAGAAAGATGACCAGGTGTAGTTGATCCAGTTTGAGGGAGTCATGCGCTGAATGGAGGATGTTAATCCCATCGGTGTGAGGAATGATGAAGTTGATGTGGTGAAGCCAGTGGTGGTTTTTTGTTATGGACCAAAACCTCAAGCGAGTAGTTGAAGAAGAGGTGGTTGCTCGTTTCATCATCCAGATGGCACACTTTACATCTTGGTTCCACCTGGATTTTTCTGTCAACAAGAGTTCTTCTCAGAGGTAATCCTTTAATAAGAAATTGCCACTGAAAGTTCTTAAGCTTAGGTGGAATGTTTGTTTTTCAAATCCAATTTCTTTTCCAACATTCATGTCTATGAGCATTTTGGGCAAGATGAGTTGTCGTTTTTGTTGAAAACGATCCATTTCCAGTGAGGCCCAACAAGATTCATCCGGTTTAGCAAAAATATCATTGATTAGTACGCATGACTTATAAATATTACAGATTTTCAAACAAAATATCATAACATACCATTAATCCTAACACACAAAATTAAAAGGTAATATTTGTTCAATAAGCTAATGGGATAAGTAATTCTTTCCCTAAAAATTTACATTTAATATCATAAATTTATTATTCATATATTTCTCAATCACACATATATGGACAAAATTTTAGGGAGCAAAAATTGCAAACATCATTATAAATATTTTTCGTTCATTATTTTGACATGAACTTAAAGACTAATAAATTGACAAGATGTTGGTTCACGTCACGTCGCCTCAGGAAATGCATGCTTATAAGTTGTATTGCATGTTGGTTGACCTAACTTCACAATTTCAATTTCAAGAGGATTATACCAGTATAAATTTACTTTTTTTATTTAAAAAAAAGCATTATGTAGGACGTTATGTTATAGCCACTCTAACTTTGTTGTCAGAAAAAGAGTCATAATAATAATATGGGATTATCGAATACAGAAAATGATAAAAGGACTATCAATATACATCCGCAATTGTATTGACCTCTTGAAAATAATGTTCAAAAATTACTTCCTAATTAGTATCCAAGACAAGTTCTTGGCAATTTGTGATTAAGACATATGTCTCTTATTTGGTTCAAACTTAGATTTGACTTTTATTCACCACCACCAAAGAGTCCATATGGATTACTAAACTTGTGTAATTAAGATATTTAGTCATGCATAATCCAAATAGAAAGGCCATAATTGCCATTAAATTCTTTGAATTTAGGCAAACTTTGTACTCTTCTAAATCAATAACATAAATTTTTTTTAAAAAAATTCAATTGAGGATAACCAAAATTCGTAAATTAAAGTTTTCAAATTATCTTAATTTTTTGCTTTTTTGGTGTATTATGTATAAATTTCATGCTATGATCCATATACTTGTAAGTGTATGATAACTATAGTCAATTTAATAGCAACAAAAAAAAAAAAGGAATAAATGGATAAACATGAGTTCACAGTATGAAGTAACTTAAATAATTTTTAAAAATTATTTGTGAACTAAACTAATGTGATTGTAGACTTCTATTCCGTAAGAATCGTGACAGAAGTTCTTCGTTTGTTTTTTTATGAAATGTAAGTTCCTGTATAACAAATAAAATAAATAAAAATGCCTTTACAAAATTAAGAGAAAATTATAAAATTGCTATAGAAAGCTCAGGAAACACACACAAATTCAAATTTAAAAACGTGCAAACTCAAAATTTGTTCATTACCGTCAAGAAAAAAATGAAACAAACAAACTAGAAAGGTCCTACAATATGTCACTTTGCTTCCCATCATTTTCTCAATAATACGATATGATCAAAAATAATAATAATAAATGCCACAAAAAACGACATGAAAAATATTTTCTTAGCCAAATAGTTTATTGAAAAAGAAAGCAAAGAGGATCACTTCTTTGCTATAAAGGATTAAACTACTAATTATGTGGGATTTTGTTAAAAAAATCCATTTATGCTTTTTTTGGTCTTGTGTTATGTTTATCAGAGTCAAGCTATTCAGCTTATAAAGAGGTAGAGTTTTTTTATTATAGATTTTTTTATTTATAAAACTCGAATTGAAAACTTTACTTAAATGAAATAAGTGTCATACTATTTGAATCAACCTGCATTATTGGTAATAACAAAAATATTTATCCATATGACTGTAAAAACTCGACTTCCACCGAATACACATTTGAATAGAATAGCTTATATTTGTAAGTTTTAGGTTAATTACATAAAGTGATTAAATTTAAATTTTTATGATATTTTTAGATTTTAAATATTTAGTTTAGTTAAATCTAGAGTGTTGTTTGTATTAGGAATTTTTCAAATAAATTAAATCGATATTTTCAAGAGTAGGATTAACGCCTATCGAATTCACACATGATTTTTTTTTTTGTTAAAATGATAAGTAATAGCATACGATTAGACAACCCTTTTCCGAAAGATTTTGCAGATATTATCCTTACAAGAGTAATTTAAGAGTTAAGAAAACCAACTTTACATAAACCAGATTTGGGATGAAGACCGATTGGTGTGCTAACGTGGTACACTCAGCTATCGTTCTTATATGTGTCTATATAACCCCACCACGCAACTGCTCTAGAAAATATCTCTACACTTTGACAAACTTCCATCTCTCTCTATTTCTCTCTCCTCCAGTTAATCCGAAATCTAAGTAACCTCTGCCTCTGGTTAACTGATTAAGCAAGTTAAGCATTCCGAGAGAGAAAGAGAGACAATGTCAGACAGCACAGCAACCTGCATAGACATTCTCCTGGCCATCATCTTGCCTCCTCTTGGTGTCTTCTTCAAGCATGGTTGCAAGGTATATATATAGATATACTTTAGTTCTTTATTTATATCTTCAAATATTTATAGGTTTAGGTTTAGGTTTAGTTTGGGTATCAATGATTTTGTTTATGTAACACATGAATATGGAATTTGATTATGTGTGTGTATATACATGTTGTGGGCAGATCGAGTTCTGGATCTGCGTGTTGCTGACTTTGTTTGGATGGCTCCCTGGGATTATCTATGCTGTTTGGGTCATTACCAAGTAATCTCCCCATGGTATAATCCTTAATCCCCCCTCCTCCCCACAATCTAGGCTATGATACGATCTACTTTGTATATTATTAGACAAAGAGTGTGCAATGAACCTAATCCATTGGATTAACCTGATTCATTCTTTCAAATTATCAATAATGTTTTTCTACATCTCCGACTCATATTCATATATTTGAAAGTAGAGTTTCTTTGAAAGTAGATTATGAGCACCATGTCACTATTACAAACTCCCTTGTGTGAGCCAGGATTAAGAAGAAAAAAGATCCTACCCAGCAGTTGTAGAAACTATAGCAAATAAGGAAGCATCCAAAAACATAGGTCATTTTCTTTGCAGGAAGTAGTTATTCATCATAATAATTCAACTGACTCTTAAAGCATAGAAGGGAACTGCTACATCTATTTCACCAACTACCAATCAATGCGTTTCAGATTTTGATTCGAATTCTGATTCGGGTTCGGGTTCAGGACCCCTCCTCCGTGACAGACTTAGAAACATGTCTTCTCCAAGAAAATTTCTACACATTACTTGATTAATCTTATATATAATTAATATTTGTGACTAGTAAGCTTCTGTTGGTGATGTGGATTTTTTTCTTATTTTGTAATAATGGAACAGGTCTGAGGTGGATGGCATTGGTGAATGAATAAGTGACAGCTCATGTTGAATGAGAATTCAGATTGTTTAGTTTGTTGGAGTGGAGTGGGCATCCTATTCTTTGTCATGTATTTATTCCATTTCATCTTTTTTTTGCGGTTCAGTTAGTGTGGAACCATGTTTTGTTTGGCTTTGTAATCTGTGGACTATTTCAGTGCCTCACTAGATATTTTTTTATAAAGTGATTATGAAAATGGCTAAGTCCATGTTGGATTTTTTTTTCAAAAAAGTATGTTTGATTGTGGAGTATAATGCACTTGATAAGTTCATACAATAGTATTAGTAGGTGTAATTCATAACTGTAAATACAATTATAAAATACTACAAAAAAACAAAGCAATTATGAAAATACAACCTGACGTGGGGCAAAAATCTACTTAGGCTAAGAATTCTGGATTTCCGTCTTCCTCTTCCTCTCTAAATTCTAATTATATATTTAATATTCTTTTTTTATTTTTAAATTATTAGAGCTGCTAGTAGCTTAGTTACAGTCGGTGGTATGGCTTCAATCGAATTGTGGAACTCTTAACTAAAATTATACTACGTATTGTGGAACCCTTGTATTTCTATATTCTACTTTTTGCATCGACTTTTTTTCAACTTATAAATTAACTATTCAATTTCGTCAAGTTTCTTGTGTCTCAACTCATTAACAGAACTAAAAATATTTAGATGCTTTCATTTTGTTCCAATTTTCTTTTTTTTCCCCCTTTTTGATAGAACATTTTGTTCCTATTTTCTAAATAAATTATCCATTCTTTCTTTTCCTCGTTCAATTTTGTTTCAACAAAAAACAGAGAAGCCCCTTAGCTCAAATGATCTGTTGAGATGTTGATAAGATCCATCCATGTCTAAAACTGGAGCCCAACCCTGCTGGATGTGGTTGGGGTTGGGAGATGATGGGCTGGACATGGGCCTACCATCATCAAAACAACAACAAACCAAATCCAAACAAGTTTCTTCTCTGGAACGATGGGGACTTCGCTTCTAATATCCTTGGCGTTTAGTTTAGCAATTATGCCAGGGTTGGCACTTAGCACAATCACCACCATATGCTGCCGCCTTCTCATTTTTACAGCCCCTCTCTGTATAATGTCAATTTGTGTCCTCCCAATCCGCATTTTATGCTCCAATTCTATTATCATCATCATATTCTTGGACCAAAACACTCTTGAGAACATCATATCATCATATTTTTGGACCAATTGCACCCACTCGGGCTTGCAACCAATCTTCTAGTCGCATAAAACACAATGACATAAAACTCTCGATATTATGTAATAATCTCTTTTAGATAGGTACGGATACATACCAAAATGATGAACCAGTAATAATCAGAACTGGATGTCATATCAAGGTACATACAAAACCAGCTTGGGACAAAAGTTTGTGAGTAGTTCCTGTCCAACTTGACAATACACAAACCTAGACAAGGATTTCCCCAGAAATGTTTGGATAGAGTACCAACCAGTCCACTGAAAGATCACACATGGCAAACTTGCTTCCATCACATTGCTGGAGTCACAAGGAAAACTTTCACATCTGGAAACAGCCATCAACATGTTATAGTGGGGGCGCTTCTTTTTTGTTTTGGGGGGTTGAGAGCACTCTGTGATACGGGGCCTTCAGCAAGAGAGGAGGTGAAGATAACTCATAAAGATGGGAGCTCAGTCCTTAAATTGCCATTCCCTGCGGCACATAGGGCAGTGGGCTTGAGCGGTTTGTGAGTTCACCCACTTCAAGATGCAGTGTAAATGAAATGCATGGTTGCATCGCCCCCACACTGCAATAGAGAAATTTTCAATGATTACTTTTCACAGACCATGACCATAAAATGAAAAAACATTATCATGGATGGCACAATACGGACAAATTCTATATTATTTCCATGGTGTCCCCCTAACGCCCTTTTCGTTTTGGGGAGCGGGGATGGAATCCATATGAAGCATTACTATCATTGAAAATGCAGACAGGTTATAGCAAGCTCTTAATCGGAAAGACATTCTCACTTCTAACCAGATAAGAAGCAAAAGATAAGTTACTGAAACAGTGAATATCTGATTTAATCCATTGCCACGCAACAGATAAAAGATTGCTCGACAGTGAGCTTTTCACTCTAGTCAGAGTGGATCCATGGGCTCCAAATGCAGTGGCAGAGTCCCCTACAAGTTTACAAGCCTAGCATATATGATATGTACATCCTGTGCCATGATAAAAGCCACTTGGATGAATGGTTCAGTACTCCCACCGGGAAGAGCGAAACTCTCCAAAAAAAAATGAATAAATAGTAATTATAAAACTCAGTAAAACACCACTCAAGCAGATTTATTCTAGAAGGTTTTATAACAACAAGCTGGTGCACTATAAACTTATTTCAATCTCGAATTCTATTAAAGGGAACGCAACATACTTAATGGGCAGTCATCACCAGGAAGTTTGCAATCTGGACAACATCCATCAAAGGCCATCCTACATATTCCGCATGTCTCATCCTGTGCATCCCACGTCCATGAAGCTACAGCATGCCATTGAAGAATGTTAACTTTCATTCTCTTTTCTCTGTGATGATGAAGGAAACAAATATCAGAACAATCAAACACAATCTCCAGCATAAATAGGCCACTCCATTTTAGTACCATTTTCCCTCTCAACAATTAATAAACCAATACTTTTTGGAAATCACAGCAACAGTGACACAGTGCATAATATTACCTTCATACCAGAGTAAAATCCAACAATAAATCAATCGTAAGAAAGAAGGTTCCCTGTCCACAGCATTCTACTAAGCCTGATATTTTTGTTTTTCCTATGAAACTGAATGCGAATAATCTATAGCCTTTCCACCAATAGCCCACAAGTAACGAAAGTCATAAGGTATTCCATAAGATAATATGGAGTACACAAGAGCCTCAAAAATGAATTTTGATGGAAAAGAAGATCAAAGGATCCATTATCACATGCCAGTAGGCAACTAGAAAATCAATATACTACATCAGCCACCACAGAGTTCAACATAACAGAAACATCTGATACGTGGCATGTTAATGGTACTCTCAACATGCATTAAAACACAAATAAACATTCTACATTCCGAATAGTTTAAAAGATATTATATGCCACCATAATGCCCATTTTCATGGTGTACCACTATTACAATTCACAATCTACAAAAATGCTGGCTAATAAATCCAACTACAGTTAGTAAAGTTGCCTAAAAAGGGGAATGTAGAACACTAAAGAGAACTTAAATATAGAGTGGTTTAAGCCTCTTAAAAGCCCCAGAAAAAGTCTATAATGCAGAGTTTTTGGCAATCCAGGATAATCGCCAAAAGGTCACTGTACTCCTACTGACTTCCTATAAACATTTAGGATATTGTAGAATCATTCTAAACAGTTTAGAATGCATTGTACACAATAATAATGCTCTTTCTGGATTTTCTGAATCACACTTAAAGTCTACAGGATGGGGGTCAATGAGTGCTAATATAAACAAATTTTTGTCCTGTTAGGCTAAGGTGAACACGAAGTATGGATTGCAAGTAATACTCTTCCAAGAAGGTACCTACATGGGCTTGATTGATGCAAAAATGATGACCTCTTTAGTAACTGCTAGATGGCTTCGTGATGAAGGATCGCTACCATTTCTTGCAAATTATGGAACTAATAAACTCCTAAGTGTTTCCCAAAAAAAAATGTCATGCAAGCTACTACATCATCCTCAAGACAAACAAATCCAGAAGCTGATGGACTAACAGAAGTAGAAGATTATTACAAACAGTCCAACTGCATTCAGGAAAACATTATTGAATCTACTACATCATCCTAAATGAACCCCTAAAGAAATGACCTAGATCTGGAGGGCACTCTTTGTCATTCTTCTCTCGCTAATGGCATGAGAACCATAATGATTATAAGTGAACAACATTAAATTTATAAATGACTGTTAAGAAGAAACTGGAGAAAGACAACAAAACTGGTCGAGGATATCTCGCTTCACCATATGACTAATCCTTTGTTTGATTTATTTATTGACTATAAATCTGCTAAGGTTATATGGGAAAAATTGCAAACTAAGTATGGTGTAGATGACGCTAGCAAAAAGAAGTACATGGTTGGTGAATGGCTAAAGTTTCATATTGTTGATGACAAACCAATCATGGAGCCGGTTCATATCTACAAGAACTACAAGAATTTGTGTGCTGAAGTCGTCAATGAAGGCATGAAGATGTGTGACATACTTCAAGCAAACTGATTGAAAAATTCCCACCCCCGGAGTGACTACAAGAACCAACTGAAACATAAGAAAAAGGATCTCACCCTGTAGGAGATCGGTCACATGAAAACCAAAGAGGCTAATTATCTTAAAGATAAGATTGACTCCCTTTCTTTAAATTCTTCTAAAGCTAACCTCGATTAGGGAAGTGCAATAAGAGGCAGAATAATTTTAAGCATAAGAATCATATGAACAAATCAAGCAACAAAATACGTAAGGTGATGTGCTATGTCTCGTGGTAAGCCAGGACACAAGGCCTATCAATGCACCCTCCACAAAGGACTAAATCAAAAGCCTACTAAACAAGGAACCGCAAAACCTCGTAGGACAATACTGCACAAGCTAATCTCACATAAGAGAACGAGATAATTTGTAGAACCAATAGAGTGGATTCTGGAGCTTCAAGGCATTTCTGCGCCAACAAAGAGTTGATGCACGACTTTGAAGATGTTGCTCGAAGGAGAACATATCTACATGGGAAACTCTGCTGGAGTGTTGGGTAAAGAGAAAGTTCTTAATTTTACTTTTGGAAAAAAGTTTTGTTTAACTAATGTGATGTCTGTTCCTTTCCTTCGTAGAAACTTAGTTTCCGGTGGTCTTCTTAATCTTACCGGCATTAAAGTTGTTTTAGGGGAGGGGTGGTTATCATCTCTCGAATCGGAGACTTTGTTGGGAAGGCATATTTGAATGGGGGTCAAAAGGAGTTTATTTGTTTTGAATGTTACCTCATAAATTAATAATGGAAATACTTCTAATTCTACTTATATTGCTAAGTCTCGTTGATTTATGGCATGGTAGACTTGGACAAGTTAATTTTGCTTTTTCAAAAAGACTTCAAAATATGCATTTAATTCCTTCGTTAATGTTGATAGCATATCGAAATTTTTTGTATGTGTTCAAGCAAAATATGCTAAAAACCCATTTAAACCTCGTGACTAGTAGACAAACCGAACTACTAGAATTAATTCATTCGGACTTAAAAGTTCAAGAACACTATTAGCAAAGGTGGAAAAAGATATTATATTACCTTTGTAGATGACTTCTCTAGATTCACTAGAGTATACCTCCTTAAAACTAAAGATGAAGTCGAAGAAATATTCGTGAGAGAAAATTAATTAGATAAAAAGATCAAAAGGGTTTAGATCCGATAGAGGTGGTGAATATGGAACCAATACCTTTGTCTGTGCAAAAATGGAATAATTCATGAGGACAAGTGCCCCCTATGCTCCCGACTAGAATGGGATAGTTGAAAGGAAAAACAGTAACACTTAAGGGAATGATGAATGCTATGCTTTTAACTTCGGGCCTGTCCGATAATATATGGGGCGGAAGTCGTTCTAATGAATAGAGTTCCCCATAAAAAGTTAGACCAAACCCCATATGAATTGTGGAATGGGTATGCTCCAAATTTGAGTTTTCTTAAAGTATGGGGATGCTTGGCTAAGATTCCTTTACCCGATTTCAAGAGACTTAATATTGATTCTAAGACTTCGATTCTCGTGTTTATTGATTATGCTCAAACAAGATTGCATACAGATTCATGTCATTGCATGATTATTCTATTTCGAATATAGAGCCGTTGTATTTTTTGAGCATGTGTTTCCTTTAAACAAGAATGTGACCAATGTTATGCATGAAAATGTTAGCTTGCCTGTCACTAGTTCTCGTCACTAAAGACCCGGTTAATGAGCCTAGAAGGAGTAAAAGATACAGAGTCAAACTTAACTATGGTCCCGAATTTATTACTTCCTTTCTAGTTGAGAATTTAAATGTTGATGCCATAACTTATGAACTAGAGTCAATTTACCTTATTGAACAAGATCCTAAAACTTACCAAGAGGCTATGAGGTCTATAGATGTTAGATTTTAAAAAGAAACCATTAAAAGTGAATTAGATTCAATAGAATCTATTAAAACATGAGACTCAGTGAGGCTTACCCAAGGATTGTAAACCTATCGAGTACTAGTCGATGGATCTTCAAAAAGAAATTGAGACCTCATGGTTCTTTAGACAAGTATAAGGCAAGGTTGGTAATTAAAGGTTTTAACCAAAAGAAGGGAATTGATTTCTTTGATACTTATTCCCAAGTGACTAAAATTGCAACCATCATAACTTTGACTCGCCTTAGTTGCTATTAACAATCTGGTTGTGCATCAAATGGATGTAAAGACAACATTTTTAAATAGTGATTTAGAAGAAGAGATTTATATGTCTCAACCTCGAGGGAGCGAGAAGCATAAAGTTTATAAGCTTAGAAAATCTCTTTATGGTCTTAAGCAAGCTCCCAAACAATGGTATGAAAAGTTTGACAAGTACCTTAAAACAAAATGAATTTATAGTGAATGCATCCGATTCTTGTGTGTATTCAAAATCTTTGTGCGATTATATGCCCGTATGTGGATGACATGCTAATTTTTGGTACTAGCTTGCCTATTCTTTAATGAGATTAAGAAAATGTTGTCCTCTCACTTCGAAATGAAGGACTTAGGAGAAGTTGCCGTGATCCTAGGGGTCAAAGTCACAAAAACCAATAGTGGGTTTCCTCTTTGTTAGTCTCACTATACTCGAGAAAATTTTAAAGAAATTTAACCGCTTTGAGGTGCTTTGAGGCGAGTGCTCGTGAGAACTCCCTATGACCAAGTGTGTCTCAAACTAAGTATGCTAAAATTATAGGAAGTGTCATGTATCTCACGAACTACACTCCCGGCATTGCTTATTGTGATGTCTCAAAATGTTCCACTCATAACCCTAGTCAAGAACACTGGGATGCACTTTTTCGTTTATTGAAATACTTGAGAGGTACTATTGATTGGTGTTTGCATTTTAACAAATTTCCTCTTGTGTTAGAAGGATATTTTTCCTACTCCATTATTCAAATGTGAATCTTACTTAAATTTAGATTTATTTAATTTGTTCAACTTAAAAAGGTTCAAATACAATTATTAATATTTTATTCAAAATTTAAATATTATCTAATCTATTCGAGTCAACAAAACAAGTGCTCCCTATCTCTCTAATTATCGGCTCTATTTTTACTTAATAAAAAGATAAAAACAAGACGGAAGGGGTGATATTTAATTTAACTTCAAAATGCCACAAAACTTGGCGCCTCTTCCCCCCTTCCTCCCTTCATCGTTGCTTCCATCGGCTCGAAGCGGCGGCGTAGACTCATTCATTGCTACCGACAACGTCAATTACGTGGGTTATTGCCCTCAATTACTCAGGTACCCGCCAATTCCACTCGCATTTTCCCTAATTTCATTTGTTACTTTGCCCTAATTGAGTATTTCCACTGCCAATTTGTGATTCTATCTTCCGGGTTGTTTCCTGCGATTTTGAAGCGTTGAACTGTGATCTTTTCCCCTTAATTTGTATCCCTCTAGATTTTCATTGTTATTAATTATTACAGTAATTGATTTCTCTTTGTTGCTCGAAGGTATAGTCCCCCTAGTTTTCCGGTTAAGCCGATTGAATCGGTCTCAAGCGGAAAATGGAGTTGAGCTTCACGTTTGTCTTGTATAACCGTTGAATGATAAGTATGGCCATATGGCAATATGGCAAATGAGAATCCTTGTTATGGAATTTTGGGTGGTTCATTAGTATTAGTTGCTGATTGCTCGTTTACGTGGGAAGTGATTTAGAACCTCCCGATCCGGTAGACTTTGACATGGAGAAGTTATAAATCCGTTGTCATGTCCCTTTTCAATCTAACTTGTTATCCGATATATTCTTAAGATATTTGTATAACCATGAAGAAACATGGGGTGAGGAATGAGAATTATGTTGGGTACGAGGAAGTAAATCCTAGTTCCACGCCAATGCCCGACATCCCTATGGAATTCATGTAGGAAGTAGGAATAGGCATCAATGGCTATAGGAGGAAAACGGAAGAAAGCCGTGGCGTGGTATAACCACTTACCCGAAAGCGATTTCGGCACGACAAGGTGCAATCGTAATAGCCGGCCGCTCCCAAGGTTTCCACAGTAGCTACACTTTCGTGCACTCGAAAGTGAAGATGATAGAGTATATAGTAATCGAGTGCCTAGAAAAGAGAAGCAATAGAAGAAGCAATAAAAGAGAAGAGAGGAAGATGAATTGTATATGAAATTGGAGGAAGAAGTCTCGTATTTATAGGAGAAAAAATGACTCGTTAGCAATTGAAGTAGTGGAGAAAAATGTGGAGAGAATAAAGGAAGAAGTGGGGAGAAAATCTCTCCACTAGTGGAAAGCGTCAACGCAAAAATGAAACGTTTTTCCCCAAAAAGATTAATACTAGAGGCCCGCATGTGAGGTGACCTAAACCCTCCTTAACCCAAACTATGGTGCTAGCTTTTCAAATAGTAACGAGGAGGGAGTATTTAAACCCCGAAGATTGCTACAAAACTTCAATGTGGGACTAAAAGTAAGAGGGAAAAACATGTCATTATTCCAACAATCCCCGATCGATGGCATGTAACGAAATCTCGTATTTCCGGGCAAAGGAAGGGTCAAATTTAAATGTCAATATCTTTCGATTGAATTGACACGTAGTGAAATGAGGCAATATCCAAGTCTAATCAAGTTAAGTGATCTTGAACTTGATAGACCTTAGACGAGGCCCCCCAAGCACATATGAACCCTCAAAATTTAAAGCATACTCTGCGATAGAGAAATTTGCGCCATAAAAGCCATGTGCATACCTCGGGTCTCATACGTGCTCTAGAGAAACATCCCAAGTCTCTCATAGAAAGCGGCCAAACCGGCACACTTACGTAGGTAGTTCCATCAAGTCTATCGCAATATAGACCACCATATAATGGTTATGGAACTATTAACAACATAATATTGCTCCATCTCACAGTTGATGTGGCGGTGAATCCATCAAGTGCTTCTCATTAGCACCACCATAGTAGACTATGGATTCATTAAGAGCATAAAATAGTTTATTCTCTCATAAAAACTACCAAGTCATAGGGATAGAATGTAGTGTGTTTTGAAGTCTACGCCGCCGCTCGAGCCGATGGAAGCAACGATGAAGAGAGGAAAGGGGGAGAGAGAGAAAGGCGCCAAGTTTTCTGGCATTTTGAAGTTAAATTAAATATCACCCCTTCGATCTTGTTTTTATCTTTTTATTAAATAAAAACACAGCCGATAATTAGAGAGATAGGGAGCACTGTTTTGTTGACTCGAATAAATTAGATAATATTTAAATTTTGAATAAAATATTAATAATTGTATTTGAACTTTTTTAAGTTGAACAAATTAAATAAATCTAAATTTAAGTAAGATTCACATTTGAATAATGGAGTAGGAAAAATATTGTCCTTCAATGATTTATACTAATGGAGTGGGATATGATCTGATTCTGAACAGCTAATACAATCCACACACTTTTTGCTGTTGTAGATGCACATGCAGTAAATAAATTAAAGAGGACAATATAATGTATGCCCTTTTTGTGGTTTAAGTTTGACCATTTCTTTTTAAATTTTCAAGATTTTTGGTTTATTTGGGGTGAGAGACTCAGACTGAGAGATTCATCAAGATCTGGGAAAAAGGGTAGGCTGGAATTGCCTTGGGAATTTCCGGAAAAGACACAAGTTAGCCTGAATGAATTCAACCTCTGTCAATATTTATTTGTACCTATTTTCTGTCCTCTCCTCCTCTGATTTACGTCTCATATTCTATAAATTTTTTTACTGTTCCAGTGTATATATCACCATATGCCAAACTAATGCCATGAATTGCAGCCAAGGAATAACAAATTTTAACACTAATTAACTCCTTCAGCTCTATTTCATTTCTGACATCCATATGCCAAACATTTGGGCATCAGAGGCAGCATGTATCAAGCCTTTCTTTAATTTTTCAGAAGATACTTCTTCACAACCTATCAAAGACAAAAAGAAGCCTTGAACAGCAGGGCACCCAGAAAGAGACACATAAGAACCTTCCTGTTGAAACACCTAAGGGGCTGTTAAACTGTCATCCCATTGTTCGGTTATAAAGTCTGACTCCAAATTTTGAGGTCAAGTTACCAGGTGTAATAATATGTTAAGGTTTAGGAATGCATTATGTGGCACTAGAATAGTTTCATTCTTCATTTAAGAGCTAAATGTTACCCAAGGTGAATAGCAAATATGCAAAAACTCACCCTTGCTGGTCTCCTTCAACTGTTTGCTTCTTCAAATTGACGAGAACTCACAAAGCTTCCTGAGTCAGCAACTTTTGCAGTCAGTGAAGGATGAAGTTATTCAAAAATATGTGTTTTCCAAGAAAGGAACCTATCTTCAAAACCGACACTACTGAGATCATGAAGGGCAGTTTTCAAAACAACATCACTCTTTTTGAACCATTCGAATTTCAAAACAGGCACTAATTCCATAAAATGCCCTTTGGCATTGGCCCCATTCCCATTTCATGCCACATGATGTCAGTTGAAACAAACATAGATCTACATCTACCCCTCCCCACCCCCTACCATTTCAATTATGTGACCACCAAAGTAAGATAGGGTTTATCTCTAAATTAAAATGATCAGCTACTGCAATCAGATTTACTAGTAATTTCATAAAAAAACATCAGCCATATAAACAATATCTATAACAATCAAATTGAAGTCCTCTGATTTTCAATAACCAACAGCTCAGAATATTCATCTATTTACACAGATTAGTTGAAAAACTGGGGAAACAAGAAAACAGGAGAGAGAAATATGGATACCTTACTGAGTATGATGTCCAGCAGCTCAGACCCAGCCCTGGCATCAGAGAGCTCAGCTTGATGCCTGGCAAATTACACAGCCATGAGAGTGAGCCCACAAAAATTAGCAAATAAAGTAAACTTCAAAGATGCAAAATTAGAAGTCAGAAATGAAAAAAAGAAAAGGAAACAAAGAGTTTTACCCTAAGTGTCATCGCAGATGTTTGGAAGGGTCGTTGAAGGAGGTGTTGAGGCGGGCGGGCGGGACGGCAGAGGCTTTGGACACACCACTGAGTCTTTACGGTCCGCATAAGAACCATAATAAATCAGCAAAAATTAACTCAATAAACCCATATATCGGAAACTAGAAACCACCAAAAAGCATCAATCAACAAAATTTCATACCTTGAATGGTGAAGAGGTTTGAAACTGCGAGAGGAGATAGAAAGCAAGACCACAGATCTAGTTTTTGCCATTATTGAACGAGTGACAAGCGAGAGGTGAGAGAAAGCGAGATGACCTCCATTGTTGAACGATTGAGCAGGACAACGATGAGGGAGAAGACTCGAGAGGAGAGAGAGAGAGCTGTGAGCGAGAGGCCTTAGGGTTCACGCGAGCGAGAGGGAGAGGGAGGGGTTAGCTGAGTGAGTGGGAGAATTGGAAAATTAATTTCCTCCCAAAGATAAAGAATTTATTTTCTCTCAAGTGAAGGAAAAATTTTAGTTCAGAAAAAAATTTTCAAATTTTTATTTATCAAACAGTAAAAAATAAAATTTTAATTTTTTAATAAAATATTTTCCTTCCAAACAAACACACCCTAAATTTCGCCAAATTTTCATAATTATATGATAAAATTTAATAACATTATAATAATATTGTTTAATATTACCATTAAAGACCAAGCGAATATTAATCTAATAACAATACTTTACACTTTCACTCTCTCGTCCAAACCTTTGAATTAGATTTAGTATCTCTATTTCCTTAGAATTTCAAACCCAATTACAACTACCTTTGAAATAGGGGCACAATTGAATAACTTCACACATACTCACCTAGCAAAGCAGAACTAAAAAATTATTAAACAGCAATTAATATAAATGAATGGCTGTTTACTCGAAATTAAACAAACATTATTATTTGGTTTGCAAGATTTGCAAATTAATTTCAACTTGGCATGATTAAGGACAATTTTTTAAATGTTTTCCCTTCAAGTTAGGGTGGGCAAAAGAAATAGAAATCGAAAACTAGTTAATCACATTGGCTGATCTGAAAATTCTTTTTGGGTTAATTGATCGGAACAAAAAAACATCAGCTAACCACTAATTATTGGGAGGAAATATTACTTATTTATTTTTTTAAAATGTACAACAAAATTTTTTATTTTGAGTTTGTACTATAGATCTCCTTCATTCGTAAATCAATCAACTATAGTTGATCGATAACCCAATCAAAGAGTCAAAAGTTCTATAATGGACGCGAGATTTGTAATTCCAGATCACATGCAACGAAACAACAAAGGAGGAGAATAGGGTTATAGGGTTAAAAGAAAAAGGAAATTTTTTTTTTAAAGATCCGGAATCAATGTATAAAAGTACCAAAGAGCGCTTTAATTAAAAACTTTGTCAACTAATTAATTTCAAGTCGATTGCACTTTAATTCATATTCTTAATTTTCTTGAATCAAAAAATTGATCAATCAAAACTCTAATTAATTGATTTTCATACACTCTTATATGTGAGTCAATATAATATAATAATATTATTTAATTAATTAATTAATTAATGTGCATGAATAGTTAGTCAATTTAACATGTAGAAGTATATATTCTCAAATCTTAAGAATATGATATGATATAGGTAAGAGTAATACACCGATCAAAACCCACAACACATGTTAAAATTTAACGTTAACTAAAAGCACAAATCTAAATGCAATTACTTCAAAAATCATGTGGTTTTCTTTTATTCATATAAGTTTCTCATGATGACATAGATCTCAACAAAGCTAGCAAGATAGCTATGGTGGAGTTGAGGAGCTACTTCCTCCCTCCTTGTCTTTGGCCTTAGCCTTAGCCTCAGCCACTCTGCGAGCCTTCTCCCTCGCAATGGCAGCCTTGAACCTCGCGGTCACACGATCAACACCAACGTGGCTCGGCCAGGCCTCGACCCCACCGAGCCATGGGTTGTAGAGGAGCACGCAACTTTCAGCCCCGTGCTGAATTGAGATCTCATGCATCTCCCTCAGCAACTCATTTCTCATGCGCATGAATGTAGCAAAGCGTTCGGACTCATCGGTGATGTACTTAGGCTTAGGCTCCATTTTCAATTAGGCTTTGGCTATTGGAAGAGATTATAGAAAAGGCTAAGGGATGCCCTTCTCCTTGAGGATGTTGGGGTATTTATAGGGGTTTGGGTTACATACATATCATAATTTTTAAAATGAAAATTTTTAATACAGGCTGTGTAATAGGAAAGTGTGCGTATTTTCTTCTAAAATTATAAAAAGAACCATAATTACGTCAGATTTTAAAATCTACCAAGTTATCAACGTCAAAAAAGAGACATTATTAACTCCTGGAGCAAATGGAAAGTTTTGAAATGGAAATCGACGGTTATTGAAGCATATTCAGTAAATTTTTGAAAAAAATTAAATAAATAAAGGGCACTCCAAATATAAGATCAGTTGAATTAAAAAATAAGTTGTTACTTTAATTCATTGGTCCATTTTGTTCTAGGTTGACAAGGTATGGACATTGTGGGGGTATGTATAAACAGTAAATTGATGCCCTTCATTGTGAAAGTATACAATATTTCTAGTGATTAACAAAAAAAAAAAAATTCATAAAACTAAAACGTAAAAAAATCTGCATGCAGTAATCTGAAGTGTGTGAATTTTTACCAAGTCAAAAAATACGAGACACATCCACCTCAGATTTGCGAGTCTATCAAGTTTTTAAATTTGCAAAAATCTACATAATAAATAACTTAATATTAAACTTATTGGCAAAAAATCTGCAAATTGATTTATGATGGCAAATTACTATCATTATTTATTTAAAATATACAATGTAATTTTATAATTTTTGCTAATATATATATTAGTGAAAATTAATTAATAAAGTTTTCCTTCAAAGATGGTGAAATGTCAAACATATGATATCATTCGTAGGATAGTAAGAAAGTTTTTAAAAATTTGGAGATGAGATGCAATTATATTCTTGGTTTTGTTTTTAACAAAAGACATAAGATTTGAGTTCTTTGTTGTAATAAGAAGTTATATCTATTTCAATTTTAATGAAGTTTATTAGCAAATTAATAATTGCTGTGTTAGATTTACAAATCTATCAAATTTTCTTTTTTGAAGTTGAATTGTAGATCTTCATCAAGTATAGGATATCAGTCTTAAAGTGAAAATCTACTAACTAATTAAAATTTCCATCTGTAAACTCATTATTAACTTAATTTCCTCATTTTAGTTCAAATGCTCGAAATCTTAATTTAACAAGCAATCAACATTCATTTAGTTTTCTTAAGATTTCGTATTGAATAGATCAAGAAATATTCCTCTTTAAGATTGGGTCTTATGAGTGTACGTCTTATATTACACTAGGCATAGTCGAAATTATAGTCCGAAAGTTCAAATTAAATTGTGAAAATTTCAAGAATCGGGTCTAAAATAAATAACACTTGAAAAAGCAAATTAAATAGTAACGCAAGTTGCATTTATCAATAATTTTATTCATTAAAGTTTGCTATGTTTACACATAGATATTCATCCAACAAGGCTATGGTGGAGTAGATGAACTACTTCCTTCACCATTCTTCGCATTTGGATCAATCATGGTGGAAGGAGTGTTCATCGTCTTAAACATATCTTCCCCCTCCTTCATCTCGGCTTCGTTCTTCTCGGACTCGGCCAGGGCCTTGAACCTCATGGTCAAGCGATGAGCCTCCATGGGGTTCGGCCAGGCCTCGAACTCACCCTTGCATGGATTGTAGATGATCAGGCAAGTTTCTGCCCCATGAAAGACAGCGAGCTCGCCCAACTCCTTTAGCAACTCGTTCCTCTTGCGCATGAATGTGGCATTGCGCTCGGACTCATTGGTGATGTACTTGAGACTCATTTTCAGGAGTTAGGGTTTGGTTGGGAGGAGACTTCAATTTGGATATTGAGGGTGCCCTTTGCCTTCAAGAGTGGGGTATTTATAGTGAAGTTCATAGTAGGGTAATTAGTAAAAAATCAAATAATTAAAAAAAATCAATTATATATTTTTTAAATTTTTTTATCAAGATAAGTGATTAGTACACGAATTATAAATCTACCGATTTTTAAAGTTAAGAAATAGAAAAAAATTCGGCAACTAAAAGAAATGTTGAAATATGGAAAGTGACGGTTGCCTTATATCACTCCTCCATTCTTATTCGGGGTAGATATTTATCATATTAATGTAAACGTAATTAATATCGTGATTTCTTTTCTACTTTTCTCTCTTGATTTTTTCTGTTGAGAAATAAATATCTTCCTATAAAATAAACATGTACACACATGTATACCTATGTGTATGGATGCACGTGCCAAGATATGGATCATAATATGCATACTATGAGATTGTTTGACAAACATCTTTTTGGTCCCAAAAGCTCTTTTGGCGCAATTAGCTATTTGGTAGAGAACTTTTTTAAAGAGTTTTTATATTCAAAAAGTTCTTTTGTAAAAACTATTTGGAGTATTTTTTAAAAATAAATTTGTATGATTAATATCTAAAATTACCATATTAACCTTAAATTAAATAAAATTATATTAAATGTCATCTATATAATAGCAATCTTTTTAAAATTATAAAATGGTGGCCTGAGAGTGAATTTAGGAGTTTTGTCCAATAAAAAATAATTTATCCTTAAAAAATAAATTTTCATTCATTTATGGACTCTCTTTTACTCCTTGTCACAATAATAATAATAATAATAATAATAATAATAATAATAATAATAATAATAATAATAATAATAATTGTATTTTTAAATTTGTCAAATATTACAACAAGAATGATTGTAGGAGCTTAGGGTAATTTTAACCATAAAAATTAGGTTTTCATTAAATATGAGCGAGTTGATGTAAATAATTAAATAATTAAATAATATTAATTTACTCAAATGAAAAAAATTTCCTTTTATAAGTGGACTCTCTTCTTCCTTTTTTGTCTCGTGTGATAATATAGTCTTATTAGTATTTTTTTCTCCTTAAATGTTGAATAACGGAAATTGGCTTATGTGGAGTTGATATTTCACCTTTCACGTTTCTTTAATTTACAGTTTCAAGATTTTAATTTAGGTTATTTTAATTTTAATCGTTTGCTATATAAACATAATAGAGTCAGTCGTTTAGAATAAGCAAAATTTAAGAACAAGAAAATGACATATTTGTTATAATGGAAAAAGAAGATGGTTTCTTAAATACTAGAGAACGGGTTGAAGGTCTATGACTTGAGTTATAGATGCCTAATTCTAGCAAGCTTGGTTGCTTTAACAATTTAGCTTTGGTATTTAGGCATCTCTTGATTTGGACCTTAATCAAATAACAAGTGTGTAATTTAAATTGGGGAGAAGGAGTTTGAGATGGTGTCTCGATTAATTAACGATGAATCGTTGTACTTAATTTTATCTACATTTTCTTCACAAATATAGGGTCAAAGAATAGAGATTAGATGATCAAGGTTGTCATATAATGCTTAAAACAAATTGAAGACATTTCAATAGCTTACCTTAAGTATATGAGATATCTTCATTATATGCTTTTTGCCTAACTTGCTAAATTGCAACAATCCAAAAAAAAAAAGTATTAAGTTACCTATCTCGTAGGATTTGTATATATTATCCCTTAGAAACCATTTTCTTAGTTTACTAGCTACTTTATCATTAGTATGATTTATGAAACCTAATTTGTAATTATTAAGTTTGCTTCACTTGTTAATTTATGCAAAAGTAAAGTTGTCATTCTTTCTCACCACATTTCTATCTTAAATGATTTTAATGTCTATAGAATTTTTGGGTAAGCTTGCAAAATGAATTCTCTCTCACCATACTTTTATCATTGTGTGTGAATATTTACAATCTATAAACTTATTCTTTAACGAATTTTCCCATTCCCTTTTTGATAACTAGGATGCATGTTATAACTTTTAGAGAGCGAGATATAGTTGCAAATTCAGTTTCTAAAGTGCCAAAAGTGAAGCTAAAAATATTTAAATCCATTTTGTAAGCTGAGTTGGATGTTAGGCAAATGATTGGAAAAAACAAATGATTTAAAGATGCAAATGTAAGAAGATAAGAGATGGAGTCTCAACACAAGATTATTTATGATTAAGCGATGTAGTCTCGGCTTGAAGTTATTTATAATAAACTTCTATAATCTACAACCCCTTGAGGATGATCGAAGAGTGTATTGGGGAAAAGGGATTGTCATTGTATGCAAAGTTAGGTAAAAATGGATAACTTATCATGTTCACCCTATAATTTTAAACAATTGAGATCCCATTATGGGTATATGTGTACTTTTTAAGGATTCGTGTAATATTTAAGTCAATAATATTTTAGTAAATTGCATAAAAATATTTATCTAGACGTTAATTAAGTTATTTTAATATTGAATTTGTAGAGAGTCATGAGTTATAAGTTTGATATTCTTTTATTGATTTGATGTACTTTATATTATAATATTAATTTATGCATAATGATATTTATAATCATATATAGGTCATCTAGTTCAATATCTACCAATCATATATTAGTAATTTTTGTACTAATATTTGTCTTTTGATACCCAAACATATTGTCACACTATTCCTATAACTGTATGAATGAGGTTTATTTAAATTGTTTGATTCTTAGAGGGGCATATCTTCTTAATATTTCAAATCACGAGTGTAATCTTAAAACCTTGATGATATTTTTTAACATTCTTTTTTATTTATTATTTTAGATTCTTTATTTATTCTTTAGAAATTTAAAATGTTTGAGAGATGAGTGTGTGTTAGGCGCTAATGATTTTTATGTGTTGGGTTCGATAAATTTGATAAGTCAAGAAAGCGTTTTCACTATGAGGATATAATGTGCATAAGAATGTTGTTGAGGACAATTGGCTGACATGGTATGTTATTTCACAATCAAAGATGGCCATTCTAGGCCCCCTTATTGCAGATGCAATACGTCATATATGGCAAGAAAGAAACAGGAGGAGCTTCCAGAATAAGTATAGAATAGTGAAGCAAATTGTGGAGCAAATTATATGCAAATTGAGGAATCACTTGATCAGTAGGAGAGGTGTATATCGCAAATGGATAGAACACATATAAACTTACTATAACTCTTTGGGTATGTCCAAAGTAATAGTGTAAAAAGCGGTGGTAAAATATTTTACCTTTTGCCCAAAAAAACAAAAGAAGATATATAGGTAATCACAAAAGTAGATGAATTAGAGGAGAGACCACCTTCTAGGAAGGTCCCCTAACTTCAATTCTCAAAAGGGTTCAAAACTTTCTCTCAATTCCTGAATTGAGATCTATGCATAGCAATAAAATTGAATCTGTCCTTAATTACATTTCTCCCAAGATCATTTTGTTTTTGCTCGTGAATAGCTTCATTTCTACTCTACATTTGATAAAAGATTAATGCACTAGCAGTCATGAGCAAGGTACCATACACCTCTTTCTTCTTGGTATTCAGCAGTCATCTATGTCGTTGTATTTTCCTAACTAAAGTTAGATAGAGGTATAATGTAATTTTATATATCACATAATATTCAGAACAAAAATAATTATGCAATATTAAAATTATCATAATATTTAAATAGATAACAAAATTGAGCTATGGGCATAAATAGAATTTTATCAAATAACTTTGTTAAAAATAACTAATTTTACTAAATGCTTTTTTCATAAACAACTAATGCGAACGAGTTAAGTCAAACAATTAATACAAACACCTAACACCTAACACCTAACACAACTAACCACGATTGTCAAACAAGGTTTATATGTCAAGAGAAATATAGCAATAGATCTAGTCGTCCATGATGTGGTCAGTGATCCAATAACTTTTGAATTAGCCATGAAAAATATATGTAAATATTTAGTTTTAGAAATAGCCAAAAATAATGAATTATTAAGAGATTGATCCAATAGTTTGAACTGAATATATTTATAGAGGTATAATGTAATATGCGACCGTGTATATATATATATATATATATATATATATATATATATATATATATATATATATATATATATATATATATTGGACAAGTTTAGTTCTTCAAGCAGCTAAGTCGTTGTAAAATGTGATAAAAAATATTACAAGTTAAGTGAGGAAGATTTTAATAAAGTAGAATGACTATCTCATACTACTTAATTTAAAAATCTTTCTTAAGGATGTAATTTATTATATATATATTTCATTAATAAAATCAATATTTATGAGGTAATTAAAAAATATATATAAATTGACTTATCATTATATTTGACATGTTCAAAATAAAGATTGTGTAAATCAAAAACCCAACCATGGCAAATCTGCTCGGCTGATGAGTGGGGCGAATTTGTCGCGGTGATCTAGGAAATCTGGAATTGCTGAAATAAGGTTCTCTTTGGGGATGGGTGTGCTGGGGTGGAATCAGCTAGCGAACGGGCCATTCACATAATCCATGAATACCAAGTCTCCAATGACCGATTAGAGATCAGTGGTGATACCCTTTCGGGTATGTGGGCACCCTTGCAGTTGGGACTTACAAAGCTAATTTTGATACGGCAAAACTAAGTGACTGGGGATTTGGTTGGAGCTTCGCCATCAGAGATCGGGGGTATAGTCACTGGTGCTGGCGCCATCTAAGGGAGAGGCTTTCTTGGCCCAGAGGTGGAGGAAGCGAGGGTGTGCCGCTATGCTTTGGAGGAAGCGTCAAAACTTGGTATAAAGAATGTCGCGGTGGAAGGTGATTGCAGGTCGATTATCTCAAAACTCAAGAGGAAAGCCAGGATCTATTTCGAGATCGGACTTATTCTAGATGATATTTATTTGCTTTGCCTTCGTTTTGATTATGTTTGTTTTTCTTTTGTAAAGAGGGGTGAAAACAAAGTAGCTCATTTCCTATCTCACTTTCAACCCTATGATTCGGATTCCCGAATTTAGTTGGAAGATTTCCTAAGCTCAATCTTGGACATAGCTATTGATGGTGTTAACTTTATATAATGGATCAATAAAACCCCTTTCTTCTTGATTAAAAAAAAAAACAAATTCTAACTTTTAGTTTTTTTTTTTTAAGGTCATTTAAAAAGGAAAATTATAGAGGCTCGAATGTCAAATAAGAATACTTGTGTGCTCAATATATACCATTTGCTAGGTAGGGGACAATTAAAATGTGTGACACCCACCCAAAGCTGCCTCTCTTGATTTTGATGCCTCTCATATAACACATAAATTTTTAAGAATAAATTTTCCAAAGTTCTATTTGTTTTTTCTCCTTAATTACCAAGAAGGCAATGCTTTTTCCCATTTATTTAAGCTATAATTTTGAATCGACTATATCTTTTTTACTTTAGTATTGACAAATACTATTTCGTGTAATTTAATACTATTTTCTTTAGATAAATGATCAAATTCAAGTCATATATAAATAGATTAACTTGTGGTGAAGGAGTTGTATTATTTATGCCTCGACATTTACCTTCGAACTATATTTTCCGAAACTCCTTTAATTTTTTATATGAATGGAGAACAAAACTTAGCATCAACAAAATTCAAATATAATATACTAGTTAAATATCGTGGCTTGCACTTATTCCCCTATTTACATAGCATTTTGTAAGATTGGAAGACAGTAGATATTTTTTATGAACCAAACCCTCCCCAAAAAAGTTTTTTATACAAATATATAGGGATTCCATGGAAAAGTTCCTTGGACCCAATGTATTTTCTGAAATGAGGAGCAAGGGAAACCCCCCCGCAAAGAATCAGGACAGCTATTTTCCAACTTATGCAAAGGGCTAATCATAATTTCTGCATATTTTTAAATTGTCACCCATGCATGGTTTGTGATGATCATTGATTTTCATGGGTTCTCATATCTCATAAATCAAATCACAGTGGTTTTTTTCTTTTAAAATATGAATATCTTGAGATATGGCACATATATTATACAATTTTAATTTCACCAAGTTGCTTATTGTGAAAAAAAAAGAAAAGAATTAAAGAAACAAAAAGAACAATGGCAAAAATTTATGATTGATAGTGAAAAGAACATTATACAAAGAGCAAATGGTGGCCATTAAATTATAGGAAAAATGAAAAGGTAAAAGAATTTTGTTGATGTTGAAGTTACATATGTTGCCTCAATATTCTTGGCCTTATTTGGTTGGATAAGAGTAACTTTCTTGAGGCAAAAAATTAATTCATAAAGAAAAATTTTAACTTTATGGACATTTTATAATTTTAAAAAGTGATTTATATAGTTTATTTTATTTGATTTATATTTATTGTTTTTATTAATAAAAGATATATGAAAAGAAGTGGTATTCTTATATAGTATAATATAATTTAGTATCTAGTTTACGGGCGGATATTAAACCATAAATTTCAAACTATGTGCATACTTGTTATACACAAGAATCGTACATAGGAACATCTAAGTTACTGTAATTTTATTCAAAAGTAATAGTCTCATGCAATACAACTTTTCCTTTATATTTGCGAAATGTTAATCTTTTCTCTAAAATCATGCTGATGTAGAAATGTCGGAGTAGTATTGGCCTAACTAACACACCATCTTCCATCCTCCTCTCATCCGGGTTCAAACCTTGGTAAGGGCACAATTTTTCTTGAGATAGGTGCCCAAGTAAATTGACCCGCTTACTCGTATTTTTAAAAAATATTGAGGTAGAAATAAGAATATTGCTGGTACTTATAGCCTTAGTGATGAAGAATATTGTATAAAATTAGTGTCTATTTGAAACGACTATTAAATTCTACCTGTAACAACCGTTATAGCTGAAATGATTAATTGTTATAGGTAAAATGAATTGAAATGAGATGAAATAAGTCTGAAATGAGCTGTTGTAGTTGAAATGGTTTGCTATTATAGGTAAAATGAGATGAAATAAGTAAAATGCTTAGCTATTATAGCTAAAATTAGCTAAAATAAGATAAAAATTGTTTGTTCACACATTAAATCCAATCTTCTCACTTCATTTTGAACTACTCTAATATTTACTTGGCTCGTGAGGCAATTTGTTAATATGTATTACATTTTCAATTCTATTTATGTATATAAACATAAAGAATGAATGGACGGTCCAAAATAAAAAGTATATGACAACGTGTAAGCAAATGAAACATAGAGATGAAATGAAGGGGATATTGTTCTGAGCTACATATATATAAAGGTAGAGAGGTAGGTGAAATAACGAAAAGAGCTAGAAGTGAAGCATAACCAAAAGGGAAACTAATCAAGGGGAGGATCATTCAAAGGGGAATTTTTTTCAGATTTGGATGGCTCTCATTTCATGTAGCTTATAGGTATAACCAAAAGCAAGCACGTACAGTCTGGCACACAAAACTTGAACTTCCTTTCTATTTGTTTGTATGCATAAACTCAGAAATACATGAAAAAGAGTGATAGGGAGGAGGCACTGGGTTTTCTTTAGTGCACTTAGATTTGTGCTTCACATTAGTTTACTATGGATGGAAACAAACTCTTGATATAACTACCAGCAATATGATGAAAATATTGGAAAATTATTCCAGCTGCCAAGGTAGTCACCCTTAAAATAGATAGTCACTGCTCAAAAGGCTGGATTCTATTCGGGTTGTCAATCATATTCTTACTAATATTGCTAAGCTTATTAAATTTAAAGCCCCCGAGATTCTCAGGACCTTTATGCCCCTTCACAAACCATACACTCATTGACAAATTTCTAGCTGCTTGGTATGCCACTCGAGGGGCTAAAAGTAAAAAGAAATCCCCTCGTACGTACTCATCAATCATTAATATTACTTTTCATTTTTTTTGAAGTTAATTTAGTTTAGTTAAAAAGCTATTTTATTCTTTTATGGCATGATGCACGTTAGTATATATTTATAATCAACAATTTTTGTTGTTTTATTCGTGAAATGAAAAAAAGAAATCGAATGTATATATATAATCGGGTCCATTTTATTCTCCTGGCATTGGTTGCAAAATCAAGCAACTCTCAAATATTATACTACATACAAATCCAAGGATTCTCGAGCTGAGATAGTCTTTGTGAAACTATATTATTTGAGTTATTATAAAATGTAAAAAAATGTGACTAAATCATATAAAAACCTAATAGATTAGAGGTTAGGTTCATATATATACATATCTTAATAATATATAATATACGATTGAAGAATCAATCGGTGTCATGTAATTGATTAAGTTTGAACTATTTAAACTTGTAGAGATTCGAAGTTAAGATGAAGCTTGATTAATCATACGTACCCTAAATTCATTTCGACAAAGGATGGATATTAAAAATAAACGATTACCCAAGGAGTATAAAGATTTGGAATAATCTCCTAGTCTAATATACATTTTCTATATTATATAAATCGAAAAGCCCCTCTCATGGTCTAAAGTTGGAATAAGTGGAAATTCTCTCTAGAAATGGCCCCGATTAGGCGTATAATATGCATTTTTTATGAGCAAAATAGTCTGAATTAGCCAAACAAAAATTCTTCCAAGTACCAAATTATACGGCAGCAAAATACTCCTTTTTCTAATTATTTTTTTAAAATAACGTGATTACAGCTAGAAACTTGATAATATTATAGGCAACTTTGAAGTCGTGGAATTTATTACAAGGCTTTATTATTTAATTTTGTTAATTTGGAATTTTACCATGCATCTATTCATCTTCGCACAAATGTTATGTATTGATTTAACTTGATATGACCATTCGTTAGTTAAGCTATTCTTTCTATCTAAAATAATTTTGTTTTATGTGATTATACGTCTTGTACTTTATATCTAGTTATTTCATCTGTCATTTTCTACTAACTTATCAGTTCTACTGATTTTGCTTGTCTAAAGTTTCGAAGTGATCTAGCTATCACTAGGGCATCTAGATTTTTTAAAGCCTGTTATAATTAGGGCACAAGAGAGAGATTTGTACATATCTTAACAATCGGCAAAATTATGCACTTTGAGATTTGTATATAGCGTATGTAAAATCGTGCATGTCACATCAACATTCACTTTGAATCGGTTCAAGAAAATTGAGCTCAAATGAGAATGATATATAACATAACAAATTTATTTCTCTATATATGAATTCTTAATTATTTTTAGTTAATTAGACAAATCTTTGTCATTGAAACAAAAGATTCAAAAAAACTTAGGTATTCACCCACTGATAATAACTTAATATTTGTGGTTATTCTTTATAGGCCGATTACTTTAAAGATCCCAAAAATATACAGCTTTTACACATGGTAATAATTTCTTATGTGAAACCTTAAGAACAAATATATTTTAAGAAAAAAATATTTTAGTAATATTTATTTTTAAATAAGACAATCTTAAAACGGTTTATTCAAAAATAATTTTTTTAATTTGGTTAATATTTTTCAATGAAACAATCTCGAAGCAATTTCTGCATAGCCCTTAAATTTACAGAATAACTTGGCTATAGAAGTGAGAATAATGTTAGGTGTGCCAGCCAAAGTAGGCCTAAAACCAATAATAATCTTGGAAGACATATATAATTTAAGTTACCAATTGCATTAAGCACTTTAATTAGCTTCTGATACTATCCCACCCAATAAATTTTTATAAAAAAGCTTTCAGGCCCCTGAATAAATTAAAATAATTAGTGGAAGTTGGAGAAAATTATTGCAGCATGAAACAGGCCCCAATAATAATATTAATAAATGAATAATGAAAAAATAATTTTGAGGAGCAAAATTAGTAATAGTGTACCCACCAAAATGGTGCATATTCAATCTCAGCCGTTGGATCGCGATCCAACGGCCTAGATCTATAGATTCTTCCACTAATGGAGATATCCCTCATGTTCCCCTAGTATAAATACAAGGCAAGCAAAGCCATGCTATTGCAGATTAAAACACACACTAATTGTGTCTGAAAAAAACTAGCATTTCTAAAGCTTAAGCATTTTTACGCCCTTCATAATCAAGTTTAGGTGAGGGAGGGAGATCAATGGGAGGCAACAGCAGGCAAAGGAAGTCATCATCTGGTGGGTCTTTCTCTTTCTTCTCCATATTCAAGAGGGGTAATGCCACAAAGAAGGCAAATTATGACGCATACAAAAACAACTACTGGGATGAGCCTCCTAGGCCGAGAAAGGTGTTCCCCAGCGACGACGACAGGGGCTACTGGGTGGCCGAGCCTGGGATCGATTGGAAAGCTTCTGCTTTCATTGCTAAGTTTCATGAAGCTCATAGGTTCGAAGCTCAAACCATGGCCATCCCTAATAATAACTGAAGTGCAATAATTCATGCATGGGTTCTATGTGTAGCACTACTTATACATCTAGGCAATTCTAGCTAGCTTCATATATGAGTCCCCTATTGAACATATGTTCTTGCATTTGTTTGTAGGTAGGGTAAGGTTGAGTTTTATGTAGAGCGGAATAATCTCATGTACTAGATTTAATTGTATTAAAATTAAACATATGTTCAAGTTATTTGGACGTACTTAATCTTATCTATATATATATGTGGCTTGTCCAAATATCACATAAACGTTATTGATAGAAATATATAACACCGTGATAAATTTATCTGTTTTAGCAAGTATTGCACATTAACATTATTGATTGTACTGCTCATGCTACATACTTTTTCCTTCTAGCTGATGTTTAACACCCAAGCAACGGAAAGAATCGCTCTTTTTCTCTTGTGAACCTGAGTTCTTGGATATATGTGCAATCTAGTGATGAGATTTTTTCAATATGCTACCGAGTTTTTCGTCCCCTGTCATTATGTTTAGTATTTTTGAAAAAATGTGTACCAAAATATCTAGATAACTCGTTATTATCGGTGGTGGTAAATTAAAAAAAAAAAAAAGACTCGCTGAAAGATTGAAAAATTTTGATAACTAAGTGACATTTTTCCCCAAAAAAACATGGTGCCATTGAATAAAAAGAATCGCAACGACAATTTTTTTTTAAAAAATAATCGATAAAAAAATTCCTACAAACCCTGTTTCTCTCTCTTTTCCACCTAAATGCCTATGATTTTTTTTAATCATTAAATACCTATGAATTTGCGAATGCGACTCGAAGGAACAAAATTCTAGCATGTTTGTCACATTTTGAAGAAATTTTAGACAGCATAAGCTAACTTATTAAATCCAGATGGGGTGCTCAGCATGTCATAAAAATATCAACGATACTTCAAAAATTACTCATAAAAATAATAATGACTTTAATTAGTGAGATGGAATATTGCAACAAAAAAGAAAAAACCCTTTTGAAATATATATATAATGTAATGCACATAATATTCTTGGCACATTGATGCACCTCGAAAGGAAAACTTACATAAAGTCCGATATTAAAAACCCAATAAACTTTGTCCTCTTTCCTTTGTTTGAATAATAATATTATTTTTTAGATCAATTCTTTGTTTGAATAATTGAAATTTAACCAATTATTTCACAAGAGTTCGATACTTGTATGTATCTATTCATGTAATAATCATTGGTAAAATTTAAGAACAGTAAGAATTTTACCATTGAAACTATTTAGACCAAACTACAAATAACATAAGAGAGTGATTTGATCCACCCTGCATCTAATTTGCCCAAATGCCTCAAAGCTGATTATTCTAATATCACTGAAGATACATAAATCATATTTTATTTTAATTTTTTAAAACTCACCTTTTATTTTTATCTCTTTTTTAATAATAAAATTAGGTTCTCTTCCGCCAATTATATTATATCACCGAGTCTATAATATAAATATTTATTAAATTTAAAAATTTAATACAAACTAATTTTAAATATTATGTGAAACTATCTTATATAAAATATATTATAAGACGAATACTTTTATAATGACTTTTAATTATATCGACTAATTGTGACTTGAAAATTAAGAAGTAATATTTCTCTACTAGTTAAAGTTATCCCTTGACGAAAATTCTAATGTACTTTCTGGAGTACATATCGTCATGTACTATTTGGGATTAATTAGTATATAATTGTATACTAATTAATATATAATTATATATTGATTAGGGTACAATGGTACATACCATCATATACTTCTAAGACTAACTATATACTAATCAATATATAATTATATACTAATTAATCCCTAAAATACACGACGTTGTGGAGGAGATGATTCTAGTCTTATGTGAGATGGTGAAGAACTTGACAATTAAGACGAGAAACTGTTTAGTACTGATGTACTGTATCAGAGAGCAGAGTCAAACTCAAAGGGGGATAATTTCACAGCTGAAAATTGCTTCAAGGATTTTTCCAGTATTCGGGGATTGAGGAGGCTTCGGCGACGGTACATAATGTTGAATTGAATGATCATCTACAAATGTTATGTTATTTTTGTTTCCTTTTTCAATCCTTTGAATTATCGAATCGAACTTCTCTTCTTCTTTTTCTTAAATTTTTTGTATCGGGGGTATCATATCAGCAAATTTTCAATTTAGGATTTGTCAAAACCTATAATTCTTTAGGCTTTTGCCAGCTGAAGCTGCTTCTTGTTCGTGATTTTGATTTTGTAATTATCACTTTGCCGCTTATCTATGGAAGAATCTATTCTTTTTATTCCTTCTCAAAGGTTGTAACTTTTTGAGTTGATGGATTATTGACAGTTTTAGACCCTATCCTCTGTGATTTCTGGTAGTAGCATGTGATTTGCTGAAAAATGAGCCGTATTTTAGGAGTTTGATGTTATGTGATGATGGAACTGAGAGTAATAGAAGGTGCAAAGTTGAAGATTTTGTGACTTGAAAGAGTAGTTGTATCTGTAACCTGGGCTCTTTTTCAAGTAGTTTTGATTGTTTTGAGGCTTGTAATCTTATGTTGGGTTGGATTGGATTGGATAGGGTGAAGAATACAATTGGCATTTGTTTAAATATATCCTGGATAAACTGGGAATGACATGGATATCAAATTTAATTCCCATGGATAATATTGTACGACATGTAGTGTTCATCTCTAGTTTTTAGCCCTGTTTTTGAAGCAGGTGATAGATAAAGGCCCCTGTTTTTCTTCTTTAATATATATTTTCAAAAGGTTTAAGGAGAAGTGATCCACGACACAGTTTATTGGTGGGCTGAATTTGTGAATAAATGGTACTGGGGTTTTCAAATTGGAGAAATATGAAATAACTAACAAGAAAGTTTCATTTGAAATACTATATCTACCGATGGTATATCCAGAGATATATCCATATTGTGTTACTGTTCCAATTTCGGAGTGCACAGGGGGCTAGAAATGTTGTATGATTGCAGGCTGGTCATCTCCATGATTTCCAATTTCATCTGACAATGAAATTTCTTTTTGTTGTATATTCAGTTTCACTTGCTGTCAATTCTTGCAATCTTTTAATATGTGAGGTTATCATTTCCATACTTGCGCCTGATTATCAAGAGCCTGATTATTGCCAGTTGAACTGAAAACAAGCCACTGTTACTGTAATCCCTATATCACTCCAGGTTGTGTACTGGAACCACTTACGGAGAGCTGATGGGCAAAGTACATTTTAATTTTTGAAATTTGCTGCTATCAGGCCATCAATAATATCATACCGCTATCTGTTTACCACAATTTCTGGACAACTTGTCAAATGGAGCAGTCTGATATTTTTCTTTGTTACTGAAACATCCTCAAGAAATGCTGTTTCCCGATCATTTGAATATAAACAAGAACAACAATAAGAAAAGATAGTATTTTGTTTTCCTCAATTGTCAGGACCAAATGGACTACAGATGGAACAGCAGTGGAGCAGAGTCAAGCACACCATACAGTTACAAATGGCGTGAAAAACAGGAGGTATTTACTGTATGGTTTGAAGATTTTTCTTTTGCTGTATGTTGGGCATCCCCACATATTCTAATATTTACTGCCCTGTAGAGGTTGTGATCCATCCGCAATGTGCTGATCTAGGAAACCGGATATCTTATCTAAGAACATGGATATCTTAAGAGCAATAGTGATTGAAGCTGCTTATAGTTTTTGTTGTTGTCCTGGTCCCACATTCCACGTTTAATTTGGATTCATGACATGTTGTGACTACGTCACATATTTGTATTTTTGTTTGGTCAGGATTTATGTACCGACAATTTCAATGAAGATTTTCGCTTGCCAATCAACCACAGGCCTGCCAAGAATATTGATTTGGATAATGTTGAACAAGCATCGGAGGACACACAATTATCGTCATCAAATGTAGGGTTCAGGCTTCTTCAGAAAATGGGATGGAAAGGCAAGGGTCTGGGGAAAGATGAGCAGGGTATATGTGTAGTCTAACTGTCTAAGTCATAATATTCCTTCTGCATTTTACTCATGCTCCTCTAAATTTAATTATTTAGGAAATTTTGGCTTGCATCATTATCATGACAATGATGTGTATCCAAATTGTGCTCTGTATGCATGTTTTATAGTTGCCAGGATGACATAGTTCTGAGTCATATTGGCTCAGAGTGTTTAAATTTTCCATCCCATCACCTTTACTTTAGAACAAGCATGGTGAAGTGATGGTGGCCTTATCTTTTACATCTCAATCTGGCTGAAACTGAATATGAAATTGTAAAACATTAGCTGTTGTCTTATTAATGCCACTTTAATATAATCCATTTTCAGTATACAACCACCACTAAAAGGGAAAAAATAATCTCTTTGCAGATTTACTTGTCAGTCATCTACTGTCATTAGATTAAGATGCTCATAACTATTTTTTCCTATTATACACATCCAATGGAAGAGCAAAAAAGGGTCCTGTACGGAAAATATACATGGAAGAAGGAGAAAATTGTCACATCTTCAAGAATTTGGGTCTTCTGGATGAATTTCATCCTAAGAAGGCGAATCATGTGTTGAAACATCCCCCTCCCTTCTCTTTTCCTGGAGCATAGGAAACCTTGAACTATCAGATAGTTGAAAATACGATTGTTGTAACTGGTGTAGACTTTCAATTACAATTGCAGCATATGACAGATTACTTTGAGGTTGTTGGACTCCAGGAAATCTTGTATAACCTAATGCTTTAGAGTCCGAACAACCTCCTATGGATGAGTAGATTTCTAGTGCTATAACACAACTTCAGTTTCTTTTAGCACTTCATTAGTTGTTTTCATTGCTGCTGTTTGCTAACATAATGGCTTTCGATTTAACCCTTGCGGGTATAATTGAGCCAATAAAATGTGGCATAAAATTTGGATAATGATCAACGAAAATCACTGAAGTTAGGCTTCTCCTTCAAAAGTGGCACGTCTAAGGTATTTCCCTTTACGATCTGTTCTGCTGATGAAAACCATTGGACGTGACTGCTCACCCTGTGGAAGGGTTTCCCCATCCAGCCATCCCACCTCTTCTCAAAGAGATGTTCCCCAGAAATTCTATGTAATATGAAAACAAAAGAGTTTTGCATTTTTCATTGTGTGAAATTTCAAACCATGTCGATGACCTGCTTAAGATTACCTATTCCA
This sequence comes from Talinum fruticosum, assembly GCA_021018815.1. NCBI lineage: Eukaryota > Viridiplantae > Streptophyta > Magnoliopsida > Caryophyllales > Talinaceae > Talinum > Talinum fruticosum. The sequence continues at coordinate 4,326,142 of JAITYX010000002.1, read as the reverse complement.
CTGGGATAAATCTTGTCAGATTTGATTTTGCCACTTTTGTCCAGCAAGAAAAAGAAAAGAAAGAAAAAAAGAACCGGTGGGGTCAGTGTTCATTATTCAAATTTCCAACTTGGACAGTAGAGTTTTCCTATTTCTTTCGTCCTCTATTTTGACTAGAACTTAACTTTGTCTACATTGTTGGCTGATTGTTCGTCCTATCTTTGTTAGACCTGAATTGAAGTTGTAAGTTGGAACCCAGAATTTTGTCCCCGGTAGCTACATATAAGTGTGTGGATGATGTTCCTCTTGGGTATACTAGGTTTAGATTCACTTGTGACTCGTGATTATGAGAAAGTGGAGGCTTAGGGAGGGAACTAAGCGATGTTTGGTCCCTAAAGTAACTTGAGTCTTGTGTTGTATTGTCTGTACCTTGAACAGACCTCATTTGGCAATGCTGCAAAAAGCCTAAATTACCTGTGGCTTCTCTCTTCGGCAGTGACAGTGATGAAGAGCAGTCATGATCACGAAGATCAATGTGCCAAACTGAATGCAACCTCAGCTATGCTCAACATCAACAGTTAGCCCGTGCGCCTCTTGTCATAGGTGTTGGCACTGTTACCGTTATTTATGTGCGTGAGAACAAGATTAAGAAGTCTTTACTCACAGCTGCTTTTGCAGTTCCATTGCTGTCAACTGTAGGGAGCCCTTTCACCCGTTTCTGTCCATTGTAATTGCCTGTTTGCTTGTTGGGCAAGCATTGTGAATATAACATTCAAATGTTTGTTAGGCCAATTCAAACGTTGGAAATTAATGGCACTTGTGAAGGGGAAAAAAAAAGAAAAAAAGCTTGATAAAGATGGGCTTTTAAGGCTTTCATTTTGAGTCATCGTTGTAAATCTTGAACACTCACAGTATCTGTTGGTTTGATGCTATGGTTATGTACATGTTGTTCCGGTTAGAAAGTTGTCAGAACTTGTTGTCCATTTCTATACGGTGCTCTTAAAAGTTCCTATTTTTGTCAGCCAATGTGTTAGAGATGTTAAAATTGTACAAAATAAAAATTAAACAAAAACTATACATATTTAAACATTACAAATTAAAGACATTGATACATAAAACCAGTATGCTCATTCCAGCCGGGGCGGGGAGGATCATCAATCCGTTTGTACTAATAAATAACTTTGTTCTGAAGCCAGTAAGCACAAATACTGCAAAATGAAGGACCCAAACCATAAACTAGTAAGAACATCATACTTTTGTCTAATTTTCAATTAGCTTAAATTTCTGCTGTAGTGATCATAATGTACTCAAGCTGCTTCAGCAAACCCGATTCGGTTATGTCCAAAATCAAAGACACTGTGGTACACTTCCATGAAAAAATTTCCCAGTATCCTGTCACAAAGATTTGGCGAGGACAAGATGAGGACTTAAAAACCATATTAAACTGTATGTATGTAAAAGAACACCAAAATTCATACTCTAGCATGAAGTTTAAAAGTACCATGAGTCACGGAGATTTGGAGGTGCCAGGTCCACTGCGGAGAACTGGCTTAGGCAAACCATTTTATCACCTTCTCCAGTTATGCGAGTGTACTAAGATTAAGAAAGAGAAAACATGGAGTGGCAGATTGGAGGTGAATCCGGAAAATAAGAAGAGCTTTTTCACTTTTTTCGTTTGTGTCAAGCAATAAGATAGTAAGTATGATATTGTAGAAGACGAAATAACAAACCTGGAGAGGAGTGAAAGTGAAAGGCTTATTTCCGATCGTGAATGTCAAGTTTGGCATGTGTGGGATATGCTCACACTGAACTGCTGCATCATCTCCCTCTGGACTTGGGAAGCTATGACAGAGCTGATATTTTTTTAATTTTTTTTTTGGGGGAGGGGTTTCAGTTGTGGTGAATCATGAAAAGCTTCAACCAAGTGGTTAAAATCTTAGAAATACTCCTAATTAGCAGAGAAATAATTGAGAGGAATAGTGAACCTTTTTGACATAGTTTAGGGTTTGGTTCTTGGACTTGGGACCTTTCTGTTTGATATGGTTCTGGATCCAAATTACAATCTTGTGACAAGTATTGCAGAATTGGGCATCTGCGCCTGATAAAAGAGTTCTTCTGTTTGCTATCTCCTGGACTACCTTCGGGTCATTTCTGCAAATCAGATCACTTAAGTTTACCATCATACCATATCTAAGCATCGCCATTTACCTCAGTTCTTAACTTCTTCTCACACAAATCCTAACATAGGCAACGTTTCAGATAGGAGGAGGAGGGCGGTTTCAGAAGTATGTAGTCTTACCCTTATTTGTGAAACTTTAAGAGGTGGTATTCGGAAAACTAATGATTGGAAAAGCATTATGATCTTTAACTTAAATAAGTAGGGAACGGTTACATGAGACATTAGCATAAGTCCATCATACACCTTAGGAAATGCGTCAAAGAAACTAGTAGGAATATCTGAAGAAACTCCTAACCTCAGATGCTGAGCTCCATTGCTGAAACACAGACCAAGCTCGGCACACACTTCATCTGACTTCACCTACACAATGCACAAACTCTTCTTAGTTGCATCAGGTGACTGAAAATTGATGGACCTAGTGCCCCTGTAGTACTCTTCTTAATTCCGTACATCAGTTAAAACAAAAAAATCAAAATTACAGGAGAAATATCAGACCCCTGACTCCAAAAGATCCCATATCATCTCTCCATGTTGGGAGACTATTTCCTTGCATTCCGTGTTTTCGACACCTTTTGCTCCAATAGCATAGTTGATCTCAGTCACCACCACCTGAAAAACTCAGACCTTATTCATCAAGAGAATTAATCCTCCCTAAATCCTAGTGCATGTAATAAGCAAAGTGGCTTTACTGTAGGGGCCGACATCAATGGTGATCCGGAGTCTACATAAGCAGGACAGCCCTCCAAACAATAGCCTGAAGGGAAATGAGTTGTGCTTAAGATGAAGTTAACAATGCCTAAACATCAAAGAACTCAGTGATATTATGATCTGAGACTTTACCCGATGAACGGCTCCCTATGAAGAATTCACCAGTTTCAATCTGAAAGAAGCAGGGCACCCTCAAAAGTGAGTGGAAGAAAGAAAAAGAAAGCATATGCCAAGCTTTTCGTTTTTTTCATTTTGGGTTTTTTGGTGACTGACCAGCCATGTCCCTTTCTCGGTTACAGGAACATAAGTATGTTTCCCCTTGAAATGTTTTGAATCAACTCCTCCAAAGACTATCTCCCCACCTTGCTCTCCTTCTGGGTTTCTGTTAAACCAGATTGAGAAAACCTCCTTACTTAACAGCCTTTGCTCTGCCATTTTCTGCCTATTTGACAGTCAGTAAATCAGTTTTGTACACTGAATCAACAAAAGGATTACCTAACCACCTTAGGGGATCAAAAATGATGTGAGCTTACCATATGACTGGCACATTCCCAACTGAAGGCTCTTGAAATCCAAGCCCTACCACGCCATCAAATTTAACCTGTGTTATCTGTGGGTTGTCTACTCCTATTGCCTCAATGAAAACCTGTGAAAAATTTTTACTTCACTTTTTCAGCGAGTGGCTAATACCAATGATCGACTACTCGAGCTTGAGGAAACGGTTTTCTATTTCATGGTCTATAGAAAGGCTTGTTGCTGACATGTGTAAGGCTATGTACATGCAGTTCACCTCTCGACTTTTGCAAGATTAACTATTTTTGTTGCGCACAGCTTCTCATTCTTAAGGAGCTTCAAATAATTTGGGGTGATTCGAAGTAATACTGACCCTTCTTAGGATATAACTATCTAAAGATTTTACCAGTTGAGGCAGTTGACATATGTGGACCTAGTAGCTTCTAGATATGTAAAGAGGGACAATATCTGAAAGAAGAAAAGAGAACATACTTGATCTTTGACAACTAGGTCTCCAATTTCTACATCATCCTGGCTAAGGATACCACTGATTGTTGTGGTGGTTCCATAAATGTATTTGACAGGAGTTCCTGATAAATTATTTCACATAAAACACATAATAGTTACACAAAGAAATTTGAAAAAGCTGGTCAAACATTGAATCTAATTCAGAAAATGAAGCACTAGTTTTACCAATCTTGGTGTATGTTCTTGACTTGCTTGAGTTGTACTTGGAATGCACTTGGAAAGCACTCTACATAGCTTATAAAAATGGTTATAATTTATACTGTAGAAAATTGTATATCCTGACACAAGGTTTTGAGAACAAAAAAAACATAAACTAATAGTAAAAATTATAACTTACAGAAGTTTGGGATTTTGAAGATGGGATCCATAGATTGTTAACTGCAGTGTCAAAAATGACAGCAAATTTCTGGGGTGGGGAGCCAATCCCAATTTCTCCATAATATTGGGCATTCATGTAATTTTTCAAGTATACAATTCCTGCACTTGAATCATGAAATTTTCCTAGAATACCCTTCAGTCCCTCTTGATTCTTCCCCAAATTTCTTGAGATTGAAACTTCTGGAGGTGAAGATGCAACTTTTTTGAGACTCATCCTCACCAGGGCACTAGTTGTCAGGGCAAGCGAACAAGTAACCAGTGCCCAAAGGGAGAGAAGTACGGAGAGATTCTTGTGACCCATTTTTTGGGATGCCATGATAAGTGAGGTGGAAATTATGTAGCAAACATAAATAGGGGAAGAAAGGAAAAGAAATGAGTGAATTATTCGATATCGATATTGTCTCCTAGTAGGATCTGATAAGATTAAGATGTATCGGAACTTTTTTTAATAGCTGAGAATTGTTTAGAAATACATGAATACGAAATCGGGAATTCTGGTTCAGGTGCTAAGTGTGAGTATAAAACAAGCAGATATTGGTCTACATAACGAGCTAATTATGACAAGTAGATGGAAATTGAAAATGAAGTAGCGATGAGATGAGGTGACAAATTTAATAACAAATAGCAAGTCAGCACTTACAAAATTGACACAGACTTTTCTTTGCCAGTGCCCACAACTAAAGTGGAGATTGCGAAAAGAGGAAAAGCGACCATACAATAATATGATTCTATATTCTTGGAAAGAAGTTGATATGATATTGGCCCACTGTCTTTACATTCACACCTGCAGATAGAGCCTTTAAAACCAAATCAAACAGGGGAAAATTTACTTGTGGATCCAATCATATTTGGTGTAATAATTTCTGGAATCGACTAATTTGAAAAATAGTATTACAAGGTGGACTAAATTAAGCAGAATAAGTAGTTGTGGTCTCTTTGACGATAGTGTTGAGAAGGAAACTAATTATCAAAAACACTGAATTAAGTGTTTCCAATGAGAGAAACCTAGAGATTTTAAGGTTTGTTGAGAGCGATCGGGACAAGATATTAAGCTGAATAAAGTCCGAAAATTAAGTGGTGTCAAGTTAAATAAGGATAGTGAAGATCTTAAGGAATTTGACTTAGGAGGCGTGGAGTTTAAAAGAGGAGACATGCTTCTATTAATTATGATTGGCAGGAGGAATGTAATTATATGTCTTTTATCTATTGTTTTACGGCTGAATTTTATCGATTTGCAGGCGTATTTCTAGTTGTTTTCTTTTGGTTTGTTTACACAATAGTACATTGCGCTAGTATTTGTTCCAGTTATACTTTTATTGCCTTTTGGCAACTAAGCATCGAAAAAAATATTTAGTATATAGATCATATCATAGTTTGATACTAACTTGTAAGCTAGTTCTAAAGACACGAGTCTCCTTATTTATCCTTCTTAAATCATATGTCTTGGGTTTATAATTTTTTTAGGTTCAAATAAGCCATAAAATCAATATAATATTGTGAGAAGAGGAAAATTAAATCTAAAACTTAATGTACTCAAAATCTTAATTTTAACCGTTAAACGAAGACCTATTAATTTATACCTGTAATTTTTGAATTTCGATGACAACCTAAACAAGTAACATCCCTTATGGGTAGAAATAGTTTTCAATTCAGTTCCACAACCAATTATTAATCGGCATTGTTGTTGAATACTGTTGGAAAATGATAAGAGAAAAAGGTACGATGGAAAAGACTACCCTAGGCAAGCTATACAAAATCATTCCAATGAGTTCCAAAATATATCTTTTATTTAAAACTGATTACGTCTGCCCAATAATTTTTTTGTTGTCTGGGGAGTTGGTTTTCAAGTCTATCCTATCCTACTCAAGCTGTAGTGTTCCTTTTGTTGGTGAGTCGACTCTTAAAACTCCTCCATTGTAAAATACCATTTGATTTCTTTTTTAGATGGAAGTAAAATACCATTTGGTAACATGGTGGAAAAATTTTGTCCAACATGGCCACATTTGTATACTATCCTGTCCACAAATTATAGACTAAAGATTAGTTAAAGAGACTCAGTTTAATTACCTTTCTATCTATATGTCTAAATGATGAAATCCAAGTCTAAATATGAAATTTTAATTGAAAAATAGTAATGTTGAATTTAAAATTGGAATAATCGACAATAACAATTAACAACTAACACTTTTAACTGACAACCAACGATGACACCAAAGAAAATTTTCAATATCGTTGTCTACCAGTATTGGCAGCTTATTGCTACAACATACATACCTCCTGCTAGCCCCAACCTCCCCTCCTCCCCCAAAAAAAAAGAAAATAAAAAGAAAGGGAAATAGGTTCATTCCATCCATTCTAGATCTACATTGACAATCTATAGTTTACAGAATTACAGGTAGAAACAGAGTAAAGGAGAGATGAATAATTAAGCAGCTTCTGCAAAACCCAGCTGTAGATTACCATAATCAAAGATGGTGTGGTACACTCCCATGAAAACATCTCCCAGGATCCTGCAAAAGATTACAATTCCCTCGTGTAATTAAGAAACAAGCTTTTCGGAAGTGTCAAAGAATGCACAAAGTCATGTCACTACTATAACATGAGAATCGGTTACTCTCTTGGCTCTTGGTCGAGTCTCACTTAGGAGGAGAATCATACACATGACAACAAAAACAGTAGTTGGCCTACAGAATCGACACAACGAAAAAGAAGCCAATCTCATTTGAGGACGTTGTAGAAGATAGTGATCTTAGTCTCAATGAACATACCAAAGGGGACCACGAGGAGGCGCCACATCCAATGCAATAAACCCACTGAGGCAGACTGTTGTGGATCCTTGTCCTGTTTTGAGAATGTACTGATTTTGAAAAAGGAAGTCAGTGACAGTCAGTGTCAATAACCAATGGAATGAATTATGGAAATGAACACATAGTAACTAGGACACACAAAGGCACAAGGGAAAGCAAGACATAGGATTTGAATGGAGAAAATTTAGAAAAAAGAAACTGCGTATTCCATGGAAATGAACACATAGTAACTTGGAGACACAAAAGCACAAGGGAAAGCAAGACGGGATTCGAACGGAGAAAATTCAGAAAAAGAAACTATGTATTCCACACATCAAACTCAAATTGAAACATCGTAGACCTGAAAGTTACTGAGAATGGAAATAACCCTGTTAAAACCACAACTGTGGTCGTTAAAACCACAACTGTGGTCGTTAAAACCAGAATTATCGTCAAAAGAACCACCTCTTAGCCCGTCACCATATCTAAAGTAGATCCAAGAAACATCAGGGCTGTAACTTTCAAGTGGGCCAAGATACTTGAAGACATCAAGTTATCATAATTTAACAAAAAATTGTCATTTGCCGAATGCCAGACCTGTTCAGGTGTTAATGTGAAAGGTTTGTCAGCTATGGTAAATGTCACATTTGGCAAGTTGGGGATGGCATCACAGTCGATTATTGATTCTTCATTTGGACTTGGTATAGCATCACAAAGCTGCAAAGAAACGTTCTGTTCTGTCAGAATGTGAAGCCTTATACAGCACATAAAAAGGGTTTAACTGTGAGAAACCAGTCCTCAAGTGAACAGAGTTCCAGAGGACAGTACAGCACATAAAAAGGGTTTCAAGTGTGCGTAACCAATCCTCAAGTGAACAGAGTTCCAGGGGACAGCACCTTGTTCACATAATTGAGTACTTGCTCCTTGGTTTGCTCTTGTCTCAATTGGTTCTGGATCCATGCCACGGCCATCTCGCAGGCCGAGCATAAGAAGTCATCACCAACGGACTTGCCCTCCCCGTTTTCTCGTTCTACCACTGTTTCTATACCGGCACTGCAAGTAAACATGGAACAAGTTCCATTTGATTACTGTGAGGAGATTCTCACCCCAAGGAAATAGAGCTCAAATTCATTGAATGAAGAACATTTGAAGAGGAAAGCAACATTGCTTCACAAGTATGGATTCTTTATTTTTCCATAACATAGCCACGCCAAACACAGAATGCTGTGAGCACATTACTGCTTATAATTAAAATCCGTGAAATTCATTCAAAACGTTTCAGTCCGACAATTGGATGCATGTTGTCAGACGAAGAGCAAAGGACAGAAAACACGGTAAACTCATGGAATCACTCGCTAAGCTTAAAATGCCAAAAGCTTTCACATTTTCATTCCTAGCATACCAAGGTAAAAGAAAGGAGCTCATGCACTTCTGAGAACAAGCTAAGAAGTGGATCAAGTTTCCTTCTCAGTTAGGCTTAAAATCAAAATAAGAGACCAGAATGACGAAAATAAGATTCCAAGCTGACATACCGAGCCCGACTGAATGAGCACAAGGCAAGCTGAGAGCATACTTTATCAGGTTCCACCTAGACAGCAAAACACAGCAATTGAGAATGTCTCTCAGAGTGAAGACAAAACCCGATCAACGGATTACTTGCGGGCGAGATCATATATCAAGTCAAGCTTTGAGTTTCAGCAGAAGATGGTGTGGGTCAAGAGAGTCGAGGCCAAGTATGTCAGGTTACTCTATAAACTGTAATAGGCACATATGAAGGCATCGGAGAAATGTAAGGAGAAAGGTGATTTGAAAACAAACCCCTGACACTAAAAGATTCCATATCATATCTCCATATTGAGAAACAATGTCTTTGCATTCGTTGCTTAAAACACCTTCGGCGCCAATAGCATGGTTGATTTCAGTGATAACATGCTGCAGATTCACATGGAAAGCTGGTTAGGCAAACTAATTTCAGCAACAAAAAAAGCATAAATAGAGTAGACCATTGCCATTGTCAACTAGACTGGCTTAGTTACCGTTGGGCCAGCAAGTAACGATGTTCCTGAATCTAAGATGGCTGCACAACCCCTTCACAAAAGCCTGCAGAAATTACATGTCAGATCTACCATCTGTGTTGAAAGCTTTGAGTTGAATAATTTTTCCATGAAGATTCATAAATAAAAATTCTAATTTGCCTACGCACTGGGTAAAGAACATGCAAATCAAATTCTGCACATGAAAGGTAAACTAGCAGTGGAAGTTCGATAATAGCATGTCATGAAAGTACCTGCTGAATAATTGCCAATTAGGATATCTCCCATATCAAACTGCAGAGAAGCAATGGAAGTACAAACATTAGTAATTAAAGTCAGTTAAAATGTTGGATCAATAATTTTGTAAAATGTCTTAAGTAATTGGTTGTAGTAACTAACCTGCCAATAACCCTTCTCGGTTAAAGAAACGTAAGTATGCTTTCCTTTGAAATGCAGTGGATCAACCCCTCCAAAAACTATCTCGCCTCCAACTTTAGCATCTGGGTCTCTATTAAGCCAGAATGAGAAAACCTGCTCATTCACAAGGCCTTGGTTCACCATGTTATACCTACGCCACATCATATTTCAGAATTAGCATGCCATCCCCACACAAAGGATTTTGGCTAGGGTACGGGGCTGTCTTGATCATGCGAAGATATGAGAGTTTTGATTCAGAGTTTAATTAGCTTACCATACAGGAGTTACATTTCCAACTGAGATTTCCTGAAATCCAAGCCCCAATATGCCATCAAATTTTCCTAGCAGAAAACTAATGCTTGCTTCTCTTTTTGCTTCGATGAAAACCTTGATGCAAAATATTTAAGTCATGTCGTCTATACAACAGTTGCAGCAAAAATGTATGATTGAATGGACAACTGAAGGTCATGAAGAACAAACCTGATCCTTAACAATAAGGTCTCCGACTTTCACATTATCCTGGCTGAAGAAACCGGAGATAGCTCCGGATCCATAATTTATTTTGCAAGATTTTCCTAGGAAGAAAATTGTGTCAAACCTTTAATTCGCAAACTAATTCAAACAGAAGGGATTACGAAACAGAAATCTTACCAATCTTGGTGTATGTACTGGACTTTCTTGAGTTGTACTTGGAATGAAAATAGCAGGGTAACTGCAAGCGCAATTGAATTGATGAGTCAAATGATTGAGTTGGAAGATTTGAGGCACATAAGAATAGTCATCACTTACAGAGAAGTAGCATTTAGACGATGGGACCCAAAGATTAGAACTTCCAGTGTCGAATATGACAGTAAATTTCTGTGGAGGAGTGCCAATTCCAATCTCTCCATAGTATTGGGCGTCCAAGTAATTCTTCAAATACACTATATATCCATCTAAATCACCATGATTAGATTGAAGGCCCTTCCAACCTTCTCCTTTCATCCTCAACTTTCTGACAACCTTCATGGCCTTTATGGCATCGCGATCCAAAGGATGCCTCTTCAAACTCATCCTCACCAAGCCATCAGTCGAAGGGAGTAGGAAGGAACTTATCAGAGCCCCGAAACAAAGAATTACCAATAGATTATACTGTCCCATCTTTGGAATAAAACCTAGCAACAAAGAAGCTGCAACGTTCAACCACACATTGCGTGGAATGCCGTAAAGGCAAGGGACAATAGTGTCTTCCCAAGTATATAACATCAAATAACTCTGGATTTCTAAAACCGATCCATTTAACCAACCTATAATAAACACGCAACAAATCACAAGTTATCTGAAGACAAAGTAAATTTGGCGCGTGCGATACATTGTACCACTGAACCCTCCAAATAAAACACAATAAAACTTCAAGAAGCTTTTCTGACAACGAATGGTCGATAAGCTAACACCTGTAACTGTAAGTAAATTATAAACGGGTTAAGGAGGAAGAGGAATGCAATTGGTAGATGGACATGGATGCTTGGGTAGTCGGGTATGATTCAGAAAAAGATGGCATCCTTGTCGAGCACCTGAAAGTTGACATGACTTTCGAGAGCCGAAAACTCCAAGTAACAATAGGGGAAAAGGAAATCATTTCCGGGGGGGTGGAGGTGCTCAAAGTTCATTAACCAAGTAGGTGAACAACTTCCTTGCAATAAATTTCCTATATTCATGGAATATCAAAGCATTTCCCCAGATCAACAAATTGGAAAGTCCTAGCTAAGAAGATACACATAGGACATAGAAAGTTGCAAACTTAATACCATACATGTTCATACTCTCGCACCTTGCAGTAGACTAATGAAATTTTATAGCGACCAAATTCAATTATCTCATATAACCCAAGAGTGAAAGAGAGAATAACAGAAGAAGATGACGAAGTAGGGAGTATCAGGACTCATACCTTGATCAGCTTGCAGCAGCTCGAGAGGCTACTCTCTCTCTCTCCTATAAAACTATCTAGAAAATTAGGGAGAGGAATATTCTTACTTGTCTGAGAGGGAAGAAATTCCTTGTCTCATCTGAGTCCCACGGTAGAAATTTCATCTGATATTTATCATTTTGATTACAAGATTCTTATCTGGAAGAGTCATGGTTGTGTGAATTATCTAGCTTCTCTAGGCATTTCACGATCAGTGATAAAATATAGAATACTTGTCTCATACCACTTCTACAGTACCATTTGTCAAACCCGAAATGTTCACTATAAAAACAAGAAAAATACTACACTATTCATTTTATAATATTTTTTATTTTAACTCACCTCTTTCATTTTATATTTTATTATTTAATAATTTTAATAATATATTAATAATTATTTTATTAATTTTATCTTTATTAATTGTCTTTTTTATTAAATTTCTTCATTTATAATAAATTTTAGGACAATTTAGTTTTAAAATGTAATTTTTATTATAAATTTTATATTTCTTAAGTATTTATTCACTATCAAATTGTTTCCAATTACTTTAGTAATTTGCTTAAATGGAAATTACTTTTTTTTTTGTGAAAGAAAATGGAAATTACTTCATTTTGCTGATCTTCTTCTAGAATTTTGCTTATCAATTAGCCTTGAATTGTGAACTTTGACTTTGGTTGAATTTCCGATAAGGTTAAAATCGTTCCTTGACTATGGTCAATTGTTATTTGAAGAGCGAATATTTTGAGAAATTTTTGATGGAATATTTGAGTTTATTCTTTTAATTTTTGAGAGTGAAGTAATTTCAACCAAAACAGATTTTCAAGTGATTTTTTATACTGAAAATGTTCACAAAATAAAATCTTGCCATTTTGGGAGATTATATGGTATTGTGCCAATGGCAACTTCAGTATGCTTTAAAAAAATTACCAAAGAGTAATAAAGTTTAGTGATTGAAAAACAATGATTAATTATCTTTTTTAATACAGAAGTTAGTCTATTTTATTATTATCATATGCCCATGTGATAATTTTTTTTAAATAAAGCCCTAAAAAGAAAAAACAAAAGAAATGATACTCCACTCCCTCCTCCCACTGTATAACCGAGAGAGAGAGAGCTCCTCTGCTCGCCGGACACATCCCAATGATGTGGCGCACTTCAATCTCTTGTCTCCTTCCTTCCTGATACCCTCATCTCACTCTCACTCTGTCTCCTCACCTTCACTCTCACTCTCTAACATTCTTTTTCCCTAGATTCCGAATCCCCTCTCTCTCTCTCTCTCTCTCTCCAATGGCTTCTGACGACCATGGGCGCGCCGATAACGGCGGCTCAAACCACACTCACCAACCCAAGAAGCCCAAGCTCGCCCCTCCGGAACCCAAAACCCTAATTACCCACTCCGAGATCCGATCCGAGTTTGCCCACCACGACCCGGCCGTCTCTCGAATCAACAACGGTAGTTTCGGGTGCTGCCCTTCCTCCATCCTCGACGCTCAGCGCCGATGGCAGCTTCTCTTTCTTCGCCAGCCCGACGCCTTCTACTTCAACCACCTTCGTCCCGCCATTGATGCCTCCCGCCGCCTCCTTCTCCCCTCATCAACGCCTCCCATCTCGACGAGCTGTCCCTCGTCGACAACGCCACCACCGCCACCGCCATCGTCCTCCAGTGCGTCTCACGCGCTTTCAGCGAACGCCGGTTTGAGAGGGGTGACGCTGTCGTCATGCTTCACTATGCCTATGGATCGGTCAAGAAGTCCGTGCATGCGTACGTATCACGCGCCGGTGGGCATGTCATTGAGGTACCCCTGCCTTTCCCTGTTTATAGCCCTAATGATGTAATTGATGAGTTTAGGAAAGCCATGAATAGGGCTAAGCTGGAGAATAGGAGGGTTAGATTGGCTGTGATTGATCACATTACTTCGATGCCTTGTGTTGTTTTGCCCGTTAAGGAGTTGGTTAAAATTTGTAGGGAAGAGGGTGTTGATCAAGTTTTCATTGATGGGGCTCATTCTATTGGGTGCATTAAGGTGGATATGAAGGAGATTGGGGCTGATTTTTACACGAGTAATTTGCACAAATGGTTGTTTTGCCCGCCATCAGTGGCATTTCTCTATTGCAGGAAGACTAGTGAGGTGAATGATGTGCACCATCCAGTTGTTTCGAATGAGTATGGAAATGGGTTGCCTGTAGAAAGTTCTTGGATTGGTACCAGGGACTATAGTTCTCAGCTTGTAGTGCCTGAGGTGTTGGAGTTTGTTGATCGGTTCGAGGGAGGGATTGAGGGGATTATGAGGAGGAACCATGAGAAAGTTGTTGAAATGGGGGAGATGTTGGTCAAGGCTTGGGGCACCCATTTGGGTTGCTCACCAGAGATGTGTGCCAGCATGATTATGGTCGGCTTGCCAGGTTGTTTGGGGATTCAAAGCGAAGAAGATGCTTTGGGGTTGAGGACCCATCTTAGGGAAAAGTTCAGGGTTGAGGTTCCGCTTTATTATCGTCCACCAAGGAATGGTGAGGTTGATTGTTTAACCGGGTATGCTCGTATTTCACATCAAGTTTACAATGAGGTTGATGATTACCATAAGTTCAGGGATGCAGTTAACCAGCTTGTTCAAGATCGATTTACCTGTGCACAACTCAGCAGCTAGACGAGGTATGACTGACTTTTTATTTTTTGGGATTTTTCAACTCTGGCATGTTTTCAGTTTTCCATATATGACTTTGTAACAACAGCATTTATATAGCATTGGGTAAGTGTGTGTGTGTACAATTGTACATGGTTTTGCATATTGTGCAGATGTGTACAAAGTATCTTAGTTGAAATTACATGCATGTAAGGGATGGGAGGGTAAGTACTCCCTCTTACCCTTATTTGGGAGTGAAATTCTAAGTGTCACATGGTAAATGATTTTTTCACAAAGATTGAAAAGATTGTGTGGTTAGGCTCATGAAGGTCACTCAAAGGTTAATGTTCTTTAGTAAGGGATTAATAACCATCATAAACCTTATGGTTCAATTCTACACTTTAAATGGAGACTCTTGAAGGTTCCTAGTGTACTAGTATATCAAAGTGTTTTTTGGCCTCACTGAAATCATTACACAATGATATTGACCGGGTGATCACCTTACTCAAAGCATGCACAATGTTCATTGCTCATTGAACCTTCAAGAAGGAAGCACTATCGTCAAGGCCTATCAAAGTTTTAATGGATTATTTTCTTTAACATTGTTTTTCTTCAAGAAAATTATTATTTAAAGATTAAAATTGTTTTACATAGTTGAGCGTTTAGTACTAAGAATTTTGTTCTCATTCTTGTTTGTTTTTATTGTTTTCAAGTAGATATGGGGCTAATAAAGAGTTTGGGACAACCACCTAGAAGATCACTTTTCTTTTCCTTTTCCTACACTTCATTACTTAGATATTGACCACTTAGAAATGCTAGATGTCATTTGAACAATAAATTTAATTTAATTGTGGTTTCTTTTCATTTTAATATTTATGGAATTTTATCTCCTAATTATTGATTAGAATATTGGCCTTACATGTCTTAAACATGTAGCATAACACCCTAAATTACCTACCTACCATGAAGAAAATTAACTATTGTTTTTTTCCTTTTAAGTTTCATAAGAAAAATATATGAGAAATTTTAGGGTGTTACAGCTTGCTATCAAAGCCTAGATTTGCCCAAAAAAAGTTAATTTTCTTCAAGGTAGATAGGTAATTTAGGATGCTATGCCACATGTTTAAGGCATGTAATGCCAATACTCTAATGGATAAATAGGAGATAAAATGTCATAAATATTAAAATGAAAAGCAACTAAAATAAAATTAAAGTTATTGTTCAAATGACATCTAGCATTTCTAAGTGGTCAATATCTAAGTAATGAAGTGTAGGAAAAGGAAAAGAAAAAGAACAGATGATCTTCTAGATGGTCGTCTCAAACTCTTTATTAGCCCCATATCCATTTAGTTGCTACTTGAAAACAATAAAAACAAACAAGAATGAGAACAAAATTCTCATCACTAAACACTCAACTATGTAAAACAATTTTAATCTTTAAAAAATAATTTTCTTGAAGAAAAAAAATGTTAAAGAAAATAATCCATTAAAACTTTGATAGGCCTTGACAATAGTGCTTCCTTCTTGAAGGTTCAATGAGCGATGAACGATGTGCATGCTTTAAGTAAGGTGATCACCCGGTCAATATCGTTGTGCAATGATTTCAATAAGGCCAAAAACACGTTGATACACTAGTCCACATAAACATTTTTTGTAGTGAAAAGATAGGAGAAGAGGTTGACATGCTTAATACCTTTTAGGATTTGAAAGTAACCTTCGAAGAAGTAGAGAACTAAAGTAAGATAAGAATAGAGTGGAGATTAGAAATGGGATGCCTCTTCAAGCTAGGGGTGAACAGAAAAACCAAACCGAAATTACGTTTAATCGGTCAAATTTTTAGGTAAAAGTCGGTTCGATGAATCGAACCGATTTTTTTCGGTTTCGGTTCAGCCAGTGAAATTTTCGGTTAATCGAAAACCGATCCGAGTTTTACTTGCTGGGTTTTTTTCATTGAGAGAAACCCTAATCATGAAGCCCAGACTTAGCAAGCCCACTAAATTAAAATTGTAAAAATAGGTTAACCGCTAACCGAACCATAGTATCGGTTAACCAAACTAAAACCCGGTTAACCGATAATTTGGTTCGGTTCATGGTTTATAGTTTTGCTCGAACCAACTTTCGGTTAATCGAAGATCGGTTAAGCGAAATTTTCGGTTCGCTTACGGTTCAATTTTTCCGGACCGGAAATTCGGTTAACCGAAAGTCTAGTTAACCAATTATGCTCACCTCTACTTAGAACTAGTTTAAGGGAAGTATTTATAGGGGATTTTTAGCTGAAAATTTTAATAATGTACTCACTCAAAAGTCTCCATTTAAAGTGTAGAATTAAAACATAAGGTTTATGATGGCTATTAATCCCTTACTAAAGAACCTTAATCTTTGAGTGACTTTCATGAACCTAGCCACAATCTTTGTAAAAAATCATTTACCATGTGACACTTAGAATTTCCCATATGCCAATTACCATTAAACAACACCCTTAATACTAGCTACTAATAATAATGATGATAATGATATTAATATAATAATTATCTATACTATATATAATAGCAATTTTTTCAAAATTATGAGATGGTGGCTTGAGAGTAAGTTTAGGAGCTTCGTTCAATAAAAAAAAATTTATTCTTTAAAAAATAGGTTTTCACTTATCTATAAACTCTCTCTTACTCCTTGCCACAATAAATCTAATAATAGTAATAATATTAATAATAATAATAATAATAATTTATACTCGTATATAATAGTAATTTTTTAAAATTATGAAATTGTGGCCGGATAGTGAATTTAGGAGTTTCGTCCACTAAAAAATAATAATTTATCCTTAAAAAATAGATTTTTACTCATCTATAAACTCTCGTTTATCCTTGCCATACTATATATAATAGCATTTTTTCAAAATTATGAAACGGTGGCCGGAGAGTGAATTTAGAAGTTTCTTCCAATAAAAAAATGTGTCCTTAAAAAAGGTTTTTACTCGTCTATGAACTCTCTTTTACTCCCGTATAATAATAATAATAATAATAATAATAATAATAATAATAATAATAATAATAATAATAATAATAATGGATTTAGGAAAAATTTAGGAACAAGAAAAATGACATATTTGTTGTGATAAAAAGAGAAAGAGGTTTAAAAAATACTAGAAAACGGGTTGAAAGTATGTGGCTCGAGTTATAGATGCCTAATTCTAGCAAACTTGATTGCTTTGGCAGCTTTTGATATTTAGGCATATCTTGATTTGGGCCTTAATCAATAATAGTGTGTACTTTAAATTGAAGAGGAGAAGTTTGAGATGGTGTCTCGATTTATTAACAATGAATCCTTGCACTTAATTTTAGCTACATTTTCTTCGCAAATATAGGGTCAAAAATAGAGATTAGATGATCAAGGTTGTCATATAAAATGTAAAAGAAATTGAAGGCATTTCAATAACTTACTCAAGTATATGAGATATCTTCATATTTGCCTAACTTGCTAAATTTCACCAACCCAAAAAAAAACCTCGTCTTAAGTTACCTGTCGTAGGGTTTGTATATATTCTCCCTTAGAAGTTGTTTTCTTAGTTTACTACCTACTTGATCATTAGTATGATTTATGAAGCCTCGTAATTACTAAGTTGAATTTTATATGCTTCACTTGCTAATTTATGCAAAAATGAAGTTATTCATTCTTTTTCACCATATTTTTATCTTAAATAATTTCAGTGTCTATAGAATTTTTAGGTAAGCTTGCAAAATGAATTTGCTCTCACCATACTTTTATCATTGCGTGTGAATGTTTACAAGCATTAAATTTATTCTTTAATGAATTTTCTAATTCCCTTTTAGATGACTAGAATGTTATAACTTTTAGAGAGGAGATATAACTACAAATCCATTTTGTAAGTTGCATTGGATGTTGGGCAAATGATTAAGAAATACAACCGATTTAAGGATGTCAATGTAAGAAGATAAGGGATGGAGTCTCAACAAAAAGTTATTTATGATTAAGAGGTGGAGTCTTAGTTTGAAGTTATTTATAATTAACTTCATTATCTATAACCTCTTGAGGATGACCGAAGAGTGTAGGAGGAAAATGGATTGTCTTTGTGTACGAGAGATAGGTAAGAATGGATAAATCATCATATTTACCCCATAATTTTAAAAAATTTGAGATCCCATTAAGGGTATATGTGTACTTCGCGTAATATTTGAATCAATGATGTTTAGTAGGTTTTAGTAGGTTGCATGTAAATATTTATCTAGACGTCAATTAAGTTAATTAGTATTGACTTTGTAGAGAGTTATGAGTTATAAGTTTGATATTCTTTTATTGATTTGATGTACTTTGTATTGTAATATTAGTTTATAACATAATGATATTTATTATCATCTATAAGTCATCTAATTCAATATTTACCAATTATATATTATTCTTTTTTCTACTAATATTTGTCTTTTAATTCCCAAACATATTGTCGACTGTTCCTGTTCCTATAACTCGTATGAGTGAGGTTTATTTAAATTATTTGATTCTTAGAAGGGTGTGACTTCTTAATGTTCCAAATCATGATTGTAATCTTAAAACCTTGATAATATTTTTTAAAACATTCTTTTTTATTTATGGTTTTAGATTCTTTATTTATTCTTTAGAAATTTAGAATGATTGAAAGATAAATGTGTGCTGGGATCTAATGATTTTTATGTGTTGGGTTTTGATAAATTTGATGAGTCACGAAAGCATTTTCGCTATATAGGGATAACATGTAGAAGAATGTTGTTGAACAAAATCAAATGATCCAAAAAAAAAAACTCACAAGTACAACATCGCTCCATAATTTAATAATTTCTTAAGGTATACATTATATAACAATTCTCCGTGCATAGCATAGGTCCGAGACTAGTAACAATAATAATAAAATGTTTTTTAAATTTTTTTCCGGTTGTTACACGTTGGGCCTCGGGGCTTTGGGAGCTACGACGAGCCTTCTTTTCTTTTTTTTTTTTTTTTTTTTTGCGATTGGAAGCCTTGGAGCCTACATATGTCTGTTGTGTTTTGGGCAGTCTTCTCTTCTGGGTTTTGTTTCCACGATGTTCGCCAGCTAACTCAGTCAGCCTCTTATGAGTTTTGAGATCTTTTGCTAGTGTAGTGTCTTTTACTCCTCTCAGAGTGAGTCCACTGGTAAAACTATTGAGGAGCAAGTCCCAACTTCAGAGGTCCGAGTGGACAATAACTTTGTCAAGAACACTAAGGCTAATTTGGAGAGCCAGTGGCATGATCGGAGTGCTAAACACACTCAAGTCTATGTCCTGCCCAACTGCGCTAAGGACATCACGCACACTCTAGTCTATGTCCTGCCCAACTGCACTAAGGACATCACACTGTTGGATAGTATCTGAGATCATGAGGTTCAGGTGGATTTACTATTAAAGTTATAAAGCTGAGATCAGTTGACAATTTGGCTTGGCTATTTGTGCTCAATTTTCTTCCTCAATTAATCCATCTGCTATCTCTTGTGATCCTTCTTTTTCTGTTTTTTCTTTGGGTAATTCTCTTCGGTTGGGTTTAGGTTTATATGGGAGTGTTCCTTGTGAGATACCTCAAGATGTGGTTCGTGATGCTCTTGCCATGAGTGTTGGATCATGGGGTAATGTGACTATTTCTGAGGACCCCTTATCAATCAATCAATTCTTGATTGATCTTTGACATCTCTTAGCGACACTGGAGATCTATTGCTGAGGACTTTTCTTTTCTTCACAATTCAGGTTACTTTTTCTTTTTTCATTTTTCATTTGAAGATGTTTGGGATGGCACAAATGTTAATTCTGAGAATGTGTCTAAGTGCGCTGGTTCCAAGCAGAAAAGCAGTGCTGGAGTTATTTGTGTTGCAGTCTCAAGGTTTGAGAATGAGGTTATTCAACTTCTTTCTAGAACAGAAAAGAACAATGTGATGCTCAATCCAGCTGTGCATAGAATGCCACCACAATTCAGAGGCAAAGGGAGTTGAAGAGACTTAAGTTCGGTGTTAATTATGACAAAACTTGGGCCTCTACTAGCGGGATGTTGGTGCCATATGTTTAGATTGCTTAGTTGAAATGTAAGAGGAGTGAATGATCGTAGTAAGAGGGTTGTGCTTAACATTTTTTTAAGGGATTGAAAGAATGATCTCATTTGTATTCAAGAGACGGAATGAGAAGTAGATGTCTCTACTTCGATGTTTAGTATGTCGGGTAATTATTGTGGAAATTTTCATTGTTCTCAAGTCTATAGGTCGGGGGTATTGTGGTGATATTGGATTAGAGTGCTTTGCGGTTAATCTCTCTACTAGCGGAGAGTTTTCAATTACATGCATTGTTCAATCATTCAATTCTTCGATCGATGGTGGTTCTATGTGGGATTTTATCGGGGTTTATGGTCCTCAAGCTGGAGTCGACAAGCTTAGGTCTTGGGAAGAGTTTCAGCTAATGAGACGGTTAGCATAGTCCTTGGTGTGTAACAGGAGATTTCAATGAGATTTTGCATCCTTATGAAAGGTCTTCGGAGTGTGTCTTGCTAGTACTATGGGAGAGTTGCATGCCTTTTTAGTTATTCAGCTTTGATGGATCTTCTTTTGCAAGGAGGGACTTTTCTTGGTCTAGAAGTGGTGATGATTCTATGTGTTCTAGATTGGACCATTTCCTTGTTTTTGTGGCATGACAGAAACCTATTTGAACTTTTTTAGAAGAGCTTACCTAAACCCTTGTCACAATCACTTTCCCTTCCCTATTTGCCTTGAAAATATGTTGATGGACAACGGGAAGTTTCAATTCAAATTTAAGAACATGTGTCCTGAAGTGAAAAGCTTCGAATCTCATTAAAAAGTGGTGGAAGATACACAAGTTCAAGGCTATGCTAGTTTTGTAGCCGAAGAAAATTGAAGTTTGTTAAAGAAGAGCTCAAGAAATCGAACAAAGATGTTTTTGGAGTCGTCGAGTTGTCCTAATGGATAAAATCAACTCTGCGGATGTTAAGGAAGAGTTTTCTGTCTTAATAGCAAAGATATTGAATTGAGAAGAGTTGCTAAGGATGAGTTTGCCGAGGTGACTATCATGGAAGAGATTTCTTGGAGGCACAAATTTAGGGCGTTGTGGGTTAGAGTTGGTAGAGTTAGTGATCATAATACGAGTTTCTTCCGTAGGGCGGCTAATCTTCATCGGGAATGTAACTTTGTGCCTTATGTTGTCAATGGGAATTTGTTATAATACAAGGATTCTACCGTTCCCTTTTACTAAATCTCAACCTTGAATGACCTTGATTTTCCCTCACTCTCCGATTTCGCGAGGCAAGAAATTGAGCTCCATTTTGTAGTGGAGGAAGTCACTAAAGCCCTTCACTTTTCACGATTGTTGTGGCGGCATGACTATGGCTTTCTTTCATTGGGAGACTCTCGGAGGTGATCTTTTGAGAATGTTTTCGAGTTATTTTTTCCGCAAGGGAATTTGTGGCTTCTCTCAATGCGACTTTCATTTGCCTTATTCCTAGAAAAAAATGCCTAGAATATAAGAGACTACCGACCTATTAGTTTGGCGAGTGAGTCTTATGTGAGGGCAGGGAGTCTTATGTGAAACCGTCTCACATAAGACATATCATGAAACATATGTTTTTATGGTGACTTTGTAATAACAATTGAGGTGACTAATAATTCAATTAGAGTGACCGTAATAGAAGTCACTCTTAGATGAACCACTTGTCACACCTCAATTAAAAAGTCGCCAGTAAAATATATTATTAATCATCTTAACCTTCAAAAAGTCACACTTGAAGAAGTCCATCTCAAAATAAGGCTTACGTGAGATAGTCTCGCCTAAGAATTTGTGTTAGTTTGGTGGGTTGCATTTACAAGTTGTGTAGGTTGAAAGATGGCGGGGTTTTGGTTTCCGAGAATTAGAATGCATCCGATGGAGGGCGCCAAATTTTTATGTTGTGCTTTTTACTAATGAACTTATTGATTCTAGGACGAAATCAGGGAAGTGAGGGCTTGTTTGTAAATTGGATATAGAGGAGGCGTATGATCATGTCAATTGGGAGGTTCTCATTTGTCATGAGAAGAATGGGTGTAGTGCGGAAATGGATTACTAGAATTTTTGAGTGCATCTCTACAACATCAGTTGGAGTGCTTGTCAACCGGTCACCCACGGAATTCTTCACCGCATCTAGGGGTCTTTCCGAGGGGGTTCCTTCATCGTCTTTTCTGGTTTTTCGGTGGGCGTAAGGAATTCCACTAGTATGAATGTCTCTTATCTTGATACCATCATGTTTTATGATAACGATTGTGAGCAAATAGTGAACCTTCGGTGCATTCTTGTATGGTTTGCCACGGTTTCTAGTCCGAAAGTCTATTTGGCTAAAAGCTCGATCCCTCCGGTTTGACCGGTGGACAACATTCAATTTCTGATGGTGGTTGTTTTGTTGATTTTCTTCCTACTTCCTACCTTGGTCTACCTCTTTGAGCGAAATTCAAGGAGAGAGCTGTTTGGCAACCGATTTTGAGAAGTTTGAGAGAAGGCTTTTGGGTGGAATGAAACTATCTTTCCAAAGGGGAAGATTTTGACCCTTATCAAAAGTGTCCTTTTTAGAATTCCTACTTACTTTCCCTCTTCCACATTCCTTCTTTAGTGGCTTCTAAGTTAAAGGCAACTCAAGGAAAATTTCTTTAGGGCTCTTTAGGAGTGACTTCAAGATGTTCGATGGAAAATTGCTAAGCTCCGAGTTTGCAATGGAGGATTAGGTGTTAGAGACTTGAAGATCTTTAATAAGGCTTTACTTGGGAAGTGGTTGTGGAGATTTGTGAATGAGAAGAGGGACCTTTGGCGTAAGGTGGTGACCGTTAGATATGGTGAGGACGATTTGGGTGGTATCTTTCTAGACAGAATGGTTCTTATGGTCAATAATGTCTTTGGAGGTATATATATCTAAAGTATGGGAACATTTCCTTCCCCATTTTTCCTTTGAGGTTGGGGTTGGATCCTGTATATTCTTTTGACATAACTAGTGGTCTGAAGGTGCTCCCTTGAAAGATCTTTTCCCATTGGCTGATTATTCTGACGCTATAGTTTAGTCGCCGATTTTTACTCGAGAAGCCCTCATTGATGACGATACTATTCTTAGTCTCTTTGTCAAACTTCATGAGATTACTCTGGGAAACTTCTCTCTGGATATGATTAGATGGGATTTTAATCAGAAAGGGGTTCTCTCTGTTCAGTCTTTCTATTTGAAGTTCTTTTCCGTTCGGTCTCCTTCTTTGCAACTCCCCTTGACAATCATCTACCTTGAAAGCTCATTTGAAAGTCTTTGGCGCCTTTAAAAGTTTCATTTTTGTTTTTGTGAGAAGCTGGCCATGGGAGTTTTGGTGAATAAATGTCCAATGTGCCAAGCAGATTAGACATCTATTAATCATTGCTTTTGCTATTGCATTGCCCCTTTGCTAGAGTTTTGTGGGAGTTAGCCTTTAGTTGTTTGATAGTCTCTTGGGTTATTTAAAACTCTATTGTGAAGCATCTTATGGCTTGGAGAGGCTACTTTGGGGGAAAAGCTAAAGAGAAGAAAATCTTGCATATCCCACATGCCATTTTTTGGAGTGTTTGGTGTGAGAGAAATAGAAGAGTATTCAAGGGAGTGGATACATCTTTTCGTGGCTTTGAGGAAAATATTATCAAGGCTCTCTACTTTTGGGATAGTGGTTAGTTTTGTCAATCTTTTGACATTGTAGATTTTGTGGATAGTTTACATTTTGGTTGTATATAGTTCTTTTGTAGGATGTTTGCTTTGCATCCACCCTTTTGATTTAATTCATTATTCTTTTTCTTATCAAAGAAAAAAAAAGTTTGCGGCTCGAAAATCAGAGGACACAAGCTCTTAGCAAATGATTGGGTTAGTAAGATCCTCTTTCTATGATGTTCCTTTTCTGTTATACTGGTGCCGTATGCCCAGTTGATAAAATTTTTCCATTAGGGTGTGTAAAAAAAGAAAATGGTGCCACACCCTTGCTGATGTTGGGAAGTTCCTATTGTTAGAAAATTTGTAGCTGGAAGCCAGACCTGGTTATAAAATGAATTGATCTGTGCACTACTAGAGTAACCTAGTATGGTTGTCTATGCCATGTATAGGGTTTGGGGAGGCAAAGATCTACACAACCTCGTATAATCTTTTTCATGTATGAATGTAGACATGAGAAATAGTTTTTAGCTTATTACCAGTTGCATAACTAAATGTGCATCTGGATGCCCTCCCTCTGGTGCACTTCACTGAAGTGTTCTGTTGAAGACAACTCAAGGGATTTTCTGTTTCTATGTTGGCCAACTGTTTTGCTCTTTCTGAGTTTTCTGTATTGCTTAAATGACATCCTCTCTTTTCTACTTGTGTGACCAATAACATTTTGGATTTCTAATTGTGCAGGTGGATAGTATCCAGAAAGCTTTCATGAGTAATACCATCCCATGCCAAACCCTCTCAAGGAAGGTTGGCCTCTCTGAATTTCGCCTATCAAGGATTCAGTTACCCAGGAGTTGCTAAATTGGTTACAGGAAGGAACGACAAACGAATCTATTTGTACAGTGCTTTCTATTCCTCTGCTCAGTTTGACGTAGGCAGAGATGACTTGATGGTTGCTTAGGGGCCGTCTTCTCCTGGAGTTGTCTTGTAAATTGGCGGCCCACTAGGACATTGTTTGCTTGTTACAGTCTTCTAGTTAACTCTTTCAACATAGCAGCAACTTATTAGACTTGAGCTAATGACATTGAGGCCGTAGCTTTGTAGTACATTTTATCTGTAGCAATTTTCAGCTAATCATAATGAAGAGGTGACCCCTCTTTCTCTTTGTTTGTAATAGCATTTTGTAGCTAATGATAATAAAGAGGTCGGTGTTCAATTTTGACCATTTTCATCTTCAATCAGTTCAAATTTTATGCTCTCTGCATTACATTCATCTACAGAACTTGAGTTAATTTTATGAATGATGGTATTTTAGTAAAATTTAACTGAGTTTGAGTTTCTTTCAGTTTTAACGAAACTAAATTTACATCTTCCTTCTTTCCCCTAGTTTCTTCTACATTTTGGTGTTGGTAAAAATGACAGTGAATGAAGGTTGGAACCTCCCAAAACCAAAAAGTGAGATTAAGAGTCAAGTATTTTGCGACAAAATTGGGATTAGGATTTGGAGGTTATGTTCCAATTCCATGTGATACTTGTCAAAAGAGACCCAAAGATTCAACTTTTTGTTGGACTAATTATGCAAAGTGCATCTGAAGTTTTATGTACTGCTGTAGTACATGAATTTGCTAGTACTACTACTGCCATCTTGAAGCTATCAAGCAAGCCAAGATTCATGTACCACCATGTACTGCAATCTAGTTATCCTCATTTACATGTCTAATCTTGGGGACTTGTCTATCATCTATAAAACCTTCTTCTACCTTGAAATGCATCAATAACATCTTATATAGTAACAAAAATTGACAATACAACTACATGTTTGTCTACTGTTTTAATTACTTAGAGGAAGCTTCTTTGCTGTTTTTGCATTTTAAAAGAAGAAATCTAAGGAGGGATGATGCTGAAGGTGCTCGGCTTAGATGATGAGTTTTGCTTGATGGATGGAATATCGAGATTGTTTTTGGTAAGGTTTTTTTTTTTTTTGGGGGGATCTTTGAGGTGGAAAAAATATGAGGTTTAGAGCTAGGGAAGAGGTGGAGCATGAGATGGATCAATCAACAATACCAAAGAAGCCAATTATACAAAGTTTGTTGTTGCTCCTCCCATGCACTGCCTCTTCCCTGGCTCTCCATTCACTCCTCCTCCTCCTTCCTCCTTTTTTAATTTCTTCTTATTTCAAATTTTCAACTGTTCTTTTTAACTTAAATATTTGGGCTTACCTGACAAGCTAAATAAAATAATACTGTATAATTTTGTTATTTTTATCAATCTTTACATTAAAAAAATAAATCTATCTAATGAGTTAGGTTAGGAACTACGGTATAACTGCTCCATTTCATTCTCAATTATTTTAAGATTCTTAATGTTATTGCATAGATATTCCCTTCAGAGTAGTTGGTAGACTAGAATATTGATGATACTCGTAGTAAATGGTCTGATTATTTTTGAATAATATTTGATAAAAAATAAAAGTTAATTTTTAATGATATACTATATGAAATTATATAAATCAAACATAGAAGCTAATTTCTTAATTATAACGGATGAATTATTTTATCAAAAAAATTATATAATTTTATATATCTTGATAAAATTATATTAATGTAACACTATAATCATCTAATAATAAAAAAAAATTTCTAATAAGAAAATTTTAAAATACACTTTGATGCAATCTGAATCGATTTTCTTCAATATTAGAACAATTAAAAAAAAAATTGGGTGCTAGATTTCCCCAGAAAAAGGGGAAAAAATATAACCTAAAAAGTCAAAAAATTACCAGGTCAATCCTTCTCTGGCGTCGTCTTTCCCCCTAACCTAACCCCCCAAAAATCCCTCAAAACCCTAATCTTTCTCCTCCCTCTACCTCTCGAAAACCCTAATTCTCTGATCTCTCCCTCAACGCGAATACCCACATTTTCTTTCTCCTCCTCCCTAATTTCCTCGCCAACAAATGCCATTGCAATGAGTCGCGATCCGCCACCGCCTGCCTCCGCCATTGCCTCCGCCGCGAAGGTGTGCGGGAACTGCTACTCCTCCGACTGTTGGATCGTCCACAACGTAAAGCATCGAGGCCTCTTCAAGAAGCTCTGCACCTCCTGCGTTCTGAAGCTCCATCCGGCTTCGTTCTGCCCGACTTGTTTCTCTCTCCACGATCCCAACTCTCTCAACCCTATCCCTTCTTCGACCTCCATCTCCGGCGCTGGCAAGACGCTCACGTGCTTCAAGTGCTCCTCCCTCTCTCACACCGCGTGCGTCCCGCCCAACGTTCCGAAATCCCCGTATCTCTGCCCTCCGTGCTCCAACCCCTCCTTCAAATTCTTCAACATCCGAAAATCCCCGGCGAAAAACGACCAGAATCAATCGGACGGCGGGGCTGGGTCGAGTTCGGCTGCGAAGGGTCCAGATGATGATGAGCTGAAGTTTCTTGATGAGCGGGCGGCGAAGGTTCTGCTTGCGGCGGCGAGAATATCGGCGATATCTATGAACAAGGCGGCGGCGGTGGCGAGGGAAAACGCGGAGAGGAAGGTGAGTAATGCCGCATTGGCTAGGAAGAGGGCGAAGGAGGCCATTGATCATGTCATGGCGCTATCTGCTCGGTTCGGAAGCAACAAACGCCGGGAAGTCGCCGCCCCCGCCGCCGTGGAGATTCCAGCTCCGGCGACACCGCCGCCGAAGGACCCGAATGTGGTTCCTGTGATGTCAGAGAAGAATGGTGCGGCGAAAGCAACCAATGTAGTTGCCCCTGCTCCTGCTGTTCATTTGGTGGAAAGAATAACGCAAACCAATTGAAGGTTGAGTATTAATCATGGGCCATATTCGATGCAAATAATCTGCGGTTCATTGGTAAAGATCAATTCTCTTTTTCTCTTTGCGTTCGTCCTTCTAATGTTGATGTTTTTTGGTTTTTTTGAGGGGGAGCGGGGAGGGAGGGAGGGGAGGTTGAAGTTTTGATTGTAGATGGTAGTTTGAGATTTTAGGATTATTTGATGAAGTTGTTCCTCTGTGAATGAGATGGGAAAATTGGAAATTTTTTTGATTAAAGACCAGGGTTCTTTAGGAGTTTAATGGCTGATTAATGTGCTTGTGTTGATCCCTGCCCTGGTCTTTTGTAAAATACTTGAAAAAAGGGGATGGATTTGTAATGCAAGCAATTTTCTTGAATCAATGACAAATGAATTCTTCTTTTACCTGACATTTAATATGAGCAAGTATGTTTGTTTCAACTTTTGATTGTTTTCTTACCCCATTTTATGATAATTGGGATTCAATTTTATGATAATTGGCATTCAATGTCATTTCTTATAAATACAGTCCCAATTTTCGAGGATAGGGATAGGGATGAAGCTGCATTCATGACTCACCTATACCCGTCCTATACCCCAACCTTAGGCGGGACTCACTTTGAGTGGCTGGTATTGATGCTGAGTTCTTTCGGTATCATTGTTGTCGTTCATGGGCAACAAGTGGTTGTGGCGATTATCAGTGTGGACCTAGGCTTTGTTGATCACATAGTTATCCATCTAAACATGGCATGTTAGTTGCTGGTTTTTGGATCGAGCCATACGTTTTCACAATGTGGATGTTTTGTTTGGTAGTCTGCCCATGACTAGACGGATGCGGGGATGAATGGATGGACGGGTGTGGTATGTGCAAGAGCATAACGAAAAAATGGATGAGATTATGCTGTGAAATCTGAGTTTATGGTCACCGGGAAGTTCATGAAGCTTTTTATGCAGTGAGAAGTTTATCCTTCACTGGAAAGAATGGAGTGTTGCATAGGTAGTCCCTAAAGCTTGTGAAGGATTCTTATTCAACTGAGACATTCTAATAGCAATGCATTCCTTTTTGCCACTTATGAAAGGCAGGGTAATATGAAAGATGTTCTGTTTGTATTTAAGCTGGAAACGCTTAAATCCCCTGTTTTCGATGTTTCTGATCCCAGCAATTTGCCAATTCACTTGTCACAATCCCAATCCAGAGACCTAGGACTGGCTAAATTAGTGCAACCATTGCACTATCGAAGCAACTTTGATCTATTATTGATCTGTGATGGTGGTAACTATAGTTCCATCTGTAGGTGTCTTTTCATTATGTAGATTTCGAAACATCTGGATTCTATGTAGTGAGATATAGTTTTGCAATCCTCCCATCCTGATCTAAATTGAGAATTTTTTGGTTAATTTAGTTTTTATAACTACTAGTAAAAGTATTCGGCCACCAGTAGTAAAAAAATTGTTAGAGTGAAAATCTCGAATGTTGAATGGAGGAACTGAAAAATTTCTGACTTTCTTTAACTCTGGAGAATCCTAATCCATGTTTGAAAAGGCCTCCTATTTGAAGGATTTGCCGAGTCCGCATACGATCTCAAGAGGAATTCTTCATCAGAGAAGCTTTTACTGTAGCTACGGTAACAATGACTGCAAAGTAAACGACCAATATACAGGAAAAGTAACTGTGCTTCGAAGAAAACCTAAATATAGACCTTAATTGAGCTCTAATAATTGAAGGGGATAGGGTAGTGTTGTAAAGCTTTAGGGTTCATTCCACCATTTTTTAGACGGTTGGTGGTGTCCAGTTTAGCTTAAATTGATCAACTTAAGAGCATATGCATTCTTAGCCGTGTCAAACTTAGATTGTCTCTTTCTATTTAAGGATATTGGTTTCAGTATTTAGAACTAATATTTAGTGCTCAGGAGGTACTCCATCTCCTCCAAAACAAGAGAAGAGTTAGAAATAAGGTTCTCATTTATGGCTCATAAAAAGTAGACTCTTGTCAAGGATTTGTTCAATTTAATGTTTATAAAAGTGTTCATAATCTCTAACCACTCTTTACCGTTCATAACCTCTCTTTACCGTTATAACAACTAGTTATAACCGCTAATCATAACCGCATGTTATTAATATGATTATCATTATTAACATCGAATGGTATAAAAATATTTATGGACATTGTAATTGCATTTTTGTCATTTGAGATAGACAATAGCAGGACGTCATTTTCCCTTAAAAAGATTTATATAAAATACGATGATTAAACTTTGTAATCGAATAAAAATTAATTGATTAGCAAAAAAAGTTTCATTATTGACCAATATATGTTGTTTGCAAAATATACAAGAAATAATATCACTAACGGTATCTTCAAAATTTTATAATAGCTTATAACCGCTATAACAATCAATCATAATGACTCATAATAGTTATAACATCTAATAACAACCGTTCATAACAACTCTTCACTGCTCATAACGATTAGCTATTAGCTTTAACAACTCATAATAACTCTTGATCGTTGTAACCGCTATAACAGACTTGTTTTTACAAATGAAATGAGCAGACCTCATAAACAATTATTTCCGTTCATAGGGAGCATATACAAGCAACGATTAGAAGCGATTACCGAGTTATTACATATAGTGATTAGGAGTAGTTAGCAGTTACAAAACAACAATATCGAAAATCGAATAAATTAGCTCTCACCGGTTGTACTTCATAGGTTGGCAATCACTACGAGAAAACAGTGAATTAGCGTCGGACAAAATCGGACGCCAAGTCGGGAAAATCCGACGCTAATCATCTTTAGCGTCGAATTAGAGTCGGATAAAAATCGACGCAAAAGACCTCGACGCTAAAAATTTAGCGTCCGATATATCATCCGACGCTAATTAGCGTCGGATTTAGCATCGGATACGATCCGACGCTAATTAGCGTCGATTTTCCAGTTGACGCTAATAGCGTCGGATGGTGGCGATTTAGCGTTGGACGGATCCGACGCTAACAGATGCCGGATTTTCCGTCCGACGCTAATTTCCCTGGGTTTTTTCGTCCTCATTCTTCATTTTAGCGTCGGATTTGTGTGTTTAGCGTCGGATATTTGGACTCAAATAGCGTCGGATTAGTGTCGGACGCTAAAATTCGACGCTAAAATTTTGCTTATCTTCCCGGAATTTTGTTTTACATTTGCTATTCCCTTTTTACATATATTTCCTTATAATTATTTATTCGGTCTACATATTCCACTAGCGGAATTGAATACATGATAGAAAAAATAAATAATTAGCGTACATCATGATAATAAGTTGTTCTTGGGTTGATTGAAGTTGTTCTTGAGAAGAGAAAGGAATAGCTAAAATTGACAGAGGCACTCGTTAAAATTCGATCTACATATTCCACCAACGGATCATGATCGACCGAGGAAGGAATCATACCGAGCTTTATTTACGTCATTTTCTGTGGGAGATGCAAAATTTTAATTATCTCAAGCTCTCGAGTCGAACCATAACCTCATAGTTCAAACAAAGGCGAAGAAATCAATACATCAAAACACAAAAACGCTTTTGATACATTGGTCATTCGGGAAAAATAGGTAGAAAGCAAACTTAATCGGCTTCGTTCTTCGAAAATTGTGTTCGTTTACTTGAACCGAGTCACAGCGAGCATGTATGGCGTTCACAAGATGTGGGACAGCTCGGAACTTAGACCAGCCATGCTTATCCTCCTGTATGAATTCGAAGCAATTTGATCACGATTACTGAGCTTTCATCAATTACGTGAACTCATTGAACACTCGCATACATAATGGACAACAACCAAGATCACAGACATATGGGGAATATAGAGCGTGGGCACATGAATGTGGAAAATCAAAGAACTTTTGAGATTATTAAGGGATTTTAGCTATTGCTTGTACAGACTTCCTAAAATATGTGAATCGAAATTTGGGACATAATGAAAGGATTCCTATGCATAGACATTTGGGGAAATATTCAGACCATTTGGGTTAGAAGTGAGAAAACAAAACATAACAAGCTGAGAAGTATTCGGACTATTTGGTAGGGGGCTGATATTGATGAAAAGTACACCCAAGATTTTGTGTTCAAATTCGAAACAAATATTTTCAACTTGACTCGACTGTGTTTTTATTTTCTGGAAAACATTATTAGCGAGCATTGGCTTTTCAATTTCCCTTCCCGAATGCTCGAAGGAACTTCTCCAAAGCCTTACAGGAGCAATATCAAGTTGAAAATAAACACCACCGAGATTGTTGGTAAAAATTATGATCTAAGAGAAAGAATCAATATTGTCTTTCCCCATTTTCTACTATGCTATCTTTTCTCTATCATCCTTAGTAGTGGATGCCAATCTTGGAAACAAATTGTCAAAACTAAAAACTACTCAAATTAGATTATGTCTTTGGAGAGAAATGAACAGAGACTCTAAACATGGAATTTAGAGTATTCAATGTACCAGATTAGAATCTTCCCTGGACAAAAATTTCATGCAATAAATGATATCTTGTTTCAATGTCACTCGGGATGAAGTTTACTTGTCTATGCAATACGGATATTGAAACAAGATATCATTTCTGTTTTTTAGGTCTGAATGTAGTTGGTAATTATGCAAGTACACGAGACATAAGAATTCGGATGTAGGAATAATTCCTGAGCTAGATTAACTTCGGGGATGGAAGGCTAAACCGGTGAAGAGGACACCGATTTCTCTAGGAATAATGCCTTCTAAGCCGAGTATATTCAATTGTATCTTAAAAAACAAAACAAACCAATGCTTCATCTCTGTTATATTTCTTTGTGGCATTTCATCAAACATCCGGCATGCATTATGGAAAATTGTCGGATTTGGAGACTACCTTCAATCACTAAACAAGTTAATTTCTCAATGTCAAGCACACGAAGTGCAAAATACAGGGAGACTTTTCCCGACCACATGATCTCTACCCGAATTTCCACTCGCGGTAATGAAAATCAAAACAACAACAACGCTAAACTAGTCCATACACGAAAGAACAGAAATTATGGAGAATTCACAGATTTGGAGAACCAAATGTCAAATTTCGATAAACAAAAACATACCTGAAAATTGAAATTGCTTCCAAATGTTATGCTCAGTGGTCGGGAATGTGAGGGAGCTCGGGGGCACCACGAACGAGAATTGGCGGCAGCAGAAACGCCGGCAAAGAGTGGCGGATCGGGAGGAGGTCAAGAGGACACCGGCCGCAAAATTTCGAGGCAACGACGATCGGGCGAGAGACTTCGAGAGAGAGAGTGATGGAGCAAGACTTAGAGAGAGAGAGGAGTGAAGACGCCGGTGACCGAAGAAACCGGTGCCGGATGGGAGCGAAGACGCCGGTGTCGGAGAGGAGCGAAGACGTCGCCGCCGGAGAGGAGCGCAGATGGCTTGGCGTTAGTCAACTTTAGCGTGAATTGGAGTCCCGTGACGTGAAGGGGAAATCGTCATAAGTTGTTGGAATTAGTCAACTTTAGCGTCGGACCTAACAATCGGACGCCAATTAGAGTCGGAATTGTAATCCGACTCTAAATTCGGACGCTAATTAGCGTCGGACTTTAATCCGACTCTAAAATCGGACGCTAATAGAGTCTGTTTTTTATTTTCGACTCAAATAGTGTCTCTTGTAAGTTCCAACGCTAATTTCGTCAATATTAGAGTCGAATTTTGTTGTGGTCTCTAAATTCGACGCTAATCGCAAGTTTTTTGTAGTGAATGTGAAATTCATTATAATGCAACATATCGACGATAATGTGATAATCATTATAATGGAACATGTTGACGATATTTCTCCTTGTTGACGTAGAGCGTGTTTGTTTCACATTTTTATAACAGTTAACCCGCTATGTCTAATTGTTGCAAATTGCTCCATTTGTTTCACGTTTGTAACTGCCAACCATTATATATAATTGTTGCAATGCGCTGCTAACTGTTCAAAATCTTCACACATACAAATAAATTTGAACTGATCGGAGAGGCTATGTTCTTGAGCTTCTTGACTCTATGTTAAAATCTTCACACAAATGAATAAATATAGCGTACACATGCCACAAACATTACTAACAACTTATCTCTAATCCTAACCATTGCTACCGCTAACGTCTACTTACTCTATTTTAACCCTGAAATGGACACACTTTTAATGAAGGATAACTTACTCACCACATATATATGATATATTTTCTTTCACATTTTTTTTCCAACTCAACTATCAACACATGATAAGTAAGCAATATATCATGACTCTTCGAATTATATAGGATTTTTATTTTATATGTTCTACAATAAAATCATAAACTCTTTTGCCTATTGATTTACGATATTATGACCGATTATCAATAGTGAAAATTTTGTCACTTTTTCCAACACCCTGTCCATGTGTGATAATTCAATAGCGTGACATAGTAGCTCTAAATTTTGAAATCAATTTATTTACGTCCACAACTACGGATTGTGATATCAAAAAGCCTATAAAAACAAAGGTAATTAAAAAATTATTTCTAATCCTGTTCTTTGATGTTTTTTTTTTAAAAACTAATATTTTCTAATGTTGAAGATTAATATAAGTTTACCTCAATTTATTTGTGAGTGAGATCCAAATTTCACATACTCTTATTAAAATTTATACATTTGGCTATTAATCTTAGTATATATTTACGTGATAACAAAACTTAGTATTTAATATAATAAATTCATACAAGAAATCTAAATATAAGACCTAAAAAATTTACGATATAAACATAAAATCTCCTGCTGTTATTTGGTAAGAATTCGATTATCATTATATTTTGGGTTATATTCAAATTTTAATTTGTAATTGATTTATTATATAAATAATTACGTAGAATTATCCGATTTTTTCCTTGTTTTGCAAAATTTCATATCAATATGTTAATTCCAAAATAAGAAAGAATTGTCATCTTATATTTTTAAAAATCGTGATTATTAATTTAAATAGGGAATTTCAAATTGGATGTCAATCGTGATATCCAAAATAAATTTTGTACAATCCACCCATTCTACGAACTTATCCACACTCAATATGCCCAAATAGCCTAAAATATCACAAGAGGGTTCTTTATAGTATTGAAAAAGACTTTTATCATCTTTTTTTTTTTGATAAGAATAGAAAAGGACTTTATCTTCTTGATTAAGCCTTCTTTTTCAAGAAAATATGTGAAATTTGAAAAACTAATGACAGTAACATAAAAAAAAAGTAGAATTAAAAAAATTATTTATAGAAAAAAAATGATGGTTTTGAGGATCACCTTACATAATATCTAGATTTTGTAAGATATTTATGATGTAAAACCTCTAAAAGAATACTATATTTTGTCACTATATTTTGTTGATTTGTTGAAATTATTATAATCCTCCCATTTCAAGAGGAAGTTCTGTCTATATATATATATATATATATATATATATAATAATAATAATATAATATAATATAATCAATGCCAAAATAGGAAGACTGAAAATCATCATTATATTGTAAAAAATGAATTGGTTTACAATGGCTCACTATATAAATGTAAGATAATTGGAAAAAGGAAAAGAAAAGAAAAACATTGAATCGCAAAAGATAGGAAAAGTATACTGTACCAATATTATGTAGATCAACACATTGTGATTACTATTAGTTAACTTTAATTTTTATTTTTAAAGTCCCT
Organism: Talinum fruticosum; assembly: GCA_021018815.1. NCBI lineage: Eukaryota > Viridiplantae > Streptophyta > Magnoliopsida > Caryophyllales > Talinaceae > Talinum > Talinum fruticosum. The sequence continues at coordinate 4,290,903 of JAITYX010000002.1, read as the reverse complement.
CTATTTTTATGATGATATATTTTATAATTGTCAATTTAGTATTTATTTTGTAAATATATTTAAAATAATTGCGAAATATATTCAAGACAACATGAGTTTTTTTTTTTTTTTTGAAGGGAACATAATATCAAAGTTGGTGACTATTATGACTGGTCAAACATAAATTCGAAGGAAATGAGTCTAAATTTTAAATGATATTTTATTTGATATTTATTTTATTTTAGATTAAATAAATTTTACTCGTCTTCGATTCACAATATATGTCACTTTAACTATTTTTTTATGTCACAATATCTATTACTTTACAATCCTAAGTAAGAGTGACATATAAATGAATAGTTTATTAGTTTTTTTCTTATTAATTACTTTTTCTCACCTTTTTTTCATTTATTTTCTTTATTTCAATGAAAAATTAGGATAATTAGATCTTTTAATATAAAATTTATCATAAATTTTGTACTTTTCTGATATTCTCTCATATCCTAAGATTTTAAAATGGAGTTGTTAAAATTGGATTCAAAATATAAATGAAGAAACTCTTATTTATTTTACTATATGGACAAAAATCTCACAGTTATATTTGAATGTACAATTGTACATGTTTTTAAAGTTAGACAAATTTTAATATTGTACAAAAATTAAATCTACAAAAATACCATACGAAGCAAGAATTTATTATAGAATTAAGTATTTAATATGTTATCCTTCAAAAAAAGTATTTAATATTTTAAAGATTGGTCCAATAAAACACGTAAAAAAACTCAAACCAAACACGTCGCGGCCGCGACGGATCATGCAAAACTCGAGCTGCAAATGTATTAAGCAAGGGACCCACCTCCACTTGTATGGCGGACCCCACACTCAAAAGACAGCCACGTGGAGGAGAGAGAAAGATAAGACAGAGTACCTGGGCCCCAACCCCTCGTTCTTCTCAAAACTTGTATTTTGCCGCGCTGTTAGTCAAATTTACGAACCTCTTTGAAATTGAAATCTTGCTTCGGCTTTTGTCTCTTCCCGAACCCATAGCTTCGAATCTTCCGAACCTCACCCTTTTTAGTCCTTTTCCTCCCCATTTAAATTCCCTTTACACACCAAACCAAACAGTCCTCTCTCTCTCTCTCTCTCTCTCTCTCTATCTTTGGCGTCAGCTATGGCGATCGAGTGGACATCTGGAAACTCCGGCGAATAAAGTACAAGCAAGCGATTTGACTCGAAACCCTAATTTCCCGCCGGAAATTTTGTTGCATCTCTCCGTTTTTGAGCTCGTCGGCGGTGGTTCTTCATGTTATATATTGAGCTCTGAGACATGCAAAGCTTTTAGGTATTTCTCTCTTCTTCTTCTTCTTATTTTCTCTCTCCTCTTTGATAAGGTTTTGCTGCCGCTGGAGTTCGAGTTGGAAGTCAAAACTGATTCAATTTAAACTGCGCTGTCGATTCACTTGGAAACGGGTAGTTTCTCGTGCTCGTCCGTGCTCCATGCTTTACAGGATGGAGAGAGAAAGAGAGGGGATCGGGAAAAAGGGAGGATTGTGTGAATCAATTAAGTCAAGAAATTAGGAGATTTCAATTTCAATCGATATTCTTATCTATGCAGTGCATTTAAGTAAGTTATTATCCAAGTATATTAATGGTTGTTTTGTGGACTCTCGCAGGGTTGCAGGTTTAATAAAGCTTTAAAAAAGGAGAATTTAATGCAGAGCAACTACCTCAATCAAATTCACATGCACCAGCTGATTTAATTAATTATTAGTCGACTCTACATCTTCTTTTCATTTCTCACTCATCCCTGATTAGATCTTCAAATCAACCCCCTCCCTCCCCAAAAAAAAAAAAAAAAGGAAAGGAAAAAACCCTCCCCTTTCTTCCTCTTCTTCAACCTCCACCACAACCCCAAGAACCATCTTGGTCCACTTCTTTCTCTCCCCTCTTTTGATGAATCTAGCTTTTGTAAGAAGCGGGTTGAATTTCAATAAGAATTGTTTTTGAAAAAGCTTATGGGTTCGATTCCTGAGAGACCCTCTTCTTCATCGTCCTCATCATCTTCATCTGCCCGGGAAATTGATCCGTTGTTGAGAGATTTGAGTGAGAAGAAGCAGAACTTCCGGCGGAACGTGGTGTCTTTAGCAGCGGAGCTCAAGGAGGTCCGGACCCGTCTCGCTTTGAAGGAGCAGTCATATGCTAAAGAAACCCTAACAAGACAGGCATGCTATCTGGATCCCAATTTTATTTTATATCTGGGATATGCTGTTCCCACTTTTTAACTTTGGGTTGAAATCATTTCAGTCTTTTGTTCGTTGTTCATATGGCACTTTTCATTGTGGGTCCATTTGGGTTTGTATCATTTGGATTTCAATTTTAATGGCAAAAGTCTTCGTTTTCATTTTGATTTAATTTAATAGGAAGCAGAAGCAAAGGCCAGAGGAATGGAAGAAGAGGTATATAGACTGCACAAAACCTTGGATGAGAAGAACAAGCAATTGCATTCATCAGCTTCTAATGCAGAAAAGGTAATGCTCCTAGATTCTGCTGTTTCTGGTAAGCTTCGTTGCCACTGTTTATTGTATAATTGATAACCTTGGTATCGAGAATATAGGAAAGTTAATATGCTTGAATTATACAGACCACTGAGTTTTTCTTTTTGCATGGTATATGCTGGCTGCGATTTGAATACATTTTGCCATTCTGGTGGTATTTTGTGTTGTGGTTTTGGTGCATTGTGGTTGTACATATCGTCACTTTATCTGTTTTTTGGTCACCTTTTGGTTTTGCCCCTATGTTTATTAGTGGAGGCAGCAAAAGCTAATTGCCAAGTAAGTAACCATCACTTCATATTAAAGTATTGTCTTACTTTGGTTTTGGTTTGAATTATTGAAGTTGCCTTGTCTCTATTCGTAAATTGCGTATTGGCAATGCTTGCTTCACTACAGAATTGTGCCTTTTGATTTGTATTTGACATTTTGGAGTTACATATATGGATTTTCCTATCTTCTTAGATTTTTCCTCTGAAATGAGGTGTGTGTGATTCTTGGCTCTGGGGAACTTCGTTAATGTCCTAGATTATATTATTTAGAAGCATGGAAGAAGTCTTAAGTGGTGACTATTGACTGGAGCAATTGGTTTTGCTTACTACCGGGCTTTTATTTTTTATGCTTATAATACTGGATCAAGCAGTTCTTTTTCCTTTTTAATGATGTAATAATTGTTCACTTTAAAATGCCAAATGTGGTCTATTGTTTACCTGCAATGATGTCATTATCATATGGATGATGATTGGTAGAATTTTTCTACAAACATATCTATCCATGTGAGAGCAAGTCATAAAACATGACTCCTTCCAATCAGTCTAACAACATATATGTCCATTCAAAAGTACTTGCTCATAAATACTTCCGAGATATGCTTTTTGCTATTCATAACTCTTTCTTTTGAAATTTGGTTTTGTTTGTGTATAGCCTATGCTAGATCTTGTGACAGATGTGGTTCTAGTCAACATTGAGTGTGTACATGTACTAATAAGCATTAAATTAAGTTGTCCAATATGAAAAGGAAAATTATTGTTGAGTATTATTAGTTCTAATACGTAGGACTGTTTCCTTGTACTTCATGCTAATCAAAGTTCCAAGATCATCAAGCTTTAAATTACAAATTTCAAAACACTGAATTTACTGGCTGGGAAGTTGTAAAGTGGTTTTCTAAACAGTTGGAGTTGCTCGTTGAATTTTTAACCCCTGGTACAGTAACTTCCATTTTGTTACTAAAGTTGTAGTATTTTTCTCCCTGCCACTGTACATACATTTGCTGATGAATCTGTTTTCTGTTGAGGGCTGATGGCTATGGCATCTGTTTAGGATTTACATAACTTGATGATTATGGCCCACTCATGTATGAAATTATTCAAAAAATCAGTCAAATCCATTCAAATGCTGCTACTTTGATTAGCCAAAGAGAAAATGTTCTCTTTGACATGGCAAATCTCCTTTTTCGGTGGAGGATTGAGGCCATCTGGGTACATCGTGTAAATATTGACGCCCAATATCTGATTATTTGTTCCCACTGCTCTTGATAAGAAGCGCACTGGTTGATGGGATGATGTCTGCTTTTTGCTGGACTGCTTATAGCTACATCATCTGTCATTATAAAGAATGTAGTGTTGAACAAAAGTTCTATTCTCGAATTCCCTTGGTGTCTCTGCCTGTGGATGCAAGGTTGCCAAGCAATTCCTTTTTGTGTCTCTTGCTCCATATAAGCCAGTCTTTTGGGTAAAATAGAGCAAGAACCAACCTTTCTTTAAAAGCAAATGGTAAAAGGCGCAACCAGGACAAGAAACAAGCTACAATGAGCGTCTAGATGTAATGCTTGAAGCTTTGGAATTTGCTGCTTTATGATTTGGTGTGTAGAGCGAATTCCATCTCAAAAATAAGCATTTAAAGACATCTCACCTTGTCTTCATGTTTATCAACAACACGGGAGAAGAGTTTCCTATTGAGCATCAAAAATGATTGTAGGACATCATGTTCTAGTCTCTAGACCTATGGATTGTAGAAGCACATCATTTTATATGGTCTTGCATCAAATATGAGAATAATGAACTTAGTTGATTATATTGTATTCATTTTGGCTAGTCGCATGCAAATTGCAAAAGCTTGTCATCTCCAGCATCTACCAATGTAAGGCATGCACAAAGAGTTTGTACCACACTGAATTTTAAATGAGTCAAATCATGGGAGGTTCTTGTCAATGTGTCTTCATTTTGTTAAATGCAAATTTTAATTGAATGCAGTACCTCAAAGAGTTGGATGATCTTAGAAGTCAGCTTACGATTACAAAAGCTACAGCAGATGCAAGTGCTGCATCAGCCCAATCAGCCCAGATGAAGTGCTTAGCTTTGTTAAAAGATCTAGATGAGAAGAATAACTCAATAAAAGAACATGAGGATCGTGTCAAGAAGTTGGCAGAACAGTTAGATAAATTACAGAATGACCTTCAAGCAAGGGAGTCTTCACAAAAGCAACTGAAAGACGAAGTCATGAGAGTTGAGCGTGATATCATGGAAGCCGTTGCAAAAGCAGGGATGAATAAGGATTGTGAGCTGATGAAACTTCTAGATGAAGTGTCTCCAAAGAATTTTGAGAAAATGAACAGGCTTTTATCCGCAAAGGATGAGGAAATTGCTCAACTAAGGGATGAAATAAGGATTCTGTCTGCCCATTGGAAGCTGAAGACCAAGGAGTTGGAAACTCAGGTGTGTCATTGATTGCTTATGATACGTCCTTCAAGCTGTACAATTCTATCACTGCCATTATAGCTTTGTCCTGATTTTTTTGCTTCTTGATGGACAGCTAGAGAAGCACCGGAAGGCTGATCAGGAGTTGAAGAAGCGAGTTTTGAAGTTGGAGTTCTGCCTCCAGGAAGCTCGTTCTCAAACAAGAAAGCTCCAAAGGGTAATTAATTCTTTCATTCACAATTGAATTGAATTGAGATATTCCAAATCCTCTTTATCTGATTAACTAGTAAATATTCAAAATCTAATCCAATTTGGATGGGTCCTCAACAAAGTTTTGAATAGTTCAGATTTCAGTCTGGAAAATGAACCTTTACTGAATCATCTGAAACCAAAAAAGTGAAAAAGAAAACTCAGTAATCAAAGTCGTACCTGATCTGGGACTTAAATTACAGAAATTCGATTTTGACCAAAAACTAAATTGATACCCCTAATCTCCTGATCAAGATTGCTTATATTTTCAAGACAAAAAATCAGGCCAACCCATTAAAGAAAACCAAAATTTGACTGAATATGACCTGACTTTCAGTTCATCAACTTGAACAATGATTTGATATGAACCTAAATCATAGGTACTTCAAATAAAATATTTCAACTCTCATCATGCTCTAGCTTTATAACTTGAGTAGTAGCTTGTCTTTCCGGATCTTGAGTTGGTTTCTTAATGTATGTTCGTCTCATGACAGATGGGAGAGCGAAGGGACAAGGCGATAAAAGAACTGAGGGATCAGATCGCTACGAAGCGAGCAGCAGAGGGCGGTGAGAAACAGAATTTCTGGGACAGTTCCAGTTTCAAGGTCCTAGTTTCGATGTCCATGTTAGTCTTGGTTGTCTTCTCAAGGCGGTAAATTATTGTTGTTAATAATGTATTTTGTAGAATGTAATGAACATCTTAGATAATCAAGCTTAGAACATCAGGTAAAAACTACAGGGGCACAGTATTTGTAAAGTAAGCCCCTCTTCCACCCCCCAGGTTTTTGGAGTCGCTATGAGTAGAACTATATGAAGAACTGGAGCATGTAATCACCATGATTGTACAATTGTAGGGTTACAGATATCAGACGAAGAATTTATAGCATGCAGAACCCTTCGTGTTCTTTCCTTCTGTACTGCAATGTCCTCTCTCTCTCTCTCTCTCTCTCTCTCTCTCTCTCTCTGGGGACAGACAAAGAGTTTGGTAGCTGGTCGATTACTGCAACTAGCCAGTTGTGGTATCCAAAGCTGAGGTTTGGTGTTTGGGAATGTGAATTGGTTACTGAAAGTGGGGTCTTGACGCGCCTGATAACGTTATTATTGACAAATTTGGTTTGGCAATAATGACTCGTCTTAATCATAAATGTCATTATCATGGCTTCTATCACATCTGAACATTGCCACTGAATTATTTTGCATATTTATCTCTAAATAGAGTTTTCTGGTTGGCAATTCTGTACCGTTTATGTTTATTCAACCTGAAGTTGTTAGTGGTAGTGGCAGCAAAATCAAAATGAGTGAATCAGCTCAATTCGGCTTTATTGCTTGGGTTCAAGCTTATTGCTTTTCTGTTTTTTCGCCCAGAAAGGAAAAAAGGTAAACGAATCTCCTTGAATGGGGGGGTCCAGTTCCAACCTGGTGGACTGGTCCAAGCTGTTTGTAGACTGAGCCATGTCAGTACGGCGTACTTTTTCATGGATCAGGTTCATCCTCGACTAAACAAACCTCACCCTCCAAGGCTCAACCCCGTGTTGGATGAACAAGACTACTCAGGTTTATGGGTAAGTTATCGGTTTTACGCCCCCTTCCAGGAAAAAAACAAAAAAAAAAAAAAACTATGTTGACTCTGTCCTGAACAACACATTATTTTCGGCACATAGAGAGGTGCAAAGGTCAATATTAGTGGGATTGGAACTCAAGCATTTGCTAACAACTCACTAGCTGTGCTAGCAAACACCCCGCCTCAGCAACCCATCATATTAGTCAGTTGATACTGCTCCTGAAGACCTCTCTTAGTCACCAAGGTTATCCTGGACACTAGATGAATTTGAGGGAGATCAGCAACTGAAATTCAGAATGCAAAAGGTTAAAAGTCCCAAAGAAAGGTGTTACACATCCAATGTTCAGAACACCATGCCATAAACTAAAGCATACTATTCACCCAGAACCAAGCTGTTTGGTATGTGCTAGGGGAAGATCTCAGATGCAAATGGATAGAATTCTACATTTGAATTGGTGAAGTTGCTTTTGTTGGACCCTAAATTGGAAAGCATTGATAGACTACAATTTTACTAAAACAAGCAGATCACCATATAGTAAGATATCTTGCCATAATCCATCGTAATACAATGCTTAGAAAAGTTCCTACAGAATGCCACACGATGACACGATACCATACTTCACAATAATCTGACCAGAAAGAAACTATAGTGAAACTTATAATAATCGAAAGGCATCAACACACACACAGCTGTTAGTTCAGTCACCAGAACAGAGCTGAACAGATGCAAATACTAAACTGAAATTCTTTGCTCATCCAAAAATTCTTATCTAAGTGTGTCGTTAGATAGCCTCAGAACTACAGCACAATAACGTTCAGCTACTAGTACAGTCTCATGAATCTACTTATATTTTGGTTTCATTTATACATGTCTAATCTGCTTACCTGAAGTCTACCTATCTCTAAAACCAGAACATCTGACATTCGGTCTTCCGTAAATCGCACCTTTTGAGTTTACCAAGGCCGAAATCTAATGTTGGCAGGTGACGGATCTTGTGACCGTGTTTTTCCAAGTCAAAAAACTTACCACTGTCTAATTCATTCCGTTTCCATGGAAACAAAGATCTGTACAAAAGCATATTCCATCATTACTAGCTAGCTAAGACTCTGATTGTGTTGCTAACTCTGTTTAATTACCTTCTGATATGCCACACGGTCTCATGTATCCAGAATTTGTTTTCCTGTGGTGAACAAAGCTACCAGGATTACGAAGCTAATAAGAGGCTGAGATGCAGCTGAAACAACTGAACCTGCAGGCATTGAGTTACTACTAGTTGGAGGGCTGCCAAGCCCCAAAATTCCCGGGGAACCAGAAGCCGGGTTGTTTGCACTTGGAAATGAAGGCGGAGAGTCATAGCCACTGCAGAGAGAGCATAACCGAAAGGTAAGTACTGATACGGATACACCGAACATTTGACATTTCAGGGGACACATGAGATTGCGACTTCATATTCGTGCTTTGAGAAAAAGGGAAAAACTCTCATCCGTAGGCCATATCACAACTATACTGGTGAACGTTCCTAGTAAGTATTGATCTAAAATTACCAAATTAAACCCAAAAAAACCCTCCCTACAACACTGAGGAACAGTATCTATTCGGCTCTAAAAACATGTTGAAGATGCTTATCTATGATAATTTGGTGCTTATAGAGATTACCCACCCCCCCAAAACAAAAGAAGGGTCTTAAGTCATCATATGCCTTAAATTCATGATTTATTTGTAACACAACTTGTATAGGGGATGACATTCAAATCAAAGAGTAGATTCAATATAAATTACACTAGAGAAAAGGTGATATTCTAGTATTTAGGCAGTTTCTGTTAAAAACAGCCCTTTGTAAGACATATACTAAAGTAGCATACCCAGATCCTGGAACCCCAAATGATGTTCCAGTTCCTCCTGGTGAAGAAGTTGATGGAGGGATCATTGAAGGAACATCTGCTGGTGTTGCAGGTGGAATGGTCGATGAAGGAACGTTTGTCGGTGTTGCCGGTGGAATGGTCGATGAAGGCATGGCTGTCATTGCTGCTGAAGATGGATAAACACAAGTGCCAGAACCTGAGCATATATTCACAACACCCAAATTCGCAAATCTCAGATTCTGATTACGTCAAAATACCAAAATATTCTAACAAAAATCACAATTCATCTCAAGCTGAGCAGATGAACTTACTGGGATTAGTGTTCGCCAGCACTGCAGTGCCACCAAAATCACAGCTAGAAGGCACAGGATTCTTCTGGAAGTAGCTATTAAAAGCATAAGAGGCATGATTCTCAATACTATTAGGGTTATAACAACTAGCCCCTTCTTGGATCACTGAGCAATCAGCTCCTCCAATCCCACATGCATAGTCTAGGGCCGATTGAAGGGAACTCTCAGGAGCCCCGGTTCTGGCTATGCACCAAGTCTGCCCTGGAACTATGGCTGCATTCCCCAACCCCCGGTCCCAGCCACCGCTGCCGGGTTCGTAGCAGCTGGATCAGTGACTGTGGCTGGTGGGTTGGTGGTGGGTGAAGTTGGGATTGTGGTTATTGGGTTTGTGGGAGTAGCTGGACTGGGGTTGGAAGCTGGGACGGTGATAATTGTGGGTGTTGGAGTGTATGGTGGGAGATTCGCTGGGTTTGTTATATGAGTGGTTGTAGACAGAGTAGTGCCTGGTTGGTTTGTCGAATCATACAATTTCCTCTCAAGATTGAGTCTTTTTCCACCATTTGATGAAGAATTAGGTAAACTTTCTCCCTTTTCTCTCTGTAATGTTTCTGGGTTTTGTTGAAATCCTTCTGCTAGCCATTTTCCTGTAAATAATCATATGGGCATTAAACAAAAACACTAGCCCCTTTGGATCCCACAAAGAATGGGGTTGGGGAGGTTGAGATGTATGCAGTCCTAATAGGACAAAATTCGGTGATCTAAAGGTTTTGATTTAGGGAATCCTAATGAGCAATAAGCGAGTAAAAGAAGCAAAGAGGGTAGTACTCACCAGATATGCAGATGCAATGAAAGCAGAGCAGCAAGATGAGGAAACAGCACAGAAAATTGACTGAAGCCATGAGAGTGGGAGGGTTTTAGTGGGTTTTGTAAGAGACCCAACTGGGCTTTCAATGTGCTTTATAAAATCTTGATGGCATGAAATCTCACAAGTACATACAATGAAAGTGAAGAGAGAGAGAGAGAGGAATGGAAGAAAGTAGGCAGCAGTCCAAGGTGAAAGCAGACCAGATCACCAGAATATATGTTTGGGGCAATTTGGTGAAATAAAAATAGTGGAAAAGAAATTTGCTTTGTCATGTAAAGAAGAGTTTGCATGTTATACTACTCAGCAATCAGCATTTCCAGAAAGTAAAAGGAATTAAAAACAGACCAACCGATGTGCCTCTTTTTTTTATATAGAATTGTTTTATAATGCTTTCAGAAAGATAATTAGATGAGAATATGAAGAAAAAGGAATCTAGCATGAAGTGTGAGAAATTATTTTGCTGCTTGAAGTGCATGAACAACAGGGGGCAGTAGGTGATTGAGTACATGTGCAAGTGAAAGTGATGGGAATTCCCTTCTACAAAATGGTAATTTTCATAAAAAGCATATCAGACATCTACTCTGGTTCTAGGTAATTGTAATTTCAGAATTCCATATTTCAATGGTACCTGCAAATACTGTGATTTGCAACTATTCCTCCCCCTCCCCTCCCCTCCCCCTCCCCCTTTCTTTTTCCCCTCAAAGATGCCAAAATGATACTGTTAGTATATCATTTACACAGTACGACGTGGTTTATCTTTTATGTAGTACTTATTTTTAACTATAGCTTATAGTTTGCTCCTTGGTTATTTGATTTTTTACAGTGCCTTACAACTAAGATGATTGTATTATAGGACGGTAGATACGACAGATTCATAGAGTTAGATGATTATATTACAGTTATACTTGATATTTTATGCGTGCATATATGCTTAAGATTTATGCTAAGAAATTTTAACCAAGTAAAAAATTCTAATCAATTTTATACAAATTCCTTAACCTTATGTCCTAAACTAAAGTATCGAAGTGTTCAATGGTTTTTCTCTTTATCACAATCACTCCTATGCTCAATTAGGTAGTAGGTCATAGAATAAGGTTGAGATGTTAGTTGAGCAATAAATAAAAACCTGATGCTATGAACTTGAATGTTATTGAGCATCAAACAATTATTCTTTGAAACTTTACATAATTGCTCAAATTAATATTCCTAAAAGCTACAATACCCTTTGTCTTGTTATTCAATTTAACCAGATTTTAGCATCCACACATCCTAAAAGAAATTCCACAAATTTACACTTTATATTTTCACAACATTCATAAAACCGATCAAACTTTGTCAGACATATGCATCACACCGCCATAAGCACCATCTAACTTGATCATGGGAAGGGCGTTACGTTCCCTAGTCAATGCTTTCTACATCATAATACCTAAAAGAGAGCCAAACATCATCCCTCATGAAGAACTACTATAAGCTCCTAGTGGAAACCAACATCATCTACATGGATGGATAAGAACAATAACAGAGTATATATCCATACTCTGTATCAGTCTCCTAATGGTTCCACTGCTCCATACTCCTCCAAACAAAGCTTTTGGCAAAGTGGTGTTTGATCAACTTGTCCTTTTTCACCAAATTCATATATTGGAAATTGGTAGGACCAAACCCATGTGAGAGATAATATTGCCCAGTTCCTCTTCTTTCAAAATTTTGTCAAAAAGCCTCACAAATCCAAAAGCAAAGCAGGAAAGCAGGGCAAAAAGATGGTTTAAATACTTAATTAGGGAGCAATTTAAGGGGATTTTAAAATATGTGATGATAATTTAGACCTAAAGGAAAGGGGGAGGCTTTAAGTCAGACAATTAAAGCAGGATTAAGAAATGATTAGCAGATAATACCTCCACTTGTTGGGATTGGAATATAGAATCTGATCTTTAAAACCATGTGTTGCTTTATTAGATAAATAATTTCAACACACATTATTCAACTTTGTTTTTGTCACAAGTGTGTTAGAATTTAGAATTTGTTTATGTTGATTATTTGTTAATCCAACAAATTAGTCGCAAAAATGTGCTCCAACATCCTACATGATGTTTAATGGTTCAACTTTCTTCTTTAACCAAACCGAAAGTATCAACTAGATCGATGAGGCTTTTATCTACAACAGCAATTATAGAGTTGTTTTTGCTAACTACAACAACAATAACAACGACAATAATATAACATAGAATGAAATTTGAAAATATCTACAATCTTACTCGAGGCACGACTATCGTATAGATGGTTTGTGTCTATCAACTTCTAGTTACTTCAATTAACTTGGAATGGAAGGGGAGGAAAATTGAACAAATACATCGATGACTTGATATAGATCAGTTCTTTGTAGGGGATCAGAAATAATTTTACGCCATAACGATCAGAAAGAAAAAGAAATTCTCCTAATCTTATCCTCCAAAATTGCTTTGTGCTACCAATTGATCAACAGACATTATTTCTTTGTCAAATGTATTGTAAATGTCAAATCCTGTTTGCATGAATAAATTCAATCGAATACTTTCCTCCATCCTTGAAAAAGTGCCTTTTTCCTGAGGAAGATCTGGATAAAAATAAATAAATAAGCTTTTTTTTTTGGGGGGGATGGGGGTGCAGGGAAGAAAATCTAGAACAAAAAGTTTAGATCTCTTTTTCCAAACCTTCTGGCAATAATGCTTACAGCACATAGAACAGTTGAATGCTAATTGCAAATTAAAAACTTAATTCTTGATTTTCAGCTCTAATCACGTGCCTTCCATGTGTATGATCAACAAAATCAGTAAGCTTAGTTAGCTACATATGTCTTGGATCGATCTGATATGATCAAGTTACAGGATTTTCAATAAGCAGATGGCTGAAGAGAGGATCAGAGAGAGCTTCCTTTGCAGATTGTTTACTGTCCATGCCAACGATCGTAGCTCTTCTGCCTCTTTTCTGAAGCGTTTCTAGCAACAGCATAAAACAAACGAATCACTAACCTCGTACTCAATAAGTCCTTGTATCAACAAGTGAATTGTTGGGTGTGTCTCAAAGTCAAGTTCAAGCCCGGTTGTTGCTCCCAAGTTGAAGCCCAAGAGATTTCTGCATGCCATGAAGCTTCTCAGCCCCATAGCTCTCTTGCATCTTTTCAGTATTGTTTTGTCATCCTATTTGGGTTCCACATTATTGCTCCAATTATCACCTAACACATGATATTAGAGTGGAATTTAATTCGGAGCATAATTGCATAACAAACAGATCACTTACATTGTCATAATTAAGAGCAAATAGAATTTTGGGAGATACTTGGGCAAAAGAAAAGGAAGAAAAATGCAAATTAAAAATCGATTCTTGATCTTTCAATTCTAACATCGTGTTCCTTGTGCCTGATCCATAATATCAGTTACCTACACATGTCTTGAGTAATTATTCTGGAAATGCTGATAGCTGCGAGAAGTATAACATCCAGCCTCTTCTTTACATGACAGAAAATTTCTTTTCCACTATTTGGATTTCACCAAATTGTCCCAAACATATCTTCTGGCGATCTGTTCTGCTTTCACCTTGGACTGCCTACTTTCCTCCATTCATCTCTCTCTCTCTCTCTCTCTCTCTCTCTCTCTCTATTCGCCTTTCATTATCTCTTACAAAACCCACTAAAACGCTCTCAATCTCATGGCTGCACTCAGTTTTCTGCCCTGATTCCTCATCTTGCTGCTCTGCTTTCAATACATGTGCATATGCGGTAAGTTCTACTCTCTCTTTCCTACTTTTGGGCCAAGTTTGTTTCGGCGTTGGTAACACCTAACAGTTCATAATAGCTAAACACGAGTCATAATAGTTAAATACTAGTCATAACAACTCGTAACAATTAACCATAACCACTAATAACAACCCATAACAATAAGTAATGAGCATGTAATAGCTAACAAGTAATTTTAACATCTCATAACAACTTTTAATAACTAATAACTAGCTTTTCACAATTAAAATAAATATATCCTAGTTAAAACAAACAAATCCTTGCTCCATGGTTAGCTCATTATTGGATATTAAAAAAACAAAAACAGTCTCATTAAGATTCCTTAAATCAAACCCTTTAAGCGAACCGATCTTTTTCCAACTTAAACTGCATAGATCTTTATCTCCCCAACCCATTTAGTAGTGCAATGGATTGGATTTGAATCACATGTGTACAAATCCAAATTCGCTCAGGTTAATTTTCGTATCAAAAAATCTGATCCACATCTGATAAAATGGAACTACTAAGTGAAAGTGGTGGCATGTACTGTGCAACGAGTGAAAGGGAGAGAAAGGAAAAGAGTCGGGGCCCAAGATAGACAGGTGTTTTTTGGGGAGTGTCTACGATGAGAGTTGAGTGCTTAGATCGACACAAAGAAGGTAAAGGATAACTAAGGTAACCTTTTCTAAATAACACACATTTTAGGAAGGAGAACCAAACAAAATTTATAATAAATAATCAAACAAAATAAAATGATAATCGGATTAGCAGGTAATCAGATTGAACAGAACTTTAAACCCCAATCTGCATTCGATCGTCAGAAAATTTGCATCATATCGGATCAGATTTGCTTCGGATTTGGACGGAACTTCCATCCATAAACCTGTTCTTTGAAAGATCAAACGTGGGCGTTTTGTTGACGTTCTCGTCATTGTTCTTGTCATTATTCTTGTTTAATGCCCAGATAATTATTTGCAGGAAAATCGTCACCAGAAGGATTTCAGCATAACCTAGAAACATTACAGAGAGAAAAGCCGAAAGCTTTACCTAGTTCTTCATCAAATGGCCAAAAAAGACACGATATTGGGAGGAAGTTGGATGATTCAATAAACCAACCAGGCACAACTCTGCCTTCAACCTCTAAAATAACAAACCCAACTCATCTTCGACCATACAGTCCAACACCCACGATCATCACAGTCCCAGCTTCCAACCCAGCAGCCCCTGACACTGACCCAGCCGCCACGAACCCGGCAGCGGTGGCTGGGACCGGGGAAGAGCAAATGCACGCATAGTTCTGGGGCAGATTTGGTGCATAGCCAAGTCTGGGGTTCCTGAGAGTTCCCTTCAAAAAGTCTTAGATTATGCTTGTGCTAAAGGTGCCGATTGCTCAATGATCCAACGAGGGGCTAGTTGTTATAACCCCAATAGTGTTCAGAGTCATGCTTCTTATGCTTTGAATAGCTACTTCCAGAAGAATCCTCAGCCTTCTAGCTGTGATTTTGGGGGCAATGCAGTGCTAGTGAATTCTAATCCTAGTAAGTTCATCTGCCGGGATCTTCTAATAATTTAAGTACTAATCAGAATCTGAGACTTCGAAATTTGGGTGCTGTATATGTATGCTCAGGTACTGGTACTTGCGTTTACCCATCTTCAGCAATGAGATCTATGCCTTGATCAATCATTACATTGGCAACAAATGTTCCTTCATCGAAGATTTCTCCAGAAAAGAACATCTTCACCTTGAGCAACTGGAACTTTATTATATGAGGTATGCTGCTGAGCTACATGTTTTTTCAGAGGACATCAACCCCCCCAACTCCTCCCCAAAAAAAAATTCGTAGATACTAATGAATCGCCTATTCTCTCATGGAATTCATTCTAACCTGCCTTTTTTCAGTTCAGTTTCACCCCTAAACAAGTTGTGGTACAAATGATTTTCAACTTTGGAAATGTTCTCTCAAAACTTTTTATGCGGGTCACTTAGAATTGATCTCTCTGCTGCCAAGGATGCTTGCAGAGGCAATCTCCGTGAAAATGGGATCCACATTACAATGAATAGGAATATGAAACAAGTTTTGTTACCAATAAATGACAAATTTAGGTGTGATGACTTAAGAATCCAGGGGGAGGGGGTTCTCTATAAGTACCAAATTATCATATATAAGCAACTTTTTCAACACGTTATTGAGATGAATGTTCACCATTATGAATCATATTATGTGGCATATAAATGAGAATTTTTCCATATTCTGTCAGAGCATGAATATTAAGTATCGTGTCTCTGCCAATTTTTCAAATATTCAGTGTATCAGTATCAGCACTTACCCTTCACTTATGCTCTCTCTGCAGTGGCTATGAGTCTCCCTCTTCAGTTTCAGGAGCAAACAACCTGGCTTCTGGTTCCCCTGGACTGGAATTTTTGTGCTTGGCAGCGCTAAAAATATTGTGCTGTAGCTCTGAGGTGATCTAAACCACACGTTTTGATCAGATTTTTTTCCATCTAGTATTTGCATCTGTTCGTTTCTGTTCTGTTCCGGTGTTTGAAGTTTGAACTAACAGCTGATTTATGTGGTGATGCCTTGAATTACTATCACCATAGTCGCTTTCTAGTATGGTATCATGTGGCATTCTGTTCAAAGCATTGGTTTAAAATGGATTAACATAAAATAGTTGAATGATGGTGATCATCTTAAATAATGATTTGGTCACATTGACTAGGGAATGTCCCTCCTATGATCAAGTTACATGGTGAGTTACGGTGGTGCAAACCACATGTATACCCAAGTTTGATCGGCTTTATAAGCACTGTTCAAACAATGTAAATTAGGGAATAAAAACTTCTGGGATGTGTAGATGTTAAAATCTAGTTAAATTGAATGACAAAGACAAAGGGCATTAGTAGATTTTAGGACTGTAAATTGGGTGGGTCAGCAGAGTTTCAAAGGATAATTGTCTGATAATATCATTCAAGTGTCTGAGGTGTTTTAGTCATAGTTACCGGGAACCCTCCATACCCTCCACAATCCACGTTCCGGACAAAGCCCTCCTACCATCCAAGACCTCAACTAACATCTCAACCTTATATTGTTATGATTGTTGACAAGAGAAAAGGGTATATAGTATAGTCTTAGGGCCTTTGATTTAATTTTGTCCCTCCCAAGACCCTCCCTTTTTTCCCAACCAACCCAGATCTAATCCTCCTACCCATATCAAGTCTAAATACACCAACTAAATATTAATTATGATGAGTATGAATTATCAAAAATTGCATGCTTACCTAGAAACGATTGTCTCCTTCAAATCATCATGATCATGCCCAGACTTTCATCATGATCATGCCCAGACTTGTGACTTTCTTCATCTTTTGGTTGATCCTTGGAGTTGAAGCTTTTGAGCAAGAGATTTGGGAAGTTTGACGTCTCATGGTTGGTGGACTATATGATCGTGAGATGGAAGCTAGATTGAAAATGCTGAGAGTCTTTCTGGAGGGGGAGTTTGTGTTTGAAGGTGACTTCAATTTTTCTTTCTTTTTCCCAGAAAAATTTGATGGAGGCATCAGATCAGTAATCTGGTCTTTGCGGTGAAGACTGATGAAATGATGTCAATTTTTTCATATCAGAAAAGTGGAGGATCATGGTTGAGTTTTTGTCTCTTTAGCCTTGGTATGCTGGATTCTTCACTCTCATTGAGCTGGTTGCTTTGTCTTTGATTTTTGCAAAGCTTTTTTTTGGGGCTTTTAGGCAGTTTTGGATTATTATTTCTATTGCTGACTGTAAGTTTGGTGGATTGGAGGTTCAATTTATTCTATTGTAGTTGGATTTGTGTAAGTATATCGTTTTATCATTTTTTGAAATTTATCAATATTGTTAAAAGAAATAATAGAAATTGTATAATATATTTGATATTTCGACAAATATCATGCAACAGGTATTCAACCCATAAAGTAATCTCGTTGTTGATCGGGTTTATTGTGCTACACAAGTCTTGGTCTAGGATAGAACCAATAAGAGAAAATTGTTACCAATAATTGCTTATATATTTCCTTATACCTTTACCTCACACATGATAATAATTTTGAAGATATAAAAAATATTTTTTATCATGTGTGAGGAGAAGTATAAGATACTATATACACAAATGTGATATGAAATAAGATGAAAGATGAAATATAATTTGAATTATAACATCTGAAATTATAATATCAGATAAGATGAATTGAATCGAGCTATTGTAGACAGTGACATGTTACATATATGCTTGACTACATCAACAGTAAATAGCATTCAACATTTCTGGGTGTCCAGAGAGAATGCTTTTACATGAACTTCCCATTTTTCTGTTCCTTAAATGAATCAGCTTGAGATGGTAGCTGCTGCTATATTATACAACTGTGCTTACACTACTCACTCATTAGTGAGAAAACGCGGATTTTTACATAAACTGGCATGAAAAACTAAGCACTACTCTTTTGACCTTGGACCTTTTTTCGATTCATCATGTCTCTCCTCAGGTTAGGTAGCATGATCAGTAAGGAAATCGCTGAAGAAAGGATCGGAGATAGCTTCCTTTGCAGATTGGTAACTGTTCATGCGCTTCTTCAAGGACCGTAGGTCTCTTTCATCTTTTCCAGAGCGTTTCTGGCGACAGGATAAAACAAATGAATCACTTTCCTAGCACTCCGCAAGTCCTTTCAGCAAATGAATGCAGAAAAAACACAGTTCACTGCTACCACTGTGCTTATGTTGCCATATTCAACAGTAATTAGAATTTCCTGAGACGACAACAAACAACCAACCTCCAGTGTGTGTCCTGCTTTTGCAGGGTGTTGGGATCAAACTGCAAAGCTTAAGAATGTTATGAAATGGCTAGACAAAGATAAATTTGCTCAACCCTCAAGTAGGAATGCCAACGACTGGAATCAAGGCCAATTTTTGATTCAGGAACCACAAATATCTTCCCTGAAACTCCCTTTCTAACATGTGAAATATACACCCATCCAGAGAACAAGTAATCTCTGGCTCCATTGGGGAGTGTAGCTCCTCAAGCATGAACATTGATGGTATAAGTGGCACAACATGCAAATTGCAATGAACTAAATGCTGAAATTTCATTTTATCCTGAATTCTTGGGGCAGTTTCAACCAACTATTTGATACTGAGGAACAAAATTTGATTTAATTTGTCTAGCATGAACAAAACATGGCTTTCTATATCGAACTGAACATGACAAGGAAGAAAACTCACAAATGATTTCTTTAGCAGCAAAATATCCACCAAATACTGCAGCCACAACACATTTGTCTTGAGGAAACTGCAAATTGAGAATTCCAAACTCAGTTTTTGATTAAACAATGAAGAGTCAGGAACCTTTAGAGAACCCATTGTTAACTAAAAGACAGATGCTATCAACATACCTCCCATCCCAGCAGTCATCTGTGACTTCCCTCATTTTGCGATATGTTTCTGACTGCAGAATATGGAGTTTCAAATTGTGAATTCGTAGGCAACAACAATATTTGTTAGGACAACTTTTATACATTACTACTCATATTTTATTCACGTTAACCTGGGTGGAGGGTATATTCTCATTAGGGGATTATCACAATTCACTTACTTGTTTATCTCCTTTGGGACCTTCAAAAATCTCTGGATCCAGGGATAAGTTCAAATAGAGTATAGTGTTCCCTGGACACATACCAAATGTAAATAAGTATGCCGAAGCAAAAGGGCCAATGCACCGAGTAAAATAGAAATTTACCTGTATTAATCCTTGAAAGAGTAAAATCTATTATTGAAACCAAGAGTCCATATGTCTTTATAGACATTGTTTTCCCTTCAAGAGTAAATGGCAATGTAGTAATCTCTTTTCTGCTTAGAAGAACGTTTCCCCTACAGAAAGTGACAAAAACTAAGTACAACCGTATCCTCAAAGGTTCAGTATTTTTGGAAACTGTTGTTTGGTAAGAAGAACTAACCAGTGCAGATCACGATGTTCAAATTCAAAAGCAGCTTCTGCAACAGCCAGGGCAGCTGTTACCTGCAATGCAAGGTATCTCACTATATCACTAGTTCTCCAAAAATTTTAACTTTCTAAAACAAGAGAAGGCTTTTATCTTACCTGAACCAACAAACTCTGTGCTTCAATGAAGTCCAAAAGTACAAAGTTTTCAAGATCGGTACCACCATGCTCGAGGATGGAAACAACATAACACTAAAGAGTAGAAACAAGTTAGTTAAAAGCTGGGTTAGAACAATTAGATACACGTGTCGATGGATTCTAGAAAATACAAGCTGCATGTATGTTTCAAAGAAATTATGTGTACATACTTCATAGACATAGCAACATAGTGAATGACAGACCTGGCTATCAGGAAATAGCTTAGGATGGTCATTTTCTGAACCATGCTCTGTATCCCAGGCTTCCCAAGCTCTGATAAGAGCAGGATCATATGCTCCTTGGCAAACCCTTATGCTGCATAGAAAAATTGCAAACGTAAGCTAAACTTGTGACAGATCTTTTCGGATGTTAAGCACCTGGCTTTGATATATTAGTCTTGATATCAAAACTACATATTTTAGGGTGCAAGCTAGGCAATGATACTGAGACTATCAAGCGCAGTATATAGTGCAGCCAACTACTGAGATTGATTTCCTAGTCAGCCCAGCCATATTCAATATATTTCATGGCCAATGTGGCTGACATTTTTTGTCTTTCTTTTGCTCTTACTTTCTTATGCCCTTTTTGTGAATGCCCTCCTCTAAGCCGGCCAACCAGGACATGTAATTGAGTAGAAATTGCAGGCATTTACTAGAAAGAGATTTTATCCTTGCAAACGTGTGAACTGACAAAATCAATGAACCATCCCATTACAAAAACCAATGCATAGATTTAAAACCATAAACTCCCACTTGGAAGTGTGTGAGCTCCAAATACTTGATATTCCACACATAAGAACCAGTCATTTGCAACAAAATTGTCAAATACCCTATTGCACATACCCTTTTGTTTCAATGAATGCATTAATTGAATTGTCATGTAAAAGCTCAGTCCCTCTTAAACTATTAAGAGTCAGCGACAGAATTACTTCTTCCAGCAACTCCACAGATCTCTGCACAGCACACAGAAAGGTGAAAAGCTCATTCTTCGCATCTTTTGAGCAGCAAAATTTAGAAACACGTGCAAGAAACAGGACAAAAAAACCTAGCCGAGGATGTACTTTACCATGCAAGAAACGAACTTTACCATGAACAAGAACATAAGAAAAAGGTCAGGATGAATATTTGGGCTATTCTCAAAGCACATATCCAGCATCAAGCAGTTAATTATATTAGACAACATATGCCCAGGCCCCAAAAGTGCCAGATGGTGATTGCAAAACCTGATTCAAAATGAACGAAGGTACAAAACAAATGCAGTTGTATTGTAAATACCTTTTGCACTTCGCCATTCACTCGCAACTCCCCATCAACCGGGACAATTTTGCAAACAGACCCGCCTGCAATAAAAGCCTCCCCATATGTGCCTTCACCTATCTTAACAATACTTCCTGGATCACTGAGTTACATGGGATTCTATTTCATGTTAGGGATGTTACAGGGTCTCAACATGCAATTTAAAAGACAGCAGCACAAGATACACAAGATGATGGACAAAAGAGTGTCATGAATTGGAATTGGCTAAAAAGTAAAGACAGCCTCACATTTCTGAAAATGGCATGTAAGTGGACAAATAGCATAAGTAAGAGCAAGAACAGACAGAAGGTGGAAGCCCTGTGCCCAAACATTGATTAAGTTGTTAACTTGTTGTTCCATCGAATATGCTCAGTCAATAAAGGCAACCTTCTTGGTGTCTACCGATGATAATAGGCCCAAATGATATAGAACTTTAATGTAAATGCAGACAAAAAAAAGATAATCTCAATTCAAAGTTCAAATAATCTCAATTCAAAGTTCAAAACTTAGTTCTTTGTGTAAGTATACCTTTCTGCATAGTCTGCCCCTACTTGTTACCGCGCAGAATACCTCTTTCTTAGAGTTTGACCAGCAATACATAAATTTCATGTTAATGTCTGAACCATTTTTTCTCCAAATTTCCTATAATTAGCATTCTTACAAATATAAGAACTTAGACATAAGCATTTGGTAATTGAAGAAAAATCATTCGTTTCCAACATCCATGTGAAAAATGTTCCCCTAGGAACAAGCTTATGCTCAGAAAACTGGCAAGACCATGCAGTATGTGAGGGTATTCTGCAGCTTGTACAACAAATTAATGTCATATTCAGAACTAAGCACTGACCAAAGATTGGAGAACACCTCGAAGAGTGTGGATGGAGCTGACTGTCCACACTCCTTCAACAGTGCAAAAATGGATCATTACTCAGCGAACTAGGCCGTGACACCAAAGAAAGCTTCCTGATTTCAGATTCTATATCATCGAAGTCCTTGTCCTCTAGACACATAGGATATATTTCAGTCTTCCCTGAATTAATATGTATATCTTGGTCCTCTTGGATGGAGCCCAGAGCAGAAATGCTTTTAAAATGGAGTTCTTCCGAGTTTTGCATGATTGAGGAGGAATCATATCCGTCAATATTATAAGGAACAGGCTGCAGTGACTCCCTGGAGTTTTCAATATAGTAGACAAAGAGCTAGACATAATTAATTGATGCCTTCTAGCGTTTAGCCACTTCTCCAGTCTTGTGCAGAGTGGAGGTAGAGTCATATTATCAGTTTGACTGCTCATGACCCAAGCAAATTTCTTTGGTGAAGGACTCTCTACCAGCAACTCATCTGCATCAATTTCTTGAAAGTATGCTCTTTCTTTCTCAAAGTTTGGAGGCTGTGCAGCTTTTCCCTAGTAATAAGAAAGACAAAATCTAGCCATGGTAAATGCATCAATGATTTTTTTTTCCTCTTCTTTTTCTGAGGGAGAGGGCATGCAAGCAAAACATTAACATCAGAATCAAATCCCACTTTCCCTTGTTTACTGAAGAGCCAAAATGTAGTGAAGAACTAAAAGCTCAAGTTTCATAAATTAGAGTTTCTTCTGCGAGTATATCTAAAACTAAAAGTCAGCAAAATGCAAAGGATACACATGAACACAACTAGTTCGAAAAGGATTTTCCAAATAATGACCTCTAGAATGTAACCCCTCTAGGGATACCCAGAGTGTTGTGTTAAAACTTTAAAGGGGTTTTCAGTAATGGTAGAGCATCTTGCCTTTTACCACAATAATGACCTCTAGCACTCCATTTCTCACTTTGAAATATAACAGTCACAAAAGGTTAACAATGGACTTTGCAGATAACAATGCCTCAAATTTTCCCACCTAGTCAGTCTGTTTTACATAGACAGATGGTAAAGCTCGTATTATGATGACACCAACTCTTATATAACAGTCTCACAAATTGTTTCCATGAACCCAGTCTCCTGTCAATACCTCTCTTATGACCCTCATCTACATGTCTCACAATTCTTTTAATTGTAAAGAGAAACAAACTCAGAAATTTTAACAGCTAAAGGTAGACATCTCATCACCAAGATTTTGGTAAGAACATAATGTGCCTACTTTAGGAAGAGGGGGTTTGGCTTTCCTCCTTGGCTGCCACTGCTGCTGCTGCCCTTCGGGATCGGCGACTGCTATAACGGAAATACTTATCCTCCCTCTGCCAGAATTAACAAATAATTCATGCAAAGCACACAAATGAGTCGGGGATGAAGCAGCATTTTATCACAAGCTCTACTGGAACCAAAGAAATTTGAACCAAGCGGCATATAAAGCTCCTTTTTTTTTTTTTTTTTTTTTGGGAGGAGAAACTTTGCAAACAAAACGTGCTGCACAATCGAAAGAAGGGGAAAGACCGAGAAAAATAAATAAATTTTGCTTTGAAGGACAACTGAAAATAAGCTCGAAATTACAAGTGGGAAGAGACAAACCTGGTAGAGAGAGAACGATTCCAACTGACTCGTTGATTATTGGCTACAAAACTCACCCGACTGGAATTGCTGGAATTTGAGCTTGCCTCCCTAATTAAACACCAACAAAATAAAATCAAAAACCCCCAAGAAAATTAGTAAATTCTGCAAATCAAAAGAGGGAAAAAGAAAGAGCAAAAAGAGTTGACCTTTGAGATGGTTTAGTGGCTTCATGAGGAGTGCGGCGGCGCTGATAAGTGATGGCCATTTGAGGTTGGTGGGTTTGCTGATTACAGCAATTCTCCTGTTCTTCGGCTATGATTTCTCTCCAGAGATCGTCAGCCGCGGTTCTCCTGTCTCCTCTAGGGTTCATCGCTACAGCATTCAATCGAATAATACTGTAAAGAGGGGGCGGAGAGTAGAAGATGAGTTCGCTACCGCCGGCGGAGAAGTTGGCAATGAAGTGAAGTGACATTTCCCATACAGGTTTTCAAATTGAGATACGATGGGATGTGCGGGCGGGAAGACGCTAAACGACGTCGTTCCTTCCGGAATTTGGAATCCTAATGCAGTTGTGCGTTACAAAAAGGCCAAATGTTCAATTCACAAATGTGAATTTCTTACTACTAGGGTCTCTCCTGTCTAAATGTAATGAGTTGTAAGATTATAAAGAGTTATAAGAAATTCTGATGAGTTGTAATTAATTGTAGGAAAGTTGTAAAGTTAGTTATAAAAAGCTGTAAGGACGTATAAGAAATTACAAATTTGTAAGTTAAATGAAACAAGATGTAGGTGTCCATTGAACTGTGTGTTTAAATGACATAAAAAATATGTCATCAGTTCAAAGTAAAGTTGCCTAACTCTTGTACTTGCACAATTTCAACTCAAAAATTCGTTTCACAAAATTTGTTACTTTATAATTCCAATAATATATTAATGACTAGTTTACTAATTTTATCCTTATTAATTATTTTGTTTCTCTTCTTTTCTTATTGATTTTCTTCATTTTCAATAAAATCTTGGGGCAACTTGGTCTTTTAACACAAATTTTATCATGAATTTAGTGTTTTCTTGGTACTCCCTTATAACTTTAAAACGACATGTATTTTAAAACCGATGGAGTATTCACTGCTAACCCCAAATATTGCTAACTTCCTAACTATTGCTCACCCGTAAACATTAGTTGTAGATGTTGAAATTAACAAGGCCTTGGATAATTTTAAGCCTATTAGTTTTAGTATTGTGTGACAATTAATCTCTCATAAATTGCTCACAAACCACACTTAATCTCAACTAATAGCTCATATATGTTGAAAACAATTTATGACCGCTACTATCACTCCCAACCACTGCTCATATATATAATTTTATATGGTCAAAACACTACTGATCACTCTATAAAACTCCTAAACATTGCTAAACATTAAACAAAATTGATCATATCCGCTTATAATTAAAACAATAACCCCTTCAAGCACATGAAAGTGTGATTACTCGACTTTTAGAAAATATTACTTTTTATATTTTTAACTGTTGGTCAAATGTTAATGTTTAGGAATAGATTTATTTAAAAAATGGTCATTAAACTTAATTAGTATTCAAATGAAAAATCAATAGAAAATAATATAAAAGAACATAAGGAAGGAAGAGTTTTGGTGAAATAAAAATGTTACCTTTGAAATTACAAACACAAATTTTTTGAAAACCACCGTTTTGTATAATTTTAAATTATAAAAATTTCAACTACTCATTTATTGAACACTTATAATTATGATAAGTAATTTGATACAGTCAAACCATTAACCCATATTTTAGCTTTTAGTATTCAATATAACCTTTTTATGAAAAAAATATTCAACATAACCTTAATTAGTCAAACATTATGCAATGGTCAAACGTATGCATCATTACGGATGGGTGAGTTTGTGGGGTTTGTAACGCCTCCAATCACCATTACTTAATAATCCCTTCATTAGGGACTAATACGTAATGTCGCAGCGGAAGGTACCGATTGAAGACGTTACCGCCGTTCTAAAAATAGGACAAGGCTAAATAATTTGAAATAAAATGAAGTACGATTTGTGCATCCACTCGTTATATCTCTAATGATACTCGGTAGGAGTAACTACTTATTATCCAAGTAGGTAGGTCGTCCCAAAACATAGGTTACTTGGTTTAGCAACATAATATTTATACAACCTAGACTTTTGTCTAGTCCATAAATTAATATACGACGTACAATAATTCTCAAGGCCATACTTAACCCTGGTTGAAGGTAAAATCACCGTGAGCGTTTATGTACCTTCAGATTTGCGAGTGTCACGTGGCTGGCTAGGGTTTGCCTTCGTCGGACTTAGTAAATGGTTGATTGTTCACCCATGTTTCTTCCTAAAACAAAAACAAGTAAAATATTTGGAAGAGTGAGTCGAAACTCAGTACGAACATTCCTGCACTCGTAAAATAACTTTGAAGAATATATTGATTGAGCACGCGCATTTCAATTCATTTTAGTTTGAAATCGGGGGAGAGAATATAAGTAAAATTGCTTGCCTAGGTTATTATCTCGGAAGTGGAACCCCTTGGTAATTGATACGATCGTTGAACAGTGTCACCCCGGCCGATCGATAACCCGAGTTGACGCTGCGCGCGGTATAATTGGCGGGCCTAAGCCCTTGGTAATTGATAATTGGGTGGGGACCACTTAATTAGGTGGCATAACTTGCCTTGTAAATGATTCATTATTAATTGCATATATGAGAAATGTTGAGATTTGATGAAACATGTGAATTTTCGAAGGGCACGAGCAATGCACGTACTCGAATTGAGAATATTTGTTTCTCCCCTTTTGCGAAGTTTGAGTCACCAGCTATTCGGCAACGGAAGTGGCCTCGGTTACGTTTAAAATGGATTTCTAGGGTTAATAATGTTTTTTTGAGTTTTAATGCTTGAATTTGTATAAGTTTTAACAATGTATTTCATTTCCCATATTCGTATAAAAATCGATTAAGCTAATGTTTGTATTACTCAGCTTTACTGCGTTTATTGAATACAATTCATATTAATTAAAGAAGTTGACTAGGCTAACTAAATACCCAATGATGTTGGTGTTATTCGATTTGCTAGTTGACTTGGATTGAAAATGGTGTATATAAATATACATGCCCAAACACTTATTTTTAATTCATTCCTCACTCCTCCCTTCTCTCGCACTCAATACCCATAGTTAAGAAATTAATTGATCCTTCAAATGCCCTTCCATCGGAAGATTTCACAACTTTGCCAAATCGCCCAAAATTCATACATATACCAGCTTTAAGGGCTTAAGCATTATTTTCTCAACAAAATTCGCATTCACGTACGGATTACACACACCGGTGTTCGGATGTTCTACATGCCTCCTACACAATCTATTACCCAACTTTAATTTCCCTGCATATTTTTCTCTTCCTTTATGTTCAATCCTAGCTATTTACAAAATGTGACTAATCCCTAAAATTGTTCACATACGCGCCAATATACTCCCTATTCAATTCACTCGAATCACAATTTTACAACGAGCTTACGTTCATTCGCCTTCGTTCGTTTACTATAACCATTTCCAATATAACAAAATCTATCAAATTACTCGGTTATATAACAAACATCCCTAATTTCATTCACTAGATCACAGTTTCCCAAAGGAATCATATTCGTTCACATTCATACGCCAACTAACCCATCCAACCGCCACACCTCAATCGTTCACAACAATTCGGATTTTCCCAAATCAATTTCGAATTCACACAACAACATATTTCTGAATCATATACTTCACTCCACAACGTATTTATAAATCAAATAATTTAATTTCACAAATATAATTGCTCAAATAAATAATGAACTTGATAATTTAGGGTTTAGGGCTTTTACCTTCGAATTCGCAGAGGAGAAGTCAAGGAGAGGAGGTTGGGGGTGCTCGGTTGCTCCGGCGACTGCGGGCAACACCGGCGTCGAGCTCCGACGGCCGTGTTGCGGGTGGTGGTTGGCGGCGGAATGGGTTGCTGCGGTGGGGAGGCAGGGCAACCGCCCGTGCGCAAGCGGCAGCGGGAGAAAGGGAGAGCGGTGGCGAGTGAGGTGTCGGCGTCTCCTCGACGACGCCGGCGTCGGCTTCGGCCGGCGTTGGTGGCGCCCGATGGCCGGAGCGAGCCGCAGATGGAGGCGAGAGGAAAGAGCGAAGGCGCGCGAGGGAGAGCGAGACAGAGAGCAATAGCGTGAGGAGGGAGGCCGGTGGCCTTTGGCCGGTGCTAGCGCCGGCTACGCCCGGCGTTGGCGGTGTCCGGTCGCCGGAACCGGCGCCGCGAGAGAAAGCGTGGGCGGGGAGAAGCAGGGGAAGGGGAGGACGAAGGAGCACGGAGAGAGAGGATGAGCCTGAATGTATTTTTAAGTCTGTCTAACATATTCAAGAGAATTCTTTCTCTGGATTTTTCCTTAGAAAAATCTAATTTCATTATTTTATTATTTTAATTTATTTCTTTATTTATTTATTTTGTTTTCTTTTTTGTTACTTTTAATTTTATTTTCTTTTATTATTACTTTTAATTTTGTTTTTAATAACGATGTTTACAAATTAAAAATCTTATTATGAGATTTTTATTAGGGCCATTCCGTCGCCTTAGCTGCATAACACATGTATAAGGATAATGTAAATATAAAATATCGAATTGAAGTGCACGCGCTCAATTATATAATTAGTGTAATTAATAAAATAAATAATGTGATTTAGGGTCGGGTTGTTACAGCGTTGAGCCATACTTATAATTGTACATACCGTAAGGTGAATTCGTGGTGAGTTGAGTCATATTTATAACTATACTTACTTTTTAAAAGTGCTCATATCCATTTCCATATATACTCATACCCACTATGTTTTTACATAACACTCATATCCATGCTCTATCCGATTTTTAGGTTTTTCGGATACATATAAACCTTGTTTGGCGATCACTGTTAGTCTGTTGACTGTTAACTAATTAAATTAGTTATCGGTTATTGGCTGATATGTTTGTATTAAGCTGTTTCAAAAAAAGTGTTTGATAAAATTAATTATTTTTTAAAAAGATGTGATATAAAAAGTTATTTTACAAAAAACCAATTTCACAAAACTATTGAAAATAACTTTTTGAAAATGCATTTTTAAGGACAAAAAGATATTACAAAAGATCAACTTATTAAACACGACGAAGTCAAAAAGTTAAAATTCTCTCATGAAAAAAACCATTTTTATGGTCATAGAGTACAAAGAGTTGCCCATATTCAGGTACATGCTATAACTTGATTATGAATTTCAAGTTACGTTGATAAACGCATACTCAATTAGACTCGCAAAAGTTAAATTTGCAGGGAAAAACTTTACTTTTCGATCTTTACATAAAATTGAAATTGATAGTCAAGGTTAATTTATCAAATGTTAAATAATACCCAATGCAAAGAACAAAATAGAAAATGAGATGATAAAATCTAAAATACAAAAGAGAAGTTAAAAATATTTGAGATTACAGGTTTTTTTATATCTACGTTGTATTTTAATATAATTATTATTTTTCCTATTTACGAGCAAATTAGGTATATAAATTAAGTACGGTTTAAAAATTCATACCCATTTTCGAAAACAATATTCATATATCAATACCCATTTTGTCCGCATATTTGAGTGGTAAATAGATTGAATTTTAATCAAATTTTTCGGCTTTGGATATTATTCCCATCCCTACTTTACTATATTTAACTATAACTTTTTTATATCTTATTTGTTGAATTAGCTTACGGTCACTGATCTAATATTAATGCATAAAACCAGTGAAAATGAAGATCAATTAGCATGCATGTGTCCAGATATGTAACGATTAGTCGCTGATTAACTAACCAGTTATTTTTTCATCAATCAAAAAATAGTTGATGTCTCGATCAAAAATTGTTTAGGACATTCGTGGCCGTTGACTGCTCACTATCTTCTTGACTGTAATTATTTTTGGACTCCCCATCATAATAAGCATTAGTTACGTAAGATTAGGTCACATGATACTTGTCTGAGCGGTGCCCCTCGCCTTAACTTCCACCCTACCCGAGTTCAAATTTGGAGGCACAAATTTCTCATGTGTGAGAAATTTGTGGGGTAGAAATAATTGGACTTGACATATCTTTCGTATTAAGTCAACCATTTGAATTTCTAAACACTTAACTTCTACCATCCATTTTTTAATGCCGGCTGGTAATAAAAACAATACTCTGTATATAATTGCCTATGTGATTTAATACTAAAGGCATGTTCAAAATAGAAAATAAAATGAATAAAAACGAATAAAAATGACTAAAAATGAACATAAATGAAGATAAACTAATAGAAAATACCAGAACTTAAATGAGTATAAATGAACATAAACGAATAAAAATAAGTAAAAAATAAACATAAATAAATAGAAATAAGCAAAAAAATAGAAATATATGTTGATATATATACATGTCAAACCTTATTGAATTGGAGAACTCTCAATCAGAAAAAATGGTGTAAAATATCAACTCCATCAAGTTTAATTGATAGCAAAAGGTTCGGAGATTATTTATGCTGCACAACTCAATATGTTCATAATAAAGCCAAATTAATTATATGTGTTCAATACTTTATTTAATAATCTTCTTTAAGGCCCCATTTAATTTAACTGTAAAGACATAAAATGAATTAATGGCAATATATAATCATTTAATTCTACTTGCAATTAATATGCCCATCAGCCCCACTAATTTAATTTTATTCAAAAAACTAATAATGTCTAGACCATCCTAAGATGATACACTTACACAGTTATGTGCTTCTCAAAATCACAATTAAGGATATCGATGGGCTTACCTTTTAACAAAATATAAAATTAATGAAATATTCCTTTTTATATAATGTGGAATTATTTTGGTGGATTAAGATTTTTGCATCCATATTTCAACAAAATTTTAATTAAATTATATATATTTTTTACTTGTGTAAAAAGGAGATGTAAAGAACGAGATTAGAACCCATGTCTCGACAATAACTTATAGAAACTATAATATATAATAATATGAAAATTCAGGAATAAGTAACACTCATAAGTGTTAACAAACAGCGATAAGTATATCCCGAGCACCAATATTATCCCGAATACATACAAAGACATGCCTAAGTTTTGATTATTGGGTGTCTAACTTGATATATATTTTTGTGTTGTCTTAATTAATTTGGTCACAAGAAAAGGGCTACACTCAAACAGAAATTAATTAATAAGGTATGTATGGCCACGTTTGTGTTTGTTGAATTGTTGCCATGTATTGTCAATTCATATACTTCAAGATTTCTACGTATCACTTTGACGTGACGACTCAAGATGGGGGATTTGATCATGACGTAGTCATCCAAACTACTCTACCTTTGTCTGCCCATAATATTTATATTTCTTAAATTGGATATTTGATATATGATCATTCGATATTCTTTTTCTTTTTGGGAAAATTCTCAACCAATTATATAATTTATATTAAAGCCATATTCACATCACTTGAGATTACACTGATGTATTACGGATCATGCCTTTATAATATTTTTAAGTTTATATTTGAGCGTGTTATGGTGTAATTCATGTGAAAGTATAAAACATAAACATGATTATGTATGAGTGGAGAATATGAACAACACTGGTTGTTTGAGTGCATTTCATCATAATGCGATGCATTATACTTTTATATTATATGTTAATATATAATTGAATAAAGTGGAAAAATAGAAGAGGATTTAGAGAATGAAAAAGAAGAAGAAGTTACCATACGAAATGTTCAGAAAAAGATATATCAATTTATTTTGGGTATTATTATCTTTCTCATTTTAGGCAAAGTCAATAATTTCGAAGAGGTATGTTCAAGTGGCACTGAATTGATTGCCATAAAAATAAGGAATTTTGAATTGTCATAAAAAATAATTTCGAAGAGGTAAAACAGATATATATAACATTAAACACTGAATTGATTGTCCAATAAGTCAAATATTTAAACAATTAAACTAAAACACATCAGACATGTGAACTTAAGCTAGCTAATCTCGATATTTCTGGCAAAATTCCGTTTGAAATTAAAGTGAACTAAAGTTAATGCATACTGTTAATCAACTAGCAATGATAATCACGATAGTCTATCTGAATTCGAGGCAGGTAGCTAATTTAACTAAACAAATCTAAGGTGTAGGGTTGTTGATGGATAATTTAATTTTAATGGGCTTAATTAGAATGTGACTAATCTCGTGAACAAATTCCTTTCACAGATTACGAGATACATATATAAGCGTGAATACACATATATTCCCTATACCCACCCATGTTTCCCCATACTTGTGCCCTAGAGAACTCAAAGCTAGCCTTTATTATCAGATCATATATATATATATATATATACTCCTACATTCTTTGTCAAAAGTTCATCATAACACTGTGATAAAAAAAAATTGAAGTTTATCATAAAACTCAAAATAAATAAATATTTCTGGCAAGACCCACCATTTTTTAAAAACTTTATCTCTATTCAAATTGATTGCCATAAAAATAAGGAATTTTGAATATTATTAATGATCCTGACTTTGAAAATATTGAATATTATATAATACTAGTCTTTCACTCGTTGTATGAACAATATTTTTTAAATATTTTTTTACATGGTAAGGATACCAAGTTCACAACACAACACATCCTAACTTTTTGCACACCCGATAAGGAAATTGTTTCCACTAAAATTCAAACCCTGGTAGAGAGGATAGAGGTGTGGAGTCGGATAATAAATTTGACCTGTTAGATATGGCTATTCAATTTGTTTATCCGACCCCGTTGAGTTTTAATAAGTTTTTATCTTAAGGCTAAAATTCAGTAGCAATATATATATTCCATAAATATCCCTTATATTATTTTTCATGTTTTATAAATTATCTGATTTCATGGTTAGATATTATTTCCTTATTTATCATTATACTAGATCATTGAATTAAGGAAATATCCTCACTCGAATATATTGCCAAAAATCTCGGATATATTGCAATACATTATGGTATAATTTTGTTGCATGAAATCTAAATCTTTCTACAAATTTTATTGCTCTTATTTTCGAAAGGATATAAGTTAGATCATGCCTTATTATGTGTTGCGAGTAGAAGAAATTGCAACCATGTGATTTAAGCGAGTGAATGAAGGTTGTCAAGGCGGGACAAGCATTTAAAAATACATAAGCATTTCAAGAGACAAGTCAAACTTGGAAAGTATCAAGATTCCGGACAGCGATCGGATCCTGTCAAAGATTAGTTACCAAGTCGGACAGCGAAGATCATATCTTCAACGGTAACAAGCAACGGTCTACTAAATGAAGGGAAAGTTATAAAGATATAGGTCAAGACCGTGAGTCAATTAAGCAAGAGAATACACTTCATATCTTATCTTAATCTCTTGTAATTGTGCTTACGCAAATCATTCTTGTAGCAAAATGCCTAAGAGTTAAATATTTTGTGAGTTGTAGTTAAGAGTCTTGGGGAAGACTGTTTTGTAAGTTTTAACACCGAGAGAAGTGTGAGCGGTGGATCTTGAGAGTTAGTGAACTCAAAATGTCGATCAGAAAATTAAATGAAGAACTTGTCCGACATTAAGAGTAATAAGAAAAGTAGAAAATAATCCTACGGGAGGAAACCTTAGGCGAGTCACTAACCGGATATTTGGATCCGGGCCAAGATCATGAATAAACAAACTTACATTGTCCAATTTAGTTTTCTTTTTGTTTGTTTACTCGTATATCTAACCTCTCATTCAAGTCGAAGCCTCAAATTTTTTAAATACTCTATTCATTACTCTTTTAGGGTATAACCGACCCTCTAAGACTTTTCAATTATTATTGTTATTGTTGTTGCAACATGTTTAACCCCTCTCCAACATAAACATACTGTTAAGGAGTTGTAAGATTATGTTTCATTTTGTTGTAAGAAACTATAAGCATGTGAGGAGTTTGTAAGGAGAATTGTAAGGAGGTGTAAATAGTTGTAAAAAGTCACAAACAAGTTGTAAGGTAGTTGTAAAGTTACTTATAAAAAGTTGTAAATAATTGTAAGATAGTTATAAAGTTAGTTATAATAAGTTGTAAGCAGTTGTAAGCAATTGTAAAAAACAGTAAGAAGATGTAAGAACTTATAAGGTGTTAAAAGAAGTTATAAGGGTGTAAGTTAAAATTAAACAAAACAACGTCTGTAAAGATGCGATGCAAGCTAAGTTAATAAGAAGGTTACAAAATGC
Organism: Talinum fruticosum; assembly: GCA_021018815.1. Lineage (NCBI taxonomy): Eukaryota > Viridiplantae > Streptophyta > Magnoliopsida > Caryophyllales > Talinaceae > Talinum > Talinum fruticosum. The sequence goes on along the minus strand of JAITYX010000002.1, from coordinate 4,256,861 downwards.
CACACAAAGTCGTATGCTAAGTAAAAAAACCTACCGTTGCATGCCAGCCATGAATGCCTATCTAGACGTATACTATTGAGAGATTGAGAGGGAGGGGGGTTGGAAGGGAGAGAAAGATGACAAATTTACAACTAAAGATGCTTATTTGATTTAGTAGTCAAAATTAAAATTATGGGTATAATTTTACATTCTATTTTTCATCTTCATATAACTCCTTTGGATCTTATATACATATAGATATAGTTATTATTAGACTAATAGTAGGTATTTCAGACCTAATAAAAGCATCACCTGTTGATGCAAGCGCAACTCTTGTAGGAATATATTTCAAATGTGCAATTTACATACCCTCGTAGTATATCCATGTAAGCTATTAGGAAATCAACAAGTCATATATATAGCTTTTGTAGGAAAATATTGGATAATCGTGTTCGAACATTCAATAATTCGGATTTTAGTATGGTTTTTCTCTAAAATCTTACAAATTCAAATATTCAGATTAAAAGTGAGTCATATATATAACTTTGATTGAATATTTAAAAATCATAAATTCGAAAATACAAGTTTAGACAACTTATATTAGGTTGGGGTCTTCATAGAAGATGTCTGAATTTCCAATCTTATCCAAATATGGATCATATGATGTTTTCAAAGGAATGTATGAACCTGAATTGACACAAGCCATAATTTTTTACTAGCAGTAATAAAAATTATATATTGTATTGTTGGGATGATATATAATTCAAGTTTACATCCCATAGGGATGTAATTTCGTTGTCCAATTTATTGGTACTTTTTTAAAAAAAAACATCATGTTTGTGATATATGGCATAAATAAACTTAAATATTAAGAATTTAGGCTATGTTGTATACTTGTATATTTTCATCCAAAAAAAATATGTATGAATATTATGTTAGTAAAAGCTCTCATTACCTGTGTGCGTATTATATTTAAAGAAAATTCACACATAAGTCATAATTACATAAGGTATTTGAATATTTAAATACTAACTTTTTGATTTAAATAAATTGACAAGAATACATCGCATTTGAATTTAAAATTTAGAGATCGAATAAAAATTTAGATAAAAAAACTCACCCTTTTAGACTAAAAATAGAGACTAACAGAAATAGATTCTAATAAAGGAATGAATTCTAATAGAAATTAAATTTAAAGTCCATACAGTAACTCGATTCAAATAAAGAGCAAAATTATATTTAGCTTAAAGGGAAGGATTTATATTATGCCAAGTAATGAACGTTTGAGAGCAAATTATTTTGCCCTAATACAAAAAATTATCGCAATTATACAAATTTCTACAGAACATCCTGAAAACTGCACTACTTACGTACCAAACAGGCCATGATTAACTTTAATCGCTTTTGGCTATAAATTAATCAAAATCAAGTTGGATAATCAATTATTATATCATAGGATTAAGACAATGGATCACTAATCCATCATCATGATTAGCATTTGACGTTTGACCTACAACAACGTCCATTACATATTCTTTTTCCGTGTTTGGATCGCCACAAAAGTAAATGTGGATAAAGTTGAAACTCATGTTCATTATATTACTTTTAAATTATTTAATTCTATGATATTTAATCATCTAATTTACTACCAAGGAGTTATGTTGGTCCATAAATGGCAGAGTTCTTCCATTGTATTATTATTTTTTTAAAATTTACAAGACTTAAATTTAAGAACTTCATCGAGAGAAATATAGTGTGTCGATTAGTTTAAATCAACTTATATTGATATAGTATTACCTATTATGTACTGATAATAAAAAGATGATTCAACTCGCAATCGCTATACAAAACTTGCAAAAATGTTATTATTGAAGCATATAATTATACAATTAATTAGTAAAATTTTATGAAATGTTATTGTTTTTATGAAATATTATGCCAAATTTTGAGAGCTCACTCTAAACTAAAAAATTTAGACTTGTAGGTTCTCTCTCACATTCACTCAAATTTTAAATTTTTTAGAGAGAAGAATTCATTTATTACTAACATGAAAATTTCACCTTAATCAATTAACTTTATAAATTCTTGATACTCATCCAAAGAAAAAAAAAACACTAATAAATTCTCGAAAATGAGTTTTAAAAGTAGTATCGCAAGCTGCCAACATTAATTTGTAATAATAATTTTTTTCATCAATTCTTTTTTGATCGAGATTTTTTTATCAAACTTGTACTAATAGATAATTATAACAAAATTTATTATTTTTTTTCCTGTACTAAGAAATTTATACTTGTAATTAGAAATTCATATACTATTTTATAACCAATTATTGAAAAAAATACTCTTTATATATTTAATTTTTTAAAAGGGTGACACGTTCTTAAGTCGGTTCATAAATAAAATTACAGCCACTTGTATTGTATGTGTGATCTTACAAACCAAAATGTGTTTGTCAAAAAAAAAAAAAAAAGGTTGGGGAAAAAGAAGAGGAAAGTATAGGCTAAGCTAGCTTATTGTGAGTATTAATAGATTTATAATTAATTTGGGCAGATAATCCGTCACATTCTAAAAGGGTAAGGGCAAAAGGAAAATCCCGAGAATGCCTTCCAATCCAATCTCTCTCTGCAACGCTTTTTACCGTTTGTGAGCCAAACTTTGTCTCATCACCTACCACTGATAAGTCCACACCCACCACTTCCCTCCTCATCTTCTCTCTCTGTTGCCCAGTTGCCCTTCCCCCACAGTCACAACCTATAGATAAACAAATTGACGCAAAGAATTTTCCATGTTCCTGTTGTTCCCTACCCAAAAACCAGAACTTTTCTGTTGCCATTTCTGGTTAACTAGGGTTTTTAGTACCAGGGAGGGCCAAGCCCAACAAGCTAGTGTGGTGGGAGAAAGCTCCTTCTCAGCTTAGATTTATCGATATAATCTTCTATGCCAAACCCGGAAAGGAAACTCAATAAAATCTTCTATTTAACGCCGTTTTTGGGTGGATTTTGCTGAAAAGCTCACTTCTTTGTCAAGGTTCTGTCATTTTATGGGTTGCCCATTTCATGGGCTTTGGGGCATTTCAGACCAGAGATCCAAGCTGGAGGATTTTGGTGTGACTAAGTGGGTTCTGGGATCTGGGCTGTAGAGCTAAGGTAATTATGCGATTGAATCTTTTTTCTTGGAGTTTGCTGAATTTTCGATTCTAATTTTGTTTGTTTTAGAAATTAGAGTGGGAAGCGAAAAATTTTGTTGGTTGGTTTGTTTTGTATTTGTATTCTGATCTGAGTTATTCATATTGATATATGCATTTTTTGGCTTCTCGATTAGCATCTCCAAAACCCAAAATTCATTTTCTGATGACAACAATTTGATGAAAATGCAAGGCTGACTATTTGGGCAGTGGGATTTGCTGAGGGTTTGGGATTCTGAAATTTGTTATTTGCCCCCTTTCCATTAAATTTTGGTTTGGTGCATTGGCTTCAGGAAAAAAAATGGCTGATCTTTATGCAAGCTTGTCCAAGAAAGCTATATTTGGCTTGAAGGTCTGGCAACTGATTGGAATCGCTGTTGGACTATCCATCATTATTATCCTTGCTCTGATACCAGTATGCCTTACATCCCGCAAGAAAGCAAGGAGAGCCAGAGACAAGTTACCCGCTAGTCAAATTCCATCGATTTCCAAAGAAATCAAAGAAATTCGAGTGGAGCACATAGCGACAAATGCATTTGTTCCAAGTGAAGGAAAATTTTTTACCCTCAAGGATAAATTTAGTGACAAGGATTCTGATAAAGTGGTTGTCCATGAAGATTCTGGGAAAATGAAGAATGGGGATAATAGCAGCCAGTCGGGCTCATTTCATCGAGTGGAAGGTGGTGGTTTCCTATCAGGGGATGAAGGGAGTTCTGGGACATATGCTGTGTATAAACCATCCTCCTCGCATCCAATTACCGCTCCTTCTCCCCTTAGTGGTCTGCCTGAATTTTCCCATTTGGGTTGGGGTCATTGGTTTACCTTAAGGGATCTGGAAGTGGCGACAAGCAGATTTTCAAAAGAAAATATCATTGGTGAAGGTGGCTATGGAATAGTATACAAAGGTTGCTTGATCAATGACACTCCTGTGGCTATTAAAAGACTTCTTAACAACTTGTGAGTCTGAAAACAGTTTTGTGTTTCTCAAGTTCACTAGAGTTTGTTATCTATATCATGTTTGGTGAATTTGTGTCTGATGCAATGCCTTAAACTTTGCTCCAGCAGAGGTCAAGCTGAGAAGGAGTTTAGAGTGGAAGTGGAAGCCATTGGTCATGTCCGTCATAAGAACTTGGTCAGACTTTTAGGATATTGCATTGAAGGAACTCACAGGTGCATATATGCAATTTGCAAGAGTATT